>VZTA01026181.1:181340-395090 GCA_013398855.1 Mohoua ochrocephala
TGGAGGGAGCACAGGAACACTTCTTGTTAGAATTTCATGTTCAGAAGCTATACTCTCAGCCAAACTCCATTTCCAGAAAAAGTATGTACAGCTCAATCCTTTGTAATTTCTTTCTGAGTCATCAGCCCTGTAGGAACGAGCGTCTGTACTTGGATGAAGCCTTTAAGGAACGGAGCTGGAGGCACTACTGACAATGAGCAAAGAAAATGAAGTCTGTAGTAGACCCAGCGTCATGTAGGAATATTTCTGTTGCTCATCCCTGTTCTCTTGCCTCAGGCTGCTTTGGACTAGTTTGACATTCAGGCCTCATGTTGTGAAATGCTGAAGTAAGCAGGCTTGTGTCTGTAATATACCTAATATAAAGGAACCTGTTCCTGATTAGATCTTGGAGTGGTGCTGTAATACGCCGTACTTGATTCCTGCCTGGCAGCTCATGTGCCGAGTGAAGTATTTCCAGGAATTTAGTTTCTCTGGTTTTATGTTCCGAAGCTGTTATCCTCTGGGTCTCCCAGGCATTCCCAGGTGGTGTGTATTGAGCTGTTATTTGTACCTGTAGTGCTTGACTGCAGCATCAGACACCCGCAGTCTGCATTTCCTTCTTCCTCTCCAGCAGCAGCAACCAGGCAGCAGAGAGCCGACTGCTATATTGGCATTACGTGTACATCATAAATCAAAATTCTGTGTTCAGATGTAGAAATCCTGTACTCACATTAATCAGTTTCTGAGAGGTGTTGCGAAACAATTTGTCGGAGATCCAGATCCCAGCCCGCAGAGGGCAGCCCGACCCCGTGTTTTACTCCAGTGATGTGCTTAACTTGGGAATTCAGTCATCTGCTGGCATCTCTATCGGCGTGACTTGCTGTGGAATAAACAACTGAATGTTGTGGAGAATTGGCATCAGCTTTAAGCTCAAACAGATTCAAAAGTGAACTAAAAAAAAAAAAAGCGTGACTGAATTAAACCTTCTGGTTTGTTTGGGGTTTTTTTTAACATATTGGAAGAAAAATATTGCATGAGAAAACTCATCTAGATCTGAGCTTTAAATGCATTACATGTATAACAGATAGATTTATTGGTATATGTCAATTGGCAAGAGAAAGAAAATACCCAGAACCTGTGTATATGAATGTACTGGGCAAGACTAACAGGAAAAGAAAAGTGTTTTTCTTTTTTCTCAAATATTTTCAGGAATCTTTCAGGATTTGAGCTTACTGTTGCCATGACTCTAAGACTGTGCTTTTGGCTGGTTGGCCCATGTTCTTTCCCAAGTGTGTCCTGAGTCCTTGTGAAGCAGCCATCACAATTTCCAGGAGATTTTGTCTGGGAGGGTGTGTCTACATGCAGGCATTTGCCTTGGCTGTAAAACTGATCAGTGCCAGGTCAGGTACCAGGGGCCGATATCTTGACTCAGTATGACAAGGAGCAAGGCATTCAGTTCCTGAAAAGGAGCCAGTACTTTGTGCTCTCAAATCAAATTGCATCCACCAGCTAATTAAGGAATGATCTTGATATGCTCTGAAGGGCGGCCTGTCCAATTCTATCCTTCTCAGCCAGAGGGCCCTGCAATACAGAGCTCAGGATAGAAAATACGTCTAAAGGAAATAGCATGTGAGAAATTAAGACAGTGATGTGTGAATTCCAGGAGTACAGGGAGGTATCTTATGATCAGACATCAAACTACACACTGAGGTATTTTCATGATGATTTAGATAATTAATTTTTTTTGGCCCCAGACTTTTTACCCCCCACAAGCCTGGCTGTTCTCAGCAGATTGTAATGTATACAATTCTCAGAGTTTGGCTCATTGTAATTACTACCACAGGTGTATTTTCCCTTCTGATTCACCAGACTTTCACTGTGTATAGTAGTGCTGAGAGATTTTGACTCTAGCTTATTCAGAATATTCTTTGTTATTCTTGCCATGTTACTCATAAACATCTTTGCTAAAGTGAGCTTTGACCAAGGAAATGCCTGCTATGTTTTACGTGATGTAGGAATTACTCTATGTAAAAACACTTACACATTTAACCAATTCTAACTGCACAATTTAATTCAGTTTGGCCACAGCAAATTCTTTAGGGTAAAGGGTAAAGCAGGGCACACAGTGAGATAATGCCCTTACTAGATGCAGATATGAAAAGGGTATAATTAGCAACAAAGGGAGATTGTGGGATTGTCTCTGTCTCTCCTGAAGGCAGCCACTGATGCAGGTAACTCCATCTTAAAAGGCCACTGGGTTGGTCAGGCAGGACCTGCCCTTGGTGAAGCTGTGTTGTCTTTCTGGAATCACCTCCCTGTTCTCCCTGTGCCTTAGCAGAGCTGCTAGGAGGATCTGTTCCCAGGCACAGAGGTGAGGCTGATGGCTCAGTGGTTCCCAGGGCCCTCATTGCCAGCCTTTTTAAAAATAGGAGCGATGTTTCCCTTTTTCCAGTCACCAGGGACTTCACTTGACTTCCATGACTTTTCAAATATCATGGAGAGTGGCCTGGCAACTACATCAGCCAGTTCCCTCAGGGCTCTGGGATGCATCTCATCAGCTCCCATGGACTTGTGTTCACAGCTCTTATTGGCAGCACATACTTCATATGTGACCTTGGGAGAACCTGGTGCAAAACCTGATTAAGTTTCTGACTCTGAGCTCTTTGTTGGGATCTTCCTGGTAAGATTCACACACAGGGGTGATGCTGAAGTTCTTCAGCAGCAAATGCTGCCCAACATTTAGATGACCTTTCCAAAGCTGACTCTCAGAAAAAAATTTGTCATTTTGGCCTTTTGTGTCCTAAGTCCCCACAGGTACAGCAGTCATTTTGATGGAAGAGCAGTATAGAGTAGGTATTAACAGCCTTATCTGAGGGCTTTTCCTTAGTTTGCCAGGACTGCCAATATTTCTGGCTCATATAAAACCCACAGCATTTATGTTATAGCATGATCTTACATAATCTGTCTAAAACTTTCTCAGTTATTCAAGTCCGGTAGTCAGGACTGACTCAGGATAACATAAGTTCAATATTGTAACTTTTGCCATAAAAGTGCATAATCCACAGACAATATGAAGGGTGGAATAACATGCAGAAGAAAGCATTTTTTTAAGAAAACCTGAATAAGAAAAAACAAGAAAGAGGACTCTGGGATTTGTCTCACTTAGGAGAACTTTCTATCTTTTTGAATTTTTTGTGGGGTTTTTTTTAAATGATTAAGTCTCTTTATATATATATGTGGGATATGCGAGAAAAAAATTTAAGTAAAGATTTCTATTAATATTTGGTGTGAGTAATTTGGAGCTCAGTTCTCCTTTGAATTATATAAATGGGAACTTTTCTCTGAAAAGATTAGTGGGAACTGCCCTGGAAGCTCAGTGTAATCAGTGAAAGGCCACGTATTTATTTGAATATCTTGTCCATTACTGACTAATTGCAAATTCTAGTAAGAGTCTTATATTGAAAGTAAGAGAGCTGTCTTGCTTTCTTGTCATTCATGTCTCAGAAAACTATTTATTCCGAGCTTATTAAAATTCTGATTAAATTATCAGGCTTAGTAATGCTCTAGATTTTGTTCTTTTCTAGTATAACTGCTATAGGTCTGATTTCCCTAAAAAAGAAGCCAATGGAATTATGGTGGAACATACGTGAAAAATTTGTAGAAAAATCCAATCATTTCCATCATTATTCAGGCCAATCCTGGCCATCCTTGCCATTTGCCTTGCCCACAGACGTTGTTCTTGGAAACCTAATTCTGTAAGAACTTGTCTGTTGTTCCAAAAAACCCTCTGATTTTTCTCACAATGATTTTCAAGAGGAAAGATCCTGCATTGTGCAAATACAGGTATATTCGGACTGATGAGTTACCTGCCTCAGACAGAGATGCAATGCTGACTTTTACCTGGTTTTTTAATCCCTATGTCATTGTCTGCTGATTTTCACGGGAAAAAAATAGATTTACATATGACCAATGGGATCTTAATTACTTTTAAAACTACTATCCTACTTTATATGAGACAAACTGGTTCAAAAGTGATGAACGGAGAACTTTCTTTTTTATATTCACACAATGCCTAAGTGACAGCAAGGTATGCTGCACAGAGAACACAGTCCCGTATTTGGGATACGTTTCTTTGAAGAGGCAAGTTCTGTGCTTTGCTCTGACACAGATTTTCTCTGTGACCTTGGACAGCACACTTAGCTCCTCAAGGTCATCGAGACAGGACTTGGAAACACCTATTGTTTTGTAAAATATATTAATGTTTGGGCATCTCTAAAAAATCACGAGGTCCCTGTTTGGCTCTCTTGAAGCCTGAACACCTTTAAAAAACTACCTTAATGGATCTTTTTACACTGTGAGTTAGAAGCTTAGGCTGTCTGTTCACTCAATAGCAGAATGCAGGAGGTAGGATCCTACTTCCCAGCTGACTAATTCAGAAGCCTCAGGTAGATGCCTGAAATAAAGCAATGTCAATCACTGCTCCTTAATGGACTTCTAAAGTAGTCAGGAAATGGCTCAATCAAACAGCTCAACAGCTGCTGCTGCTAAAAAGGATCATCTCTGTTGCCTCTAATGGTTCCTCACCCTTCCTGGCTGTGCAGTTCTGCACTTGCCTTCAGTCATGTTCCAGTGTTTATCTGAGCCTTTGGTTCAGAGAGCAAATGTAGGGAATTTGGATACAGAAAGTGAGCAACTGTTTGTTAATTCATGAGCTAAAGTAGTTCCATGAGGATCAAGCCAGAGCTGCAGGGAGGGAAGCAGGAGCACATGGGTTGGACTAAGAGAAGAGGGAGTGCATAGGAGAGTGAGCAAGCCTTGGGTTGGCTTGTCCATCTTCCCTGACTCAACTTCACCTGTAAAATAATGATAATGGTGCCTCACTTCTCTGTACCTTTCTTTTCCACCCTCTTCAGCTTCCTTCCACATTCCCTAGATACCGACAGGATCTCAGACAGCAGCTACAGGAGCTGATTCAGCTGCCCACGTGCAGGTTGCCTGACTGGTACTCGTGGCTAATGAAGACGTGGCCTCCAGAACTGGTAACCGTCTCCACTGCAGCTTTTCTCCTTTATTTTAATTTTTCTTCTTAAGTGCTAATTACTACAAAACTTGCAGGGATGTAGAACTTGTTCTGAATTATACCTTTTAGTCAACCTGAACTGAAATTCTCCATATCCAAATCTGAAAATTCTTGGAGGCAATTTGATGGAGGGGACAGACAGGAAAACAAAACTCCATCAGCCTCAGTTCCTCAAGAAACCCAGCTAAGAAGCTCATTTTAATAAAGGAGTGCTGTATCTGACCCATTTCAGCCAACCCGTCAGTTGAATTTCTCTGGCACAGAGAGTTTACACAATGAATGGAATAAACTCTTTGTGTTCTATAGAATCCCAAGGTACAAATTCCTTTCCCTTCCTACTTCCTAGCAGTATAAAGAAAGGAAGTTCTTCATTAAAAAGCTAATTTCTGCATGTTCCTGAACCTTCTTTTTAAAGCCATCTATTAAGCACCATACAGGAGAACCTGTGATAGTGCTAGTCAGAAACTCACTGAAGGAAGTGCATAGGAAATGACCTAATTAAAAATACAAGATGCTGTCATACTACATTGACTGAGGAAAACCTTGGCTCTTTTGGACAAGAAAGAAAATTTGAGTTGTTTGCAAGTGGAAAATTCTTCTAATTTCAGAAAAGAAGCAGGGAAAGGAGCTGTTTTTCAAGGGATGTCAGATCACCAGCTAAGGATAATGCTATAGGAGTTTAGAAAGAGAAGAAAAACTTAAGGTTTGTGTTATTCCTGCTGCCAGATTCAGAAACATTTGCAAGGGGCAAGAAAACAGAATGACATGAGGAACATGATTGAATTGAAGTGTGGGGAACACTCGGGTAATCCATGGCAAATAGAGCTGGATATGACTAAAAGTCTTTGCAGTGTGTGAGCGTGAGCACAAATTCAGGCAAAGAGATGTGCCAATTCATTTTTTGTGCCTGTATCACCTGATGAGAGGGCATGTGAGTGCTGCCCATCCTGCTGCTGCTTCCATGCTTCCCTACACAAATTCCCTCCCCACTCGGCTGCCACGAGGGGGAAGGTGAGCAGTGCCAGAGGGTGGATCTGACAGAGCAGAGGCACTGGCTGGGCTGCACTTGCAGACAGCAGTGGGAATGCATGGTACATCTCTTTCTGGCATCAATTCCTGACCTGTGGCCACATGATAATGCAATCTTTACCACCTCTCTTAGATAAGATTCTGGTAATTGTGGGTTTTTTACATGGAAAAATTGTGTAGGCTTCTTGCTAGTATGAAGACGTATAGTGTATGGTAGATCAGAGTGGAGGAGTGTGATTCAGTCTCTCCTGTCATTTAGTTTGCATGTTGGCTCCTTGCTGAACATCACAGATTGGGCTTTCTGTTTTTTAGTTCATAGCTGCCCATTCTCAAATTGATAGAAGTCTGCTCTAATGTTTTAACTGCACTATTCTGATGTGGTCTTCTAACCTGTCATTCTTGACAAACTAGATTGTTGCTTTGCTGAACCCTTGCCACCATCTAATAATTGGTGGCGTAGGGGTTTTCTTTTTAGTGTGGCATGGGAATATTTGGCTTTACCAGGCTGGAGGCCAGGCTGCCATGGATAAAGGTACCAGATACTGATCTTGTTTTTCTGGCGCGTTGCAGTTGGTCGCCTGGTACTTTTATTAAGGTGCCAGGAGGAAGCTGAGTGCTCTTTTCTGTGTGCTAACGCCAAGATTGCTCTGCAGACAACATTACTAGAAATTCTGTGTTTATATACAATTTACATACAGTTATGCAGGTATATCTTTGCTGTTCGGTGCGTGAATTTCAAGTTGTGCCACAGACTTCAGCGCCAGGTCCCGAACGAGCAGAGCTGCTGTCGCACGGCGCTGTCAGTGACTCCGGGAGCAGACACGCCTATCCAGCACTCCGAGGAGCTGGAGCTCTGCCGCGCTGCTTTCCTTGGCGTTCGTTGCTTCTGCCGGCGGCGCGGCTGTCCCCGACTGTCGCCCTCTGCGGCACCGCGCCCCGCACCCCGCCGTGCGCTCCTCAGTCCTTCTGTTTNCCTTGATGCACATAGTAAAAGGTTGCTAAACTCCTCCTCTAGAAAACAAAACAGGGAACAAACGTCCTGCGCCTGCTGGATCAAAAGCTCAAGTGTGGCAGAGCCTTCCACTACCCCAAAATATATCACCAAGGCAACTGTAGCAGTATTGCAAACAGGTATTGCAAAGGCTTCCCAGCCAGGATTTAAATAATCTGATTTTCCTGCAGTATGTGCTCTACAACACTCAGCAAGTCTTTTTGGAGATGAAAAGCATGCTAACACCATTCCAATGAGTATCTTGGTACAGTAGGCTGTTATCAGTGCTCTTCTGAAAGAAAATTAGGAGTGCCACTGTTCAAAGGTCATCCGAGGAGCCGAGTAGAGTCCGTGCAACTTGGAAGCTGTTGGTTGTTGTTGCTTGTGCCCCTTTCCTCAAACAAATCTCTGAAAGGAGAAGGAGATAACCCACTTCCCTCCTCTCTCCCCTGTTCCTCCTCTGGAAGGGAAAGCTCATCCTGAAACAGCACCAAGTACTTCTTGTCTTTTCTGGTTGCACTGATCTGTAAGAATTGGATTGTAACTACTGTTCACTGCAGCTCTTCCCTCTCCAGTTGTTGTCCCTGTGGCACTCGTGAATTCCGATGGAGCGCATGTGGGAACGCCAGTGTTTGAACAGGAGCCGCGCTGACCTTGCTGCCCGGCCGCGCTGCGGTGCCCCGCACCCCGAGGATGCGCCGGCGATTTCGGGGCACGGGGAGGCTACGAGATGACCCCTCGCCGGCCGTCGCCTGCCCGGTACCGTTCTGCAGCTGGGCCGTGCGGGGGGCTCCGGCGCGGGCTGCAGCGGGGCAGAGCGCCGCAGAGCATCCTCCGGGGCCGGGCACCCGCCGCACCTGCCGGCGAGGCGAGGGATCCCGTTCCGCCTTTCCCGGCGCCCGGGGGGCAGCGGGGGGCGGCTGTAGGGGCACCGGGAAGTGCGGCGGCTCGGACCGCGTTAAGTGACGGTGGGAACCTATGGATGTATGCAGAGAAAGGAACATGGTGGTGAGGGTGGGCGTAGGGTCAGACCTCGGCGGGTGTTGCTGCTCAGGGAATGGTAACGGATTGGAACTGGGTGTCAGATGAGCGCAGTGAGGCATCCGGCTTGTCCTGTCATTGGTAACGCGAGTGCTCCTGGTAGGGTGTGGTGGTAAATCCAATCGTCAGATTGTACCTCTGATGGACATTTGCATCTGGCTTGAAATTAACGTTTTGAGTTTTACTTCATATTTGCATTTTTTAAAACATTATGGCCTAAACTTGAATAGCCTTTGTCTTTTGCATGCATTTATGTGTAAACTCTGGCTGTGTGTTTGCCCATTCTGGGCTGGAGATGAACTGATCAGCCTCATTGACTGCAGATCTCATCTTGTCACAAAGTTCTGCTCCCTATATGAGAAACTGGCACAGATGCGGCACAAAGACTGATGCTTTGGGGTTTTTGTTATAGTTAGTACAAATTAAAGGACCGGAAACATAAAGTTAAGCATTTTCTGAATGTTGTCATAACAAAGCAGAAATACTTGTAAGCATCTCCTGAAGACAGACAATTATCTGCACAATAACGACAAGTGAAACCACTCCCTGGCTATCTTTGAATTGAAACTAATACTTTATGAAAATTATATATTACAAATTGAAAAACCCCTGAATGGAAGGATGCATCTTATTTGTTCATCCCTTGATCTCTCTGCATTTACATGTATTGAATACTGCTCAGCATGGACCAGCTCTTTCATCTGCTTGGATTCCTGTTGACATCCAAAGGAGCTTCATGCACACTGAAGACATCGTGCGCCTGCTAAAAGGTTGTCGGCATTTTGTGGCTATGACCATACTCCTAAAGCATCACACCCATTTTAGATATAAATAATAAATGGTGTTAGAGTGGCATAATTCTTCATGGAACAGTAGATTTCTTGCTTTAGGGAGAAATGGACTGTCTTGGTCTCCAAAGAATCCATTTCTGGAAGAACACTAAGTATATGAGCATCAGTGCTGTGCTAAGGCTGCATTAGTACTTGTGGGGAACACCCAGCAAAGCTTTATAACCTGGAGTAGATTTGTTGTCATTGAAGGGGTACCTGGATTTGAGAAAGTGACACAAAAACTTTGCGATTTCAGCTTTGCAGATGACTCACAAAACCTGAACCGTACAGAATGGGAAGCCAGGGAACATTTCCACTGGCCATATTCCCCTTTCCTCCCCGCACTGTTCCTCTTTCCCATTCATCTGCGCAACACATGATGTTTGATGCCTGCTTAATTCTGCTGGAGAGCTGCCTGGAGAAGGAAAGCGAATTCTTTCTCAGTCCCTCTCGTGCCATCTAGTTTTTTCAGAGTAATTAATTGGAGAGAGAGAGAGAGAGAGAGAGAGAGCAAGACAGCCCATAGGACTTTAGGGAAGTAGTGAATAAGATTCATGAAACAGATTAAGATATTAATGTCTATCAATATATCCTTTTAAAGTTTAACAGGTAGATTTATGTGGAAAATATGTGAGTGTGGGCAAATAAATATTCATTGCTGACCAAAGGCTGTGTGTAAAACAGTATAGACCATTGTTATTTTTAGTAATTTTAAATGCTACTCCTGTTAAAATCTTACATAGAAACTTACTTTTACACACTTAAGTGGTATGACAGGTCTTAATGAGGTTACTCATGAGAATGTAGCACAAGTAAGAAGTGAGTCTTAAAGAGGTTAGGGCTTTGTCCAAATGCCAGCTAGGGACCCTTTGCTTCATGAGGGCAGATTACCTCATGCATATGCAGTCTCATTAAAAACACTGTATCATTATGGTCTGCAAGCTCAGCGAATATTGATTGTTAATATTTTATGTGGTGTTGGATGTCCAAAGGTGATCATTATTATTCTGAATGCATCAAGCACTTGGAGCCGTCTGTTTGTTGATTATATACCAAGCATAACTAGCATAGCAAGAGGGTTAAACATTCACCCGTGACATTTTTCTTACTAAACTGCAGAAGATATTCAAGGGATAGTAAAAAACATCACAGTATTATCAGTGTTCAATCTGTGCAGCTCTCTATTCATCTCTTTTGCTCCAGGAGGCAGCATGGTGTAGTGAACTGACTGCAACAGATGACAGAAGAAACTCCTGAAATCCAGCAGTACCTCTCAACTTTTGGACCATTCCTTTTAACTCTTCTGCTCTAGTTCTCTATTGTTATTTAACCAAAACTACCCATACAGTCACTGAAATTCTGACAGATTATAAGTCAATACATAAAGTATAACTAATAGCACAAACTCCTGTAATTTTGCCTTAAATAAAACTCGGGATTAAAGCATTTTATGCTTCCCTACTTGTACAATGGAAATAATGGTAGCTAAGTTTTTCTGAGGGGCTGCTGTGAGGACTAATGGCTCACCTGTGCCGTAAGATGAATTTTCTCAATTTTTCCTTTTTTCCTTCCACTCTTCACAGACTGTGTTGTTGCAGTCCTTCACACCTGTCCCTCACCTGCTGTTATGTAAATGGAAGGTCTCTAAAATTCTTCCACCGCTTTCCTTGTAGTATGGTTTTAGCAGATGTGTTGACCAAATGCCAGATGAAGCAGCACAGACGAGTATTCCCAGAAGCCTGAGCAAATAATCATTTTGGAAATCTTGTGACTGACCCAGGAGCTGAAAGGAACTTTGAAAAATCACTTTTCTCTTCCCTGTCAAGTTGGAGTCCTTCCCAGGGCACTCTCATGTCCCGCTGTACAGCCTGTTGGGATCAGTGGAGAGCTGCCATTGACGTCAGTCAGGCTTTTTAGTTTTGCAGTTTGCAAAAGGCTTAATATTCTACTTTCAGCTGTTGTTAAGTAGTTGCTGTTAGGACTCATACATGAGTGAATTTGGGTGTTGGAGTAAGCCTTATAGATTGTTGCTTACCTAAGGGCTTGCTTGCAAAGAGCTGTAAATTCCCTGGATGAAAGACATTTTTCTAAAGCCAAGTATAACTGTGACCTACTTGTGCATGTTATCTCACACTGCTTAAAAACTGTCAAAACTACTTGTTATCATGAAGGCCTAAGTTAATGGAAAAATGGCTATTTTTAACTATTATAATCTTCAGTTACGCTAGAGCAAACAGGCACAAATGGGAGTGTTTGGTGTGATCAAAGATCTTTGCTAATTTTTTTTCTTAAATGTTGAAAGAATTAGCATGAGCTGTATTTAGTCCAGTAAGCAACTACTTCAGGAAAACGAAGACATGTGAAATAGGAGGTTTATCATGGTTTTTTCATGAAAAAGTAATTGAATTTTTACAGAAGCTGGTGTTAAAGAAATATTATTGCTGTCCAGTATTAACAGGTTGTAGCGTCCCACTCTGATGATGCAAATGTGGGTAATGTAGAGGAGGCAGGTGCAGTTTTTAGCCTGCTCAATAGTCAAAGTAGTAGAGTTGTTTAGCTTGAGAACTTATTTTATACCACAATCCTTGTTTTTTCCTGTATGATTTTTTAAACAAATGTAGATCAAACACTTCTCATTTCAGACAAATAAATCACCATGACAGTGGTGAGAGAGAGGCTCTGTCCTCATTTTACAGGTGAGAAAAGTCCTGAATTTTTTTTTCCTTTTCCCTGAATCTGAGGGTCAGGTCAGAACAGGGGAATTTCTGCCTTCTGGGCCTCTTCTCAGGCTCCTCATTTGTTCTTACACAAGTTGATAATAGAGTTCTAACAGCAGATGATAAACTTTGACTCACTGTGTTGTGATCTGGTAGCAGTTCTTTCTCCATGGACACTGTGCACATTGCTTGGTTGATCTATGTCACAGTTGGGAGCTTTTGTGTGAAGACAACTGATTTTTTCAATGAGAAATTTACATACTAAATCTTGAGTTCCTACCATTAACAGTCTTCATTTTTCTTTTCCAAATCATCATCTTCTCCTCAGATAGCTGTAGACATGGCTGCTGTTGCTGGCAGCGATGGTTTTGATTGAAGTCTATGCTGAGTGATTTAAAACTTGCTGCTGGGAGCTTCTGGTCAATGTTTTATTACGGTCTGTGATTTTCAGGGTAATATTGCTCATATCTAAAGGAACCGGCCACTTAAGAGGTGGCTGCTCTATCCTGTCTGAAATCTAGTGCTGTGTTTTTCTACTTGTCGTCAGAGGTATTTCTTTCAGGCATGTCATAATGTCCCTAATTTGTGATGTGACTATTTCATGGCTGTTACAAAACGCTCTCAGGCCAAGTGACCCGGAGAGCGGGGCAGTGTGAGCTGGCTGGACATTTCCTTCCTTTTCGAAGTGGAGAATTTTAGCATGTTTGTTAAGTATTGTAGTTTCAATGCTTCCAGCCCTAGTGATTTTCCCCATTTTCCTTGCTACAAGGCTCCGTAGCCCGAAGGAACGCGTTCTTGGCAGGGTCTGGGGCTCTGCAGCACTACCTGAGGCAGGCTGTGTGTGCAGTCATGCCGACACAGCTGTTTCCCACTCGCAGTACCTATGCAGGGCAGGATTTGGAACTGGCTCTGAGAGCTTTTCTCTCCTCAGCTTTTGCCCTGAATTTCTTCTATACTGATTGCATACTGTTATTTAATTCTGTCTGTACTTTCTATTTATTTCTTCTAAATACATGTAATGACTTATGCTTTTTTCACTAGTTACTCATTTTAGGGCTTCGACCTCAATTTAATGGCTTAAGTAGCTCAGAATCAGCACCTGGATCATCAAATCACTGAAAGCAGTACATGTCTGTACATGAGAACCAGTAGCTGCACTTGAATCTTCAGGCCTTGTAGAGCTTTTGTTTCAGTGGGAAAGAAGAATATTTTACAGAGCTATCTGATTTAAACAGCCGTATCTCTTTTAAGCTGGTCCTTTTTAAAGTTTGATGCCTTGTCCCATCTTTTTTCCCCCTCAACAAAGCTTAGTCTGTGCTGTCTAACTTTTGAGATTAATGAAAATTAGTCCTGAATGCATGGAAAAAGTTGCATAGACTAATGGCAACAACAAGAGGAAACTGGGACAATGAGGTAGAGTCTATTTTAGATGCATGGCTTTGAAAGGAATTGCAAAGAAGGAAAATAAGCATCAGCTTATGGAAGGAAAAGCCAGCAAAATTGCTTTTAGTGAAGAACACCAGAACCTCATGTGTTTCACAGTCTCTGAAAACAATCTTTTGGGGATTTCTTTTACTTCTTTTAATAGGTTTGAATTGAATATTTCAAATTATTTTTAATCTAATCTGTTAGTAATTGAAGATAAAAACCACACATGGTTAATTCATGTGACTGGTGTAGTATTTCTTAGTTTTGCAGTGCTAAGGCAGAATCACACTGTGGAAAGCAGACTTTTGCCTGTGAGTTCTGACACCAGCCAGTAGCCTTTAATTCTTTTATCATATAGTGTTTAGGCAACAGTATCTTTATAATGAAGTGTTTTTCTTCATTAAAAGCTAAAGAATACTCCTAAACATCATACAGCAATAGCAGAGAAAAACTGTGAGACATGCTTTTATTTTTAAACACTCAGCCTTTATCGTGTCATGTTTTCAGAAAGAAATAAATTTTCAGAAGCTCACACCCAAATAAGAGTCCCAGTTCTGTAAACATTCTTGTGCATTACGTTCTGTATTTTTAGTGGTCCCATATGTTGTGGAGAGAAATCCCTAGTTTGTAAACAAGGTTGGACCAGAAGGGCTTCAACAAGATACACCAGTGCGATGGGGTTGTTTTATGTCCTTCTTTTCCTATTTGCAGTCCAGAATTTAATCCAGAATTAGGGCTTTGGCGAGTGAGTTTGCTCCATGTAATGCAGCCACATCCACAGTGCAGTGCCTGCTGTTCACATGCACGTATTTGAGTTGAAGTGCAGAGCTTTACTGAGAGCTGAATAGGAGCTACCTGTGAGTAGCTGCCCAAGTTCTTGTGTGGGTTCTGCAGCCTGCGTTGGCTTCTGTGCTGCTGCAAACTTTGTTGTGGCCAACTTACACATCCTTGGAGTTATTTCTTCATGGATAGAAAAGATTGTATGCACTTCATGTTTGTTGAAAACTATTACTCTGCTCCTCCACGTTTTGAAGAGGAAGGAGGATTTGGTCTCATCATTATAAAAAAGACTGGTGTGTAAAAAAGTGTGCTGAGCCAGAGTGTTTTATGGCACCAGTATGCCCTCTGCCTCCGGAGAGGAGGTTGCTGGCATTTTCCTGCTGGGCTGGTAGGATTGCCGGGAGAAATCCACGGGAGAGATGCCTGCTCTGTGCAGCTGTGACTGAGGACACTCTGAACAGAAGCGTGAAATAGGAAACATCGAGAAGATGATGTTCTCAAAGGTGAGGCAAAAGGTACTTTTATCCCCTGTGGTGTATTTGCAGTTTCATCTTAGAGGGTGGTGCAAGAAAACCAGTCCAAGCCAGCCAGCAAATTGTGAGGTTCTGACTCCCTGAAGCCTTTAGACCTGTGCTTAGCTCTCCTTGGAGCATGCTGGAGACTGCAGTACGTGTTACTGTTCATTGATGAAGCCAACAATGGTTTTTTCTATTTCTTACTCACAGACTTTTTCCCTGGTAACTTACTGCCACGGCACTAAGAAATTATCCTTTTGGAGGTCAGTCAGAGAAGTGAGTGGTCTTAGCACAGTGGGCTCTACAGGAAGGGCATGATAAGAAGTTCTGGTTTACTGCTTGCTTACTAATAAATATATCTTATTCTGTTTCTGGAATGGCAAAACAGGTCATGTATCATCATAGAGATAGACACATTTTAATGAAAGGTGTGAAGCTGAAACAGTTTTTGCAACTTTTTTTAAATACTTGTCATTCCCTTTGCTGTAACTGGTACCTCAACTTAATAAATGGGCTCTCATTTTAACTACTGTTTCCTCCAATGTAAGTCTTATATGAGTAAGGACTGCGAGATTTCACTCAATGAAAGGATTCTGCTTTAATTACTGTTATTATAAATCTGATTTTGTTTCTATTACATCAGGCTCGTATGAGGCATCTTTGATCAACAGAGAAGTCAGCAAAACTGCTGTTAAAATTACAGTTTCCTTTTAACTAGTGATGAAAGCTTTCAGTTTATTTTTGGCATTAGAAAGTCTGGGAGAAAACCAGGTTATATAAGAGCTGAAACCTAGTTAATGATAAAGAAACATAGCTGAGAGCCTATAATAACAACAAGTCTGAAAAAAGATGTTCCAGCTCTAACTCTTGGCCCTACTTAGAGAACCTGCAAAACAGTTTATGCCAAAGTAATGGCTTTCTCTGGTGTCCTGGGTTGCCACTTCTCTTAATCAACATTTGTGGGAGAGCTGACTTCCTGAAAGACTGCATAAGATGAATGAATTTCATACAATTAGGGTGTAAAAGAAGAGATGAATTTGGGACTTTCTGTGTCACTGAAGATAACAGTAAATACCTTGTTCGGTGGAACAGGACCACAGTTGAGCCTGTGGTCAACAGACAGTGTGGAAATCAATGGTTTTCTCAGAATGAAAACCAAAAGGAGAAAAACATCATTTTTCTTGACTGAAAGCACACCTGAGTGAAACACAAATCTAAGCACCTTTACAATTAAGTTTAGTTGCAAAAAGAATAGTGCTGAGTATTATCCATGTAGCAATATTTTATGCCTGCTAATGAAAGCCAACATAATGTGACTATACCGATTTTCTCTGCCTAGGACGTTCCTTATCCCAGTCGGAAGGGCGTGTCAGGCATGGACAGGCTGTGCCAAGGTGTGTGTGAATGCCTCTGGCCCACAAGAGGAGATCTCCAGATGTCTTGACTGCTTTATAATGAGCAGAGATATAAAACCTATTACCTTTCACTGGAAGTATGCCCAGTCTTACTTTCCCAATCATGGTTGCACCTCTGCTCATGAACGTCCTCTGCACGTGAATGTAGATGCACAAGAATGCTGAATGTTTCTATGGCCTGCTGCTGCTGCTGTATAAGTGTCTCTTTTATTGTCCTCATGAGCCAATAAAATAATTAAATGATAATCAGACAATGCATTAAAAACTTGTGGCATATGTAAATAAGAGCAAAACTTATTGTAAGAAGACAGTATTGTTATATAATAATGTGGTTATCCAAAACTGTTTATTCTACTTTATGAGCTGGAGATAATCCCAAAATTATTCAGTCCAGACTTTGATCTAAGGAAGAATAATAAAACTTTGATCATTGTTGAATTGGCAGCTGCTATAAAAAGCCTATGTTATATTTCTCTCTTAGTAACGCTAGCTAAATCCAAAATAACTGATAAAAGATTTTGATGATTGCAGCTTAAGGATGCTTTCGGACTTGACCTGAAGTAATCTCTGTCCAAAAATGTCTATAAATACTTTTTTCTATTTTCTGTTGCCAGATGTTTTGGTATTTGGGAGGAATGACAAAAATGTTTTGTGTACTTAGATGTGCAGTGCACATCTGGAGTCTTATGTTTCAAAGAAAAAGGTTCTGGTTAACTGGTTATGTTCATATATGATTCAATTCATTTGCAACAAAATTCCAATACCATTGTCTTTATTTCTGTCTTTTCGAAAATGCCCTTTAAAATTTTTAAATTGCCAGTGTGTGTGGCTGCATTATGGTGGCCACCGTGATACCATATTTGTTTTCATGCGTGCAACATAGTAAATATTTTCCTACATGTTTATGCAGGAAACAGCACTTGCGATGCCCTTGCTTTAGAGCTGCAGCTGGATAGGGGAAAATTTTCTAGCTTTATTATTATATAACTTATAGGAGAATGTAAAAAAACCCAAAAAGCCATCTAGCCTTTTTTTCATCGTGTATTGGGATTTTTAAATATTTGGAATTATAGGTGTCAACAAAGCTTGCAGACTACTGGACTTTCTTTGGAACTTTTGAATTTCTACCCCATTACATTCAATAAGGAAAATGGCTGAAAACTTAAACTTAAATGGCAGTTGATTTTAGGTTCTTTAACATATTTTTTATTTCCAGATATAGCATGGCCTCAGTCCTTAGGTAGTGCAGGGGTTTTTCAAATCTGTGTGGCAGGGGTGTAAAGAGGTTCATGTAGCGTTTGCCTAAGTGTTTCAAGAGTCAAGTGGCATGAAAGGGCTGCATCTTGCTCTTCCTTCTGCCAGGCTGGCCTGGCACTGTGCATTTGGCTTGTTCTGTACAGCTTGTGGTGGTACAAAAGTTCAGCAGGGCAAGAGCCAGCCTTTCCCTTCCTTTGAGTTTTCCTGCTGACTGGCTCCCTGCTTGACGCAGGTACTCTGCAGATCTAAGGTTTTCTTTAGGAACACTGGTCTTGTGGTTTGGCCAATAAATCCTATTGAATTAAAGATGTTCAAAATTTAGGTTTGGGAGACTTCGTGACTTCTTGCAATAGAAATCTTCCCCTCTTTCTCTTGTCCTCTGCTGACAGCATTTGTGGATACTGAGAGTCCTCATTTTTCCTTTCTGCAAGGCACAGGCCAAGCAGACCAGTACTGTAAGATGCATTTTATTCTCTGTCCATTGTTGCCACTCCGTATTTATCAAAAGCAAAAAGACTGCGTGCCTGAAGGGGGATTAAGAATCCTACCATCTTGCTATTTATGATGCTCAGGAGGTATTTTTAGTAAAGGTTGTTGGTGCTGCTGCCCAAGGGAATGGCTGGGAGAGGGTAGGTCAGGAGCAGCCAGCCGGAACTAACGAGTCCAGTGGCTGGAAGTGCAGGGAAGGGGTAACCCCAGCAGAGATCCCCTTGGTGGCTGTGTGCATGCGCAGGGACGTGTACACACAGACAGACTGGGAGTGTGTGTGTGGAGAGCAGCTAAAGAAACTGGAACCACCTGTGCAGCCATTTGAAGGAGGGGAGGAGATCAATTCATGCTCCATTCCACACAATTTCTCCTCCTGAAAGATTAGTGGAGTTACACGAAATGGTTTTTCTGTGACACTCAGCTTCCACAGCTGAACCTTTCCTCCAGATTTACAGATCCAGCGAGATCTGTATGTTGCTATTAGATTATGACTCAGTTTTCCAAGGAAGCAAGGTCAAGATTGAGCCTTCTGCCCTTATTAAATTTGCTTCCTACCCTTTCCTCTGGAGGCTGAGAAGCCATGAGAGCAGTGAGTGATGGAGATTGCACGAGCTGTGGAGAGTCGAAGAGCTCGCCTGAGAATGGTGAGCAAAAGAAACACGTAAGGCAAGAGAGGCAAGAGAGTGTGCATGGCAGAACTGACACAGAGAGAAGGGCCCTGAATCTAAAAAAGATTAAAAGAAATGGGAAGAGAGAACATTTAGAGAGTCACAGAAAGGAGTTATAAGCGCTCTGGTGTCAAAAAGCTTTTTGTTTTAATTTCTTTATGTTTTGGGCCCCCCAAGTAGCCCAGCAGTCAGTCAAGGGGAGTGTGTGCTGGAAGACTGTCTTTGGAATTGCTGCAAATATTTTTGTGATTTTCTGAAGGGAGTGGAGGGAAGTATTGGAATGTAATAGCCTGAGGAAAAACTCTTTGCTGCCTAAAACCTCTGAACGCTTCACAGACTGATCTAGGAGCTGGTGCTCTGCCAGATCCTATTTTTAAGCAATTAGGTTTATGAAGTTATGCTTCTCTAGCAGTATCACACAAGCGTCGGGCCTGGAAAGGGAGTGGGGAACACGTGTGCAAGCATATGACTTTTGGGGGGAAAAACATAAAACTGACTTAGGTGCCATGTTTCCATGTTTCCTAGCAAAGGGCTGATCTTAAGTGAGACTCCACAGCTCCAGCCCTGGTGTGTTTCCATCCTGCTGAATTACACGGTCTACTTAAAAGTAGGATCTGCTGCTTTCCCTGAATACATACTTAATTTTTTTTTCTACTAATGCTTTCATTGCACTGCAAGTTGCTGTTTCAAGCAGAAGTATTAGGAGATTTCCTAGGGCAATGAGGAAACCCCATCAGCCGGGGCACGTAAAGAAACTAGAAAATATGCCAACCGAAGTCCTGTGTTAACTCACTGGGAATGGGTTAATTACGATGTACTTTTGTTTTCTGACCTGTCTAAAGACACCCACACGTGCAGGCAAAACCGATCAAAAGTGTTTCCATGAATGTAACAGTAGTTTTTCTGTTTGCAAAATACACTTAATGAAATTGGGGAGACAGAAAAAATGACAGGAAGAGAAAATAAATTCCACAGGAATCACTGCTGCTGCCTGAACATCAGTAATGTTATTAACGGTTCCAAATTTAACAGTTTTAGACAGAATCTGTCTTCCTTCATGCTGGCTGGAAATCTCAGTTTACTTACTGTGTTCTCATTTTCTGATTTCCAGCAACAAATGTTGTTTGTCTGAGATTTTTCCAAATTCTAGGATAAAAAAATAATGTTTTGACACCACTATGGGAGAGCATTGCTGCATTTATAGTGCATGTTACTGTGCCTACTGAGAATTTCTTTAAAGTGTGGAGTCCTTAGTAAAACATTAATTGATGTTTCTTCCCCAGATTGAATTCCAGAAACAATACTCACCATGGACTGAAATAGTTTTTGGACTCTCTTAAGTTTAATTTTCTGCCCCACCCTCCTTAATTTCTGTAATGCAAAATAATCCGTTAGGAAATCTTTAATTCATCTTTTCATTCTGTCCGACATTATTCACCACCAGTATTTATGGGTTCTGTAAACATTGTGTTCTTCAGAGTTGGTCTTGGGACCACAAATGTTTAGTATCAAATTCATTTTTCCACTAGGAACTAGAAGTTAAAAGCCTTTCTAAAATGGTTATTTTCCTGTTCTGAAAATGTCCAGCAGTACTGTGCTTACACTTGAGCATACTCTGCAGTATCAGAGGCAGGCATAGAAATTTGATCTTTCCTGAGTGTTACAAAAAATAATCAGCATGTCTTTTATTTCTGATCTGTTTCTTGCCTGAATGACTGTTTAGAAACTGCAGTGCTTATTTTATGGGCAAAGAATATATTGGCAAAAAATAATTTTTGGTAGTGGAACTCTTGGAAGACAAGCTGTATTCTCTTCGGTTGTGTAAATCTGAAATAACTGGAGGCCAGCAGAATAATTCCAGATTTGTGCCAGTCAGAGAGAGGAATTAGTCAGATTTTTGGTGTGATCTGAAGCAGAGGAAGAAACTGAGCATAGGACTGGTTGTAGGGACAGTGGCTGGAGGCAGGACAAGGCACACAGCCTTTTCAAGGCCCTTTCACCATCAGCAGTTTGTCACTGCTGTGGTTTAACCCCAGCCAGCAGCTCATCCCCACTCAGCCACTCACTCTCTGCCTTCGAGTGGGATGGGGAGAGAGTCGGAAGAGTGAAAGTGAGAAAACTCGTGGGTTGAGGTAAAGACAGTTTAATAGGGAAAGCAAACGCCACACACACAAGCGAAGCAAAACAAGGAATTATTCAGTGCTTCCCCTGGGCAGGCAGGTGTTCAGCCATCCCCGGGGAAGCAGGGCTCCACCATGGGCAGTGGTGACTTGGGAAGGCATCACGCCACCACTCCAAACATCCGCCTCTTCCTCCTTCTTCCTCAGTTTAATATACTGAACATGATGCTGCACGGGCTGGACTGTCCCTGTGTTGGGGTCAGCTGTCCTGGCTGTGTCCCCTCCCAGCTCCTTGTGCACCCCCAGGCTGCTCACTGGTGGGGTGGGGTGGGGTGAGGAGCAGAAAAGGCCCTGACTCTGTGTAGGCGCTGTTCAGCAATAATGAGAACATCTCTCTGTTATCGACACTGCTTCCAGACCAAATCCAAAACAGAGTCTTCTACTGGATACCATGAAGAAAACGATGTTTACCCCAGCCAAACCCAGCACCCCGTTACTACACAGGGTTCTGTGCTATGGGACGTACAGTTATGTTTGGGTGTGTTTAGTCCAAACCCCTGTTTTGGAGACTTCAAAACAAGAGAGGTTTGCACATTCATTATATATGTGAGCAGAACAGAGAGCCTCAAGAATATATAGTTATTAGGAAATTTAGCTGATAATGAAGATAGTTATACTTTGGCATGTTTAAAATAATTTTAATTGTATACAGTGATTCATAAGCTACATTAAGCTGAATAAGCATTCCCCTATTTGAAAGAACGACAGTGGGCATTGTGATCTTTGGGGAATCATTCATCCTGGCAGTTACAGGAGTCTAGGTAAAATCTGTATTTCATATAGAATCTGCTTTATCTGATCTAGGACATGATGTCCTAGAAGGAAGGTGTGAAAATTACTTTAAGCTGTTTCTGGAGTGTTATGACTGATGTCAGATGTAGGTTAATGCAGACAAGAGAAGTTGTATAAAACTTGGAAATTGATCCTACTCTTAATGAGTTCCATTTCTGTATGTTAATCAAAATATTGCTGTCCCTTCCTCCCTCTCTCCTTTCCTCTCTCCAGGCTAAACACTGCACTGAACTGAGTAGCTCTGATGAATTCTCTTGCCATCCTGGCATACTGGAAAACTGCTAAAACCATGAGGAACTCCCCCAAATTGTATATAGGTGCTTTTATTCTGTTGACTAAACCACAGGCAACCCCTTTTTTGTAGAGCATAGTTCTCTTCGTAGTCGTGCCTTATCTTCTTTAAAGAAAGCGGAGTATCTGAATATAGTTGTTATTTAGGTTTAATGCTTTGGAACTGCTTTTGTGCCAGTAGGGACATAGAGGTCTTACCCCTAATCTAGAGCACGGTGGCTTTTTGTCTTGGAGGACATAAACACTGTCAGCAGGATGAAGAGAGCTGAGATGCTGTTCAGTAGCCAGGGGTAGGGATTTATTGCAGGTTTTCATGACCTTTGCATCTTTTCATTACTTTTACAAGGTAAATACCTTGAGCTACAAAACAGAAGACAGCACACTGCATTATATTTTCTGATGCTGAATTAGTGATCCTTCTTTGATTTCTCCTGTATATATATATATATATATATTTTTTTTTTTCTCTCCAGCAGAGGTTTAGAAATCACTGTTTTTCAATTTCCTTGACGTTTGGCCATCTGGAGCTGAGCAGAGCTTTGGTCACACACGTTAGCTGTGTGAAGTGGAGCAATGTAGCATCTAGGGGACAGATTCTGCTCTGAAGTCAGCACAGTGGAATTAGCAAAGTTACATCAGGGTTGCACCGGGTCAATCAGGGGTCTGCTTGCTATGCAGGTGACTGAGAAATGCCGTGGTGTTTTCTCAGCACTGAGGGAGCTTGGTGTGAAGATGCCTGGGGTAAATCACTGCACACTAGTCAAATAATTTGTTTCTATCCTGGTTAACCCAAATAATAAGTATTTCTCTCTTGGTAATGCTCTGTAGGGCATTTGGGACCTGTAAATAGCCCAGAGCTACTGCTGATCGAGCCTATACTTTTAGGCTGCATTTAGGATGCATGTTATTCCCTAGATATCTCCCCAAGCACTGCACTGCTGTAGCTCTCTGCCCCAGCTTTTCCACTCAGGATGGCTCCAAAAGCAGAAGTCAGTGAATACAGTGGTATTAGGTGGTTGTTTGATTCACTGTTGGTTTGTGTGTTGACTTTAATTTAATTGTGTTCAGAGTGCAGGGGATGGCATTAGATTCAGGGGACAGGTTTCCTTGTGTAACAGTACCTTTTTTTCCTTGAAAATGAGGCTGTCAACATACTTCTGGACAAAAGTGTTTATTCCACAACATTATTATTGGTGAGATTTCCTTCTTCCGTGACTGTGATGTCTGGCTTTTCTCTGGGTCACATGAACAGCCCATAAGTGCTTTTTGTCCCTCCTGTAACAAGGCAGCGATGGGCCTGTGTCTCCAGCCTGCTGACTCTAAAGAATCTTGTATTCTTCCCCATTTTGAGTTGGGCTGAACCATTTGAGCTCAATGCTGTGTTTCAGTTGTATCTCCATGTAAGGCAGAACATTACCTTCACAAGGCTTTACCTCTACCATTAAGTTGTCCTCATGAGTGTTTTGATAGAACCAGAAAGAGACTGACAGGGTTTCTTGAAGACAGAGTCTGATTAGGAGACTGGGAATGGTGCCATTTACAGGAATGTGAACTACATTTCTGTTGCTGAAGTCCAGGTATGCAGGAATCAAAGCCTTCTGTTGCTGCTGTCTACACATCAGGGGTGTGACTGTAACTTGCCATATGTCAGATGACATAACATCTTTAACTGGGATAGTTTGGGGAACAGTACAGGGGAAGTCACAGTGGCTGGATTTCCAGCAAAGAACCTGTGTGTTCTGGTGAATAGACTGAGATGAAATCTCTATCACCATGACTTAATTGCTGTTATTTCCCAGGCTCCATAGGAGTTTGGGTATGGCTACTGCTGCCATGGTTATGCCTTTGATGTGGTTTTAGACAAGCCCCTGAGATTAATTTCAGAATTCCTCTATCCTTCTTGCTTGCATTCTTGCAAATTTCTACCCAGTGTGCTGTCCAGCCTGTCACTGAACGTTTTCTCCATGTGTGGCATAGCTGTACAGAATGAAAACCAGCAGGATTATAAGTGTATATAGGGCCAGGTGTTACCTCGATTTTGTTAACATGTGGTTTAGCTAACACCTGGTGACTTTCTTTCCTCTTGGCCTTTGGTTTCCCTGCTGAAGACAGCTGCTGACAAACAGCTGTGTTGGTCCATTTTACAGAACTTTGAGGATTAATGATTTTAATGCACAATACAGCAAAGGAACTTTGTTAAATCAATGTTCCCTCATTTGGTGACCAGGCTCTTTAATAATTAAAATGATTGCCCACAGTGGTTTTCTGCCTTTCCTGATGTCCAAAAGAGCCGTTCTTGACTTGGCACAGGTGCTTCTATTATTGTGCAGATGATCTGAGGGCTGAGTTTAACCACTGCCATATGGTGGGGTCAGGAGCTGTGGAACCACTTCCCTTTTCAACTGCTCTGAGAAATGTTCAGGGACATTGCAGAAGATGCTCTGCAAAATCACCTCCCTGGTATTTTCAAGATTTTCAGATTTGCTGAAAATGGAGAAATGTTAAGAAGTGCAAATTATGGGAGATGAAGAATCCCATCCCAGAGGTAGTCCACATACAAAATCAGTGAGAAAACATGCTGACACTTGTGCTACTGTTAGAGAAAGCCATTTCAAAGTATCTGGTCAGCAGGCATTTCCTGAGACTTACACGAACCATCACAAATAGTATTGTCAGACTGGGTAATGGTAATGAAATCAGTAAGTTGGGGAATGAAAATAATTTGAGGCAGCAGTCATGGAACACATTTTGAGCATGGCCTCTCCCCATCACGGCCATCTGTTGTCACCTGTAAGTCGGCCTTTTCCTTTGAGTGTGAAATGTCAAGCCCGTCCAGTGAACAGAACTGCCTGCTGAGGATATGGCACAAATGAGGTGGCTCAAGGCCTTGTCTGGCAACATTTACTCTCCTGGTTTAAACTCATACTGGAGTTTGCTGTGTGAAGTGGCTTGCATCACTAGATTTTTGGGATTTTATTTGAGCAGCTTTTATTACTTAGTTCTGTCCACTTCCTAAGTGAGCCTGAATTCGTGGTTTACTAAGCAAGTATGTAATTTAAAATAGTGAGGTCTTTATAGCAAGTCACTGTGAGTGTGTTTAATGGGATTCAGAGCACCACAATTAGGAAGTTTTGTCTGTGTAGCCACTGATGCCAGTCAGAGCTGACCCTAGTTCTGTGATGCTCCTCTCTCCTAAGTACAGGCCACCTCAGCCTTTCCTCAATGCTGCAGCTTCTCTCCTGCCCTGGGATTCAACATTACAGATTCCAATGGCGAGCATGATCTATGAGGGCAGGTGCAGGCCGTGATGTAGGAGAGGTTATATAAGAAGAGTCTGGTGTATCCAAGGGGGTTAGAAACCACAGGTGATAGCATAACCTAGTAATGCTGTGTCGTTCCTTCTCTCTCATTTGGACCAGCATACTAAGCGTGTCTCTCATTAGCTAATCCAGAGTGGTGTTGTCTTATTTGTGTAAGAAGAATGTTAATGATATTTTGAATAGGCTCAAGTAGGATTGAAGTGTCATACAGATGTGGGCTGGTCCTTTGCACGTGGTTTTAGTCAGTTTTTTATGCAAACACATAGGTAGCCTTTTTGCTCAAATGTAGATAGGTATAAACCCCCACACTTTTGAATTAGAAATACAAATTCTTTTAAGTCCACTTATTAGCCTGGGGAATGTCACAGTATCTCTAACACAGTGTCCTGAAAAAGTACAACAGCTATTAAACCACAACATTTCATGATGGAAGTCTATTTCTAGCAAAGTGCCATGTGGTTATAGGGAAAAAGAGATTTCATTTTTTCTTTGAACAGTGTAAGTTAAAAGACAAAATTGAGTTTTCCACATTTACTGCTTTAAATGGAGACATAATTAGGAAAATCTCTGCGAAAGTATTTTTGCCGTTATCCACCCAGTCATAAATTGATACACCAGATGATCAACTTGGAGGAGGAGAACCTACTAAGGATAGCTTACAACCAGAGACTTGCATGGAGGCTACGTTAGGGAGCAAAATAGAGCAGGTTTAAAGCTGTGTTTGGATGACCTTCAAATCCCATCTGCAGCTTCAAGTTTCAAATGTCAGCTGCAAGTAGATCATTGCACCAGAAACACTTAGGCAATAAAAGATCAAGGATGTCCTCTCTTTGCATTGGTTTCAGAGGGGAGAGAACTGTGTTGCCTCATTAGGAGCTGCTGTCTGAGGGTAGACTGATGTCTCTGGGAGGAATTGGGAATTCTTGCACACTGGGTCAGTGCATTAATCAAGGGTGGAAATGGGAATATCTCCACTAGATAAGACAAAAATATTAAAATCCACTATGTTAATATAACTGCTTCAGTCTGGTGTTTGGGTTTTATGCCATGAGGCGTGAATACCCACAGCTCAGAGCCATGACGTTTTAGAGAGTGGCAGAAGAAAGCCAAAACTCCACTGGGGTAAAGCTTTATGGCTTTTTGCCTCCTTGAACTACAGAATTCACCAGCAAATCCAAAAGGCAGGCTGAGGGGAGGAATCTGCCCCCAATTCCCGTTTCAGTTGTGCACTTTCCTCTTGTGCTTTCACTGCTTACATGAAAGAAATGGGGATAAAGGGGAAGTATAATCAAGGCACTGTTACTTTAGAAGCGAAACCTTAGGTCAGAGGTTTCTGCTGGCCAGAATGATCTTTGAGTCGAGTGAAAACAAACTGAGCCTTAGCTGCCTCCAAGAGGCATTTGGCAGAACTGAAGGGTTGCTCAGAGAAGAAGAAGCTGCTCTGAAGTGTCGTAAAAGCTTCAGGAGCTTTTAATTGTTACCACTGATGTCATTCAAGCCTGATTCCCACTGGAACTTCCTCGGTGTTAATTATGGTCCTGAGGATGATAACTTGGCAAACGCAGCTGCAGCATTGCTGTTGCATCGGTTAATTAATCATCCAGGCTGGATTGGAAAGATGTGTTCCTTTACTCTCATTATAAACAGCTGTAGAGAAATGGAAAGGTTTTGAGGACTGAAAAGTCCCTTCCAGCTGTTTCACAGTGTGAGGGCTGCTGGATCCGCAGACTAATGTGCAGGTCTTGCGTGTCCATGTTTTCAAAGACATCGTGGTGCTTGTTCCCAAAAAAGAAACATGAAACACATCAAACTCTGCAAAAGCAGGTCATCTTTGTCTCATCAGTACAGCTATAAGAAAAAGCCTTATGAATTAAATTAATAGAGCTTTAATAACCTTTTTAATAGCTTGCACAGGTGAAGCAGACAGATTCTGTTAGGAATAAATTGAAGATACCCAGAGTGGCTTCCTTAGGCAAATGTAGAGGGATTATTTCTGGGCTGGTTTGGGGAATAGTTTGCACACTCTGGTGATGCTGATTTCACTGGAGGTTATTAGTCTTTCCTTAGTGCCTCTTGCTGACCTGCTGCTTGAAGCCATGCAGACATCTGAAATACAGCTCATAGGATTCCCTAGCAAAGCTACAGCTATAAGAATGTGGCCTTTGGGGTGACCTCTGTCAGTTCACCCCTGCAGTGATCTGACTGTCAGAACTCTACCCCAGCCAAAACCAGCACACTGTCTCTTTATCTGGTCCTGTTAATCATAGGGAATATTTATGGACTTTGCTGTCTGAAGTGCAGGCTGCAGCATCGGAACGTTATTTCAACTACACTTTGAAAGCCAGTGAGGTGACATGTATTTACATTGCTGAACTGGGTCACTCTTTTTCTTTGTGTAATTTGCTTCTGAACATGCTTGGGAGCGGAAAAGACACTTTTCTAACACCATTATTTGGTTGTTTAGGCAGATAAAAGCCTCAAGCTGTTATGTGTAATGTGCTTCACAGATCCTCATGGTGATGTTTTAAGGCAAAAAAAACTTATAGAAATGTCAATATAGGTGAGAAATTATTACTTTTTAGCTTGTAAATTAAACTAACTGCACTAAAGACATGTTCTTTGTATGTGGTGACAGGAAACAGTGATAAATATGCTGACATATTTGTCGGGATAAGGATACCCTACAATCTTTTAATTATGCTCTTCCTCATTTGTTAATTATCTGATTTCCATGGAATTCTTGTGGGGAGGGGAGAGCTGTGTTTTATTAGTAGCGCACTGCAGAATTTGGTTGGCGTCCAGTGATTTTTCATGACAGGCTTGTGGCTAAAATAGCTGCCTGCATTGTCTGTACTTGGGAGCACACCTGAGTCTGGGATGACCTTCCTGGGCTGACCTGGCAAAAGCTCTTGCAGTACCCTGTGCTTGGAATATTCCCCAAGATGTACTTAACCATGCTACAGATGACCTGCACTTGTAGTGAATAATTAAAATAAAAAGTGACCTGGCCTCCTGCCTTGTAGGGTGCTGTGGTATCTGTAGAAGCTACCTGGTGTCTGTTGTTGCAAACGCAGTAATATTTGTAGATCTTATTAAATTCGGATTTCAAAAAGATACTGGAGACAGCTGGTGCTGCATTTCCTGAGCCTCCCGTAATCCAGAGCTATCTTCACTTGCAGCTGTATTGCTTTAGATATGTCTTTCCTTCCAAACAGTAATTTCACTTTATTAATACGAACATGGTACAGGTCAAGAGATTAAAAATAAAAAAATCCCCCAAATTTCCAAAACATTGTCCCTTCTTGGACACTAATCTGATCCATGAAGGCAGTGATTTTCTCAGCACTGCCCTTTTTGGCTTCTTTGGTTGCATCCAGTTTAGGCCGCATGCAGTGAAATTGTACTTTATGCCTGAAGGAAACCTGACTCATAATGTCACGGGGATTTTGATGGTGAGAGAGCACTTGCCCAGCAGGTGAAGACACTGAAGATTCACACAGTGTGAAAATGCTGCCCAGATACTTCCTTTGCAGCCAGACCACCTCAAGAGCCTGTGTCTGGCTGTGCTCCGTGGCAGTGCTTTGTCTGAGCAGAGCATGGGACCAGTGGCAGTGGCCAAAAATGTGCTGCCAACCCTGCCTTGATTCCTACAATTGTTTTTTCCCCCACTTGCTGTAGCGTGGTAGTGAGAATTAAACATAAAATGCTTTTCCCTTTGCTCCTTGTTTTAATCTTTTACTGTAGACTGCTTTATGGCGTGTTCTCATTCCCTGCATTAAAGTTTGAAAATGTCAGTTGCTGAAGGGAGAAATAGTTTTAGTCATGAAACTAATAATTGCAGGCTTTGTTAAAGATCTGGATTTTGATTATCAGTAATACACTTACCGTGGAAAGTTTGCCATGTGAATTTAAGAACTCATTACAGAAAATTGGGGAAGAATAATACCTTTTTGGTAATGTCACAGGATTTCACTTTTGAGGAAGAAAAAAACATGATAAAAAGTTTCATTTATCCTAAAAGATATATTACAAGGCTTATAAATTGTCTAAAGATAGTTTTCAATGTTAATTGGAGAGAAAGCTTTGATGATTTAGTGTGGAGGAGATACTTATCTTTTGTGCAACTACTGATAGATAAGGTGAATCTTGCTCTAAAAAAAGCCTTTATATTATTAGATTTGCACTGGGAAGCCCAGCAAGGCTGGGGCGAGTGATGGACATTTTACCAAGCACCACTTACACGCTGTGAAAGATCAGTGCCTGCAGCCTTGCTAAATTAAATAGACAGCAGAAACAGAGAAACAGTTCGTAGCCTTTATTTCTTTACTTATTTATTAATAAAGCAAGCTATATAAAGCCTTTTTACTAATTTGGACCCCGAGAGGTGGTTGTAAAGGATGTGTACTGCAGGCAAATTGCCAAGAGTTCATCAGAGAAGCACAAATAAACACAGTCCATCAAATGGATTAACCATGACATATATTATAGGTACATGTAAGATGTTGAAAAGTGAGTGACAGACTCTGAATCGAGTTAATAAAATTCACTTTGCATGGCAGAGCAGTTGGCTCTTTGTTGCAGCTAAATGGAGCTGTGCATATTTCAGGGAGGGCTTTTAATCAGAGGTATGCGCTGGTGGTGTGCTGCACTAGGAGGGTTGTGAGATACACCTTAAAATGTCTGTCACGTTTTTAATTTTGGCTGTTACAGCCTGATATATAGAGACTCCATGTAAAACCAGCATTTAAATAAATTTCTTTGGTTTATTCACATCACAATGTAGAAATAAAACTGCACTTTGCCTGATTTTAGCTCTAGTGTTCTGCTGATCTTTAGCAAAACAGTCAGAATCACTTAGAACATCAGTATCTAACAATCTATTGATCTAGCTATATTTTCCTCAAAAAACTGAAAGTAGAAACTGATGTATGGAGGCCATTTGCCATCCTCAGATGGTGGCCATGAATTTAGGTCAATTCCGAGCGTAAGTACTAAGGCTGTCAGATCTTAAATACGATTTAGCTGCTGGCAGAACGGGTCGAGGCAGGTGCATGTGAACAGAGAGCCCCACAAACGAGCCCCCCTTGTCCTCAGGCACAACTGCTGGTGGGCCTGGGGCAAAAGTCACACTGGCATTCACAGAACCATGGAATGTGAGGCTGGGAATTACCTCTAAGATCATCAACCCAGCACTGCCAAGCCCATCACTAAGCTGTGTCCTCAAGTGCCACTTCCACAGGGATTTTAAATCCCTCCAGGGATGGTTACTCCACCACTGCCCTGGGCAGCCTGTTCAAGTGGTTGACAACCTTTTCAGTGAAGAAGTTGTGCCTAATATCCAATGTAAACCTCCACCTCTGCAACCTGAGGCCATTCCCTGTCGTCCTGGGAATTGTTACTGGGTAGAAGAGCCCGACCCCCATCTGGCTACACCCTCCTGTCAGGGAGTTGCAGAGAGCGATCAGGTCCCTCCTGAGCCTCGTTGTCTCCATGCTCTGCACCTCCAGCTCCCTCACCGCTCCTCCTCAGCCTCCAGCCCCTTTCCCGGCCCGTTCCCGTCTCTCCAGCCCTCCGTGTCCCTCTCGCAGGGCGTGTCCGGCCCGGCCCGGGGCGGTGCCCGCTGCTGGCGCTGCTCTGGGGGGGTCCCCGTGTCCTGCCGGGAACGCTCGGCCATCCCGAGCTGGGATGCTCCCACAGGGACCTGGCAGGAGCCGTGCCCTGCCTGGGAAAGGGTTCAGCGCTCCCCGGCGCTCCAGGCAGCGCCCCGGCCCCGGAGCCTCCCGCTCCGCTCCCCTTCAGCCATCACCGCTCATGTTCTCGGCACCCAAAGCTGCAGCCGGAAGGGTCGCAGCTTTTTGTTGCCGTTCATCTCGCACATCCCTCTTTTGCAGAACCTCTTGTTCTTCCCTTGTCATCGATTCCTTTTTCACCTGTAATTTTCCCATCGTCTCCAAATACACTCATAGTTTCCTTTGTGGCATCATATAAAATGTTGTTGCTAAACTACGTGTACTGAATTTTCCTCACTAAAATTAACTATCCAAAAGGAGACAGGGCTACGGTCTATTTTTTATAAACTTTTTTCAAAAAGATTCTGCATTTAGATCTGAAACCCGGGTTTATAATTGTTTGGATCTCTATTTTCTGTTAAGAATAACCACAGTTAGGATGTTTTTTCTTTCACATTCTTATGATACACCTCATACTGAATAGATTATTAATGGGAGGGGTTTAAGGTAGTTAGGGATTTTTATATGCTAGTCCTTTCATTGTTCTAAGATCACTGAGTTCTAGTTTGAGTGCATGCATTGAATGTAACGTGCCCTGATTGGTGGGAATTTCCCATTTCGTAGCTGTATCCTGCTCAAAGCTTTTCCTATGTTGCCTGTGTGTTCAGCACTGGATGTCAGTGACAAGTGAGGTGAAGGGATCGTGGATATGAGACTGCACACACTGACCTCTCAGAGTGCTGTACCAAACTTTCTGAGCCCTCTTTGCTGGTTCTCTCTGGTTACTCTGAACAGCCGTTCAGGGTGAGTGTTTACCTGGGTAAAGTGTGGAGCCTGCCCACATCGCTGCAGAAAGCTTTTGCATTGAATCTCAGCCTCCTCTGTGCCAATCTGCAAGGCTGTTTGGTCTCTGGACATCTGGAGGTACTAGTTCACCAGGTTTGAACTTCTGTCACTAAATAGTTGCAGTCCTACGCTTGTATTTTCACTCAGTTTAATCACCCTGCTTTCATGCTGTTCTTGTGTGTAATCAGTGCATCCCTTGGTTCACAAAAGAATGTCTTTTCTGGCTTGTTTGTAGATACTGATTTGATTGGCAGTAGCCATCCCCAAACTCCTGCCAGTTTTGCATTCCTAGCTATAAAATGGGTTTGAATGATAGAAAGGTGAGGTGATGGCCACTGTCAGACATTCTTGTGTCCAGAGGATCTTGCTGCCTGTGATTCAGTTTCTGAAGTCTTTTGGAGCTGTATCTACAAGTGGCCTAGCCCTAGAGCCGGTAAGCTTTGGTCTTTTTTGACTCCAGACATCACAAGATTTTAATTGTGTGAGCTCCTTTGAGCACCTCTGTTCTTCCAGCTGACGACTCTGGAATTGCAGGCTTCACCTGTGAAAGAAACAGACAAGTCAGTTCTTCTAGCAACAGGCTGATTTTATTTCACAGTGTAGTAGAAATAAGCCAGAACTTTAGGCTCTACAGATCTCTGCACAGTTTTTCACAAATTCAATTTAGTCTTGGAGTGGGGAATCCACATCGCAGCTATTTTTTCAGGGTTGTGCTTTTCTTTGACTCTCCCAACTCATTTAATCCCTTTTCCTTTCCCTTGGTGAAGAGGGTCAGTGTCCCAGAGTAGGAGTCATTTTCTACAGCATCTGCGTTTCTTCTCAGTTAACACTGAGGTGTCAGGGGTGAGCGTCTGCCTGGCTGGGCTGGGCTGGTGCCCTCACCCTTCCCCTTTGTTATGAAATTGCTCATGATTCCAGGGGAGAGAGTAAGGAAGCTGCAATGGAAATGGAAACACTGATACTTTGCTGGACTTCCCTATCCTTTACCCATTGAGTTAGGCTTTCCTTTGCTGAACTTGTTCTGAGATACCAGACAGTGTCATACTGAAGCAATAGGATGGGGAGGGTATCAAAGTACTTGTGTCTCTGTTGCTAGAGTGGTATTTTTTTTCCTTGTTATATTTCCTTTTTCCTGTTACTATACACTAATAAAAGCAGAAGAGAAAAAAATTCAGAGTTCCAATAAATAATTTATAACAGTTACAGGGTTTTTTTGGATCCAAGTGCATCCTGTTTCTATGCTTGTGGCGGAGAATAGTGTGAGAGGGCTGGTTAAAATCACTTATATTGCTTTTCCTGTTGTCAGTGTGAGTTGGTGGCCTGCTGAGATCCTTCTTCCTGTGCCCTCAGTTCTGTGTTAACAGGAGAGAAACAAGCAGTATTTTTTTGGATCTCTTGGTTTGGTTAAACACTCTGGCATGGATGGTATCCCTTTGCTCTGTCATGCAGCCATTTAACAGTAAATTGTTCTTTCATTCCTCTCAGCAGTGCAGTCTGGAAACCTCCAACTGATTTGTTCTATTTTCCTGCCAGTGCACAATTTCAGTGGCAGTAAGGGAGCAGGTCCCTTTTTGTTTTGGGTAGAGAAATTTAAACTGCAAGACGGTTTCACAGCAATATGTTACATAATACTGCGCAAAGTGAAAAGTAATTAATGTGGAGGTGGAAAAGATACCCTTACTACTCGGTGCAAAGCTGGGTTGCCTTTCTGACGAAGATAGTTACCTCCTACCTCTTCATTTCCATGAGAGACTCTCTCAGAATCCCAACGATAAGAAAAAAATAATTGGAAAATTGTCTCTAGTCTTTAGCAGAATCTGGCAATACAAGCAAAAGATTGAAGCTACGTTATACTGTCATCTCAGCTGCTTGATGTTTGGAAAGGGTGAGGAAATAAACAAGTGAGAAAATACCCAATGCCCCTTCCTCAAGGCTGCAGAATTCTGCATTTTTCATCAGACCAGCCACATCCTCATCTCATGCTGCACTGGAGAAAATTTGACGTAGCCCTCTGAAACTAATGAATTTTTCCAGTATGGCTAAAATAGCAGTGTTAGGGTTTATGGAGCTTAGGAAAACATCGGTCTGTCTGTCTACCTGCAGTTACTATTGATTTACTGTTATTATTGCAGGGTAAAAGGGATGAAACTCTTTTGAAGATGTTTCCTGCCCAAGAAATTGCAGAACTGCTTCATTTTCTCTGTTACACACTTTCTTAAGCGGCCTTTCATAAAGATTTGGTTGGAAGTAATCTCAGGTTATATGAGGGTATAACAACAAGAACAGAGTCTGGCTAAACCTCCTAACTGATGCTGATCTGACTTAGACAATGTATAATCATAGATTAAAAATACCCTGAGCTTGGTTACATCCTAAAAATACTCTTCAAAGTTCTTAGCAGCTGTTACTAGAAATAGTTTACTATTGCCTAGGCGGTACAGTAGAAGCTGAAAATATAAAAACTAGGATTCTTTTTTCTCTTAAATATTAATCATGACTTGAATACTCTGTGTTCAGATTAGTATCTTTCAAGTCCTTGCTTCTTAGGCTGCTTAGAAGGACCAAAGGGCCGGGTGAAAGGGAATAGGGAATGTGACATATAAAAAGTACTGTTCATTTCTGTTGGTTGGTGGTACATGTTTTCCTGGAATATTTCGCAGTTCCAATTCCTTTGACTCAAACCAGAGAGTTCAGAAACGGGAGGCTAACATGATCTATGCTGGAAACCCATGATGAAAGATTAAACCCCCTGGGATTATTGTCTTAGGCACCATTCTTCATCCTCTTTCTGTGTCATAACAGTTGCTAAAATTATAAATGGTATAGATGAGATAGATAAGAAGCACCTATTTTTTTCCTCTTAAAAATATCAGGGCACTCAGTTAAATACAAATAATGGGAAACCTGTGGAAGGGAAAATAAAGGTGGTTGGTTAGACTTTTAAACTCCTTGCAACAGACTTTTGATGAAATCCCTAAAGTATTGAAGTGAATGAAGAAATTGACTCTATGACACTAATCCATCCAAATTCCTAGTTTTAGTGAAATTGCAGAATTATTGATTCTGATGTCATGAGTATAACGTGAGAGAGTTGTGCTTGCTCGCTATCTTAAGACCGCTGTAAGACTGAGGAAGGTAAGGGAAGGTGCTCTACCTATGTGTGGTATTGCACTGCATTTTTAAGTTAAAGGAGTATGTCCTAGCAAACAGATTTTCGATGCCTGCTCCATGACCAGCCTTGGGCATGGCACCTCAGCTTCTAGGGCTGTCCAAACCTGAGCTGCATTTCTTTCTGAAATAAATGCCAGTGCATATTCTCCCCTGGGGTCTTCTTCAAATCAGCTTTCTTTGTGGAACCCTGAAAACTGTAACTGTCTGCATTACCAGGAGCGCTGTCGTAGGAGTTTGCTTTTCTGCAGAAACACTTGTGGTGTCCTATTAAAAATTAAAAGCATTACCATTAGAGAATATTAACATCAGTGCAGTATTTTTTGGTCTGAAAAATTCTGTACATCCCTTGCTTTTCTTCCTAAAGTTGGAGGCTTTCCTTTTCATTATAAGAACTTACTGTAAAATCCAGAAAGGCTATATATTATGTATTTATATAGTATTTACATTTATAAAACAGCATTTTTCTTCTTTTATTGTTCCCCCAAGACCAAATTAATGTATATGGTTTGGAAATGTCACACAATTTTTGCCTTATAACACATCTTTTAAGAATCTCTTATACTTTTCACAGGTGTGCATTCTGAACACAAATCCAGTTCACTGGTAGGCATCCTATATTCCTCTCATTCACCAACCTTCTAAATTCACTAAAATAAACTGTATTTTATGGAAGTCTTGGCAAAAAAAAAAAAAAAAAAATCCCTGCAGTATACAGTAAAAGCAGATGATGGCAAGCATGTTAATTACCTCTAGAACACACTGCTCAGACAGTGGGTTTGGGGTATTCCAAAGGAATTGCAGCATTAATTTTGTTACCACCTTCCAAGTACATTCACCCTTTGCCTGTGGAAAAGATAGTTCTGTTTGCAGAGAGCAGACATGTCACGGACGTGTGTGCNTTTTGGGGTATTCCAAAGGAATAGCAGCATTAATTGTGATAGTTCTGTTTGCAGAGCACAGACATGTCACGGACGTGTGTGCACATGTGGGTGGACATGAACGTGGCATCCCTGGCATGAGGCCCTGAGAGGCTGAATGTGCTGTGACTGCAGCTGCCACTGCCTTGTGTGCAGGGGCTGCCAGAGTGATGGTCCAGAAACTGCCCAGAAATGGGATGCACAGGGCACTTGCTGAAGGTCTGAAGTGTCTTGGCAGTTGGTGAATTCTTCGGTCCCCTCCTCTCTCTCATTTCTGTTTTGGTGCAGTGGAGAAAGTGTGTTCTGGGCTGCATGAGACCTTTAACTTGTGCTGCCTGCATTCTCTTAGTAGCATTTAAAAGTTTTCCATGTAGGGTTTCTAAGCTTCCAAATGTCATGAAAATGAACTGGAAGCAGAGAAGAGGAAAATGCAAAGTGTATTTCATTTACTTATATGTTCTTGTAGAGGTTAAATCTTCATGGAATTCTCTTGCGTGAAACAATTTTGGAAACTTCCTTTCGCTACTGATCTGTACATATGATAATGTCTGTGTCAAATAATTGATGTTGCCAATACTAGAAGTGAAATGAACAGGCAACAGTGTCAACAGTGTTGACTTACCTTTCCTTTTGGAAGTAATTTTAATTACCACAATTTAATTTAATTAATACTATTATTCTTTTATTACTACCATTTATTACTATTTATCTAAAGGGCCTCAAATTACAGGCAGGTAAAGCAAGCATACATTTTCTGTAACCTCTTATTGACCTTTGTCTGATAGAAGGGAGAAGAGTATTCTTTTCTGGACTATTTCTGATGCAGAGCTATTTATATATTCTTTTCAATCCTCTTCCCTAAACAGTGTCCACTGTTCTGGTTGATTTGTTTTTTGTTTGTTTTATTTACTTATATATAAACTGTAAGTACAGTTAGCTTGCCATACTGCTCTGCCCAGGGAGAGCTGCCTGTAGTAGCAGTAGCATCTTTGCCAAAAGATGACTTCACTGCTAGCAAAATATTTGTAAGATTTGGGACACTTTACAAATAATTAGTGAAGTTTGTAATGCTCTCTGGGATTCATTGGAGTGAAAGAGTATAAACATTGCATCTGCCATTTGCATCTGTTTCTTCTCATTGCAGTCTGTTTCTCACTTTGCAGCAGAGTAGAAGCCTCACGAGCCCTGGGACCATGGTAGACACACCTCATTACAAGTAGCTGCAGTTGTTCTCTAAACCATACAGTACATTAGGTAATCAATAATATCTTATGTGTTCCTATTTTTAAAAATATCAGGATTCTGTTTTCCTAAACCATTGTGTTATATTTCATATTCAAATGAGAGTAAGAAGCTTACCTTCTTTTTGCAGCTGCATGCAAATGAATAGCATTTCCTTTACCAGTTATAAAAGGGATTTGGCAAAAGGCAGACTGTACAGAAGCTGCAGGGTTAGGTGGTAGATGAGACTGACATTAGGAAGATATTTTATCTTTTGAAAGTGTTTTTTGTTTTAAACCTTGCATTGCTTATGCCCTCTTTATTTTATGCTTCTGAGCAATCATCAAAGTCAAACATGAAAGAGGCCCAGACTTTTTCTAGATTCTTTACAGCATGGACTCCATAGCTCTACACGACTGAAAAAACCACTTGCTTATTTAAAAGAGAGTAATCTTTATGCAGTATTTTTTTTTAAAATGGAAGATTTACTGCAGCAAATCCTTTTCTATTTTCAAAGTTCAAAAGCCTGAGAGTTACAAAAATGATGTGTTTAATAATTTAATCTTTTTGTTTTGAAAGCTATAAAGTGTTACTGCCATTTAAAAATCAAACAGGAAGAGTAGACACCTGTGTTTTGCTACACAATTAAGTTTTAAAAAATGAAGAAAAGAAGCCAAGGTAAAACTTTACAATTTGTATAGGAGAAACAGGTGGTAAACAGGCAAATTGATGGGGTCAGCTAAGGAACAGAAAACCAGAAGGACTTAGGAGAATTCCCCTGCTCTCAGCTGTCAGGTTAAATTGGGCGGATATTCCTTATGAGGCTTTGTGTGTGTAGTGCCTAATGTTATTTTGTCTTGTCTGGAAAATTCACCTGATGAGTGAAGATGTACAAGTTTAATGCCAGATTTCTTAGACTTTACTTTCTGCTGTTGTAATTCCCTTGCTGTTGCCCCACAGAGTTCCCAGGATGCCTGTAACAGGGAGGAGGATTAGATCGTTGTTAGCATCACTTTTCTTCCACTCAGAACAACTGACTTGCCATTGTCTGACTTCTCTCTCATTTTAAAGATTGTGTCTTTTAATTAGAAGAAATGCAACTTGCTTTAATCCATTGCTACTGAAGCATGTAGCTGCCACCAAGTGTGGCTCTGATATGTGTATAATGCTACAGCATGGGGCTGGGACAATATGGATAAGCCTGGGTCTGTTTTCTCCAAAGACTTAGGGTATTTTTCAGGATTTAGATTTTGCTACTGAAAGCTGGTTTAAACAAATTTGGGTACTCTGGTGATTGGATCCTTCAGTGACAGTGCTATCTGAAGTCGTAAGGGAGTAGAGAGTGGCATTTTACAAATGAAAAAGATGGAGTACTAAAGTGTTTAAGTAAATACTCTCAAATTATTTTTCTGTCCAGATGTGAGGATTTTATCTTGAGTGTTGATTTAACAGGAATGGAATGGTGAGGGTGAGTCTTTTCTATTCCTTAAAAAAGACTTTGAAAAATATTTGGCTAATTTTTTTAGGGTACCTAGTAAATTTGAGTACTATATTTTTTGGGTGCAAGTTTTGGATAGTTAGAATTTGATTTTTGAGAGGTTACGCACAGACCATCTTTAATCAGATAAAGCAAGAGATTCAGTTATTTGCCTGGTAAATTCTGTTTTCCATTTCTGTTGCCATCCCTGTCTTGTTCCTTTACCACACCGCATTGTCTGTTTTAAGCAGTATCAGGAACAGCCTCAGAAATGTGAATATGGTGTTTTACTTGGTGAGCTTTCTAGGCACACTTCTCATCCAGTCCTGTCTAAAGGTTCATTTGCAGAAAAAGTAGTTTAAACCAAATACTTTAAAGAAGTATGGACTATGTATCTGTGCCGGTCAACCTTTTTTATCTGAATAAATAATTCCTATTCAACTGAAACTGTCTCTCAGAAATATCCTACAATGAATCTGTAGCTGTGAGCAGGGTTCCTTATCACCTTTACCTGAACACTTGCTGACTGCTGATAAGGTGAAAGGAGGAGCACTGTCACATGTATTTTCCTTAATGCAGATGTACCCCACGACCTCCCTTTTTCCCAGTGAAGGTGATAAATACAAAGCAGATTGACTTTGAAACTGGCAATAGCAGCAGTGCTGAAAACAGCTTTTAGAGTTTGAGACTTCTAGCAAATTACTGATGAACAGAGTAGAAGAAAATAAAACTTACTGTTTTCTCTTGAGGCCCCATCTTGACAAATAGCATTTTACTTTCCCCAGGCTCGCTTCTTTCCTTCCCTGTTTAGTCTTTTCAAGAGAAGAAAGTTATGGTAAAGTACTGGTGTACCAAAGCCAGTCAGTCTGGAAGCAGCACTTGTAACAAGTGTTTGCTCGCCCATTGACAATGTAGAAACACACACTTATGTACAGGAATAAACAGATGTGGTAGGGAAAGGAAGACATAAAATTCATTCCATTACGCAGAATATATCACTTTTAGCTTTTTGTTTCTAGCTCTCATCAGGGCACTTCTGTGAGGAAGGAATATGACAGATTCTTGGCCTGTCAATGATATCGACATTGGATATTTGCAATTATACATTGCAGTGTAGCGGTGAGCTCCTTGGGAAGGTTCTGGTTGATACGATGTGAAATCAAGATTCTGGATGCATTGAAGTTCCTGAAACCATTTCAGATAGCCGAGATCAAATTTTAATGTTGTAGTTGTTACTTGTTTTCCTGATCCACGTCTAACTGCATGCTATATTTTTAGATGTATCAGTGAGCAGGTTACTTAATACAGATAATAGGCTCTGGTTACTTAATTATGGTACTTCCACTTCTTGTCTCAGTGGTGCAAGAAGTTGTATCCCATGTGATAGACAGCTTCTAGTCTTAAGCATTACAGTTTGCTTATACAGTTACTTTATTCACCAGTTTGTTTCCTGTTGCTTTGTTACAATTTTACTGATAGAAGCCATCCCACACAAGGCTGCCTTCCTTGAGCCTGTCTTCATTAGGCTGTGGACCTGCAAGTAGAACGCTCAGAAAATTGACAGGTCACCTCTGTTTTCACATCTCTTCAACTCTGCTTTTCCTCCCTGTTCTGTCTTCAGGTTTTTTTGTCTTGAAGAGGATAGGAGTACACGCATATTTCTGAAAGTTGGACCTCTTTTCATTCTATTACAAAACGTAGATGGACAATAAAACAAAGTGAAAAAGTTGTTCACGGTTAACAGCAATTCTTTTAATCACAGGATGAAGTTCACAGGCTTTGGACAATCTGCTGTGCTCTCAGGGTCAGGATTTACCCTCAAGCAATACTGCATTGGCAAGTCCTATCCAACAGGTCCTCCGAATGTGAAACCCCTCCTGCTCACCAAAGTGGGAGTTCTGTGTATCAGGACTTTGTGTCAGCCTACTTCATAGTCCACTGAAGGTTGTAGAGTTCTTTGAATTCTTTGGGACAAATGGTGCTATATGGATAATTCAGAGGACAGTGTGGATGGCTGGCACAAATTCTGTAAGGCAGCATAAAGTCTGGTCTGTTCCTCTTCCGTCTCCTGCATGAGTGTTACATAAGAACTTTCAGGAAACCTACAATTACAGCAGACAGAGCACTTTAAGTATTTATAGGGTTTTTGTCAGTCTTAGTGTTAGACCTACGGCAAGTAGAAACAGCCATTGTTTTCCAGTGCACATTGATTTTGACATTTTATCATGGTGTGCCCAAGATTCCTCAAGAATTCTGACACAGGTGGGATTTGAGCTCAGACATCTTGGACGCTGCTGCAGGCGCTTCATTACCGCCTCCTTCTTGCTCTTCCCTGCTTCCCTCCTGCTGCCTTTCTGCTCATAGCTGTGCGCTGGTAATGTTGGCACTTCCACAACAACACGTAGTGAGCAATGCTAAAGACACGGAGAGAGAATCGTGGTAACCCCCTCCCCTCACACAGCCTCCTCGTGCCTGCATGTTGCAAACCCATAGTAACTGAAATAGGTGGCAACACAAGGGCAAACTCGCCTCGGTTTGTGCTGTTTCAGGTTTCACTGACAGTACAGCTCAGTCTCTGGAGTCCCAAAGGTTTACACTCATCTGAATTTCAAAGTAACTGGTGAAGCCTTCAGTTAACACACTACCACTGGGCTGATTTTCTTTAGGAGGTCAATGTCACACCGCATGGATCAGTGGAATGCTGCTCAGTTTCTCCAGTGCTCATCGCTTTAGGTACATAAGAGATAAATACAGATCCTTGCCACATAAAACAAAGCTCTTTCTCCAGCTAGGCAAAAGGGTTGTCTGACTAATTCTGTTCTTTTAGTAATGCTGTAAGAGAGTAGAAGGTGACTTAAAAATCGTGATCTTAGGGAAGACGTGATATTTGAGAAAGTGGGGAATACTGCTTACAGCCTGTTGTGGAAAATATTAGGAAGATGCTCGGCAAGCAGCGTGAGTTTCTTCTCAGCTTGTTTTGCCTCCCATCTGTCTGTTTGACTTTGTTCCACTCTGCAAATGTAACTTCCTTGCATTGTCAACCCGTGAAAGGGTGTTTGAAGGAAATGGTTCATAAAAACTTCATTAAAGGTTTCGGGGGAAATGGCAAGAGCAGTAAATCTGTCAAAACAAGTTATTCCTGTCCACAAGTGAGGCAGTAGGCAGCCCTGGTTATAAGGAAAAGCCTCAGTGCTCAGCGACTGCTACCAGATCCTTGAGCCTATTTCCAGCTCTGAAGACTCGTGTAAAATGCAGGGTGTTTTGGTTCATTGCTTTGAGCTCCGTCAGTAGTCTCTGTGCATAGTCTGCACTTGAGGAGAAGCTGAGGGCTGTCGAGTGCAGCTCAAATCACAGTTGGCAGCATCCACAGCATTCCGCTGCGATTGCCTTTGGAGTGAGGCCCGACAGATGCGTCATTTGCTTCTGCTGCTTTTTCTGATGGGAGGGAATGGGACCCTGTCATTCCTGGCACCCTGTGTTCCTTGTCCCTCACTGACCTCCAGCCACAACCTAACCTTTTCAGGGGACTGGGGGTGGGAGAAAGGCTGCCCCTAGCTATTCCGAGGGGTGCTTTTCTGGAGTACACAAGGCTTTCACTGCCAGATATTTGTGGGAAATACTGCACTTTTCTGTAATGCTGTAATTGCAGATGGTACCTGGCTGTGCTGTCCCACGTGCATCAGTGTGGTCACCAATACAAAACCAGCTCTCTGGTAATGGGATTTAGGGAACTGTGAAGTGGGATGACAGAAGGATTTAAAATATGACAGATTTACCAGTTGTTTGCTACTCCTGTCATTGGCCTGAGACCTTCTGGGGGAGTTAAACGTGCTCAGAACTTTTGTGGATGTCAGAGCCCTGGAGGAGAAGCTAAAATATATGAATGAAACAATGCAGGTGGTGTGTCCAGGCAATCCAGTGTCTGTGTATCACTTTCAGATATTACTAGGGTGTTTTCCCTTTATCCAAAACAGTGAGTTTTACAGCCACAGCTACTTCGGTGTTAGAAGCGAGAATGTAACAGCCTTACATTGAGAACATGTTGTGTTGCAGGGGGCTCAGTGTAGTGACCAGGAAGATATTGCAGGAATGTTTGTTTCTTTCCATTTGTTCTCCAGCCTCATGGTTTGACACGGTCTGATGGAGAGACATAGGAACAATTAATCCAAATTAAATAAAGAAGTGAATTCAGAGTTAAAGGGCCTCTGATTGATCTTAATTTATTCTTGTAATGAGCTAACTGAAATTGATAAAGGTCACTCTTACTTATGAATGAGAGTGTCCACAAAAGACTTTGAAGTAGTTTCTGTAATCTGTTTCAGAAGTTAATTTGAATTAATTTTCTGAAATGTCTGCAGGCAGAAAACCCATTACAGTCTATGTGTAAAGACTGCCAGCATTCAAAAATAATTCTGCCTGTCTACATCCTCAGTGCCACAGTAGGTAATTATTGTGAAGAGGGATCCACTGCAGTATCCCGGTGGGCCATGTCCCCAGTGTCCAAGTTTCTCCTCTGTGGGAAACCATTGCCTCAAGCCTGCATCAGGGACTATGGACTCATTCTAAATCTGGTACATTTTGCCTACCTCCTACTCCCAGTGCAGTAATTTACATTTGCTTTACCCTGGCTCTGATGTATGCCACCTTCACCCACAGCTGAGAGAGCAAGTCTTTAAACACTTTTTCCAACACTTAAGCCAGAATTATTCTGTGGTTCAGCTGCTGGGTGAGACTAATGCCAGGTTCCCCAAGGAACGAATGCACCACCTGGCCAGTGAGCTCCAGCTGTCTGGCTCTGTGCCTCGAGGGCCTCCTGTACTGCCAGATCTTGCCAGTTAGTCCCACCGTGTAATTTTTTGTTGTTGCTGTTGTTCTTATTAGTGACTCAGCCAAGATTGTTTTTAAAAAGCCGTGTCTCCCTTTAAATTCAGGAAGGCTGTAAAAAAGGAGGAAAGGATGGGTGCATGGGAACTGCTCTGAGCTGTTTGTTATGTTTGCTCTCTAAATTACAGCTTGAATATCACTCTTATGCTGTGCCTGTACTGCTCTGCCACGTGGAAAAATTGAGAATGTTCTGACAGACTCCTTTCTCTGCTGGTTGAAGAAGGATGTCTGAACATCTCTTCAAATTCAGGGGCCTGTCATGGGGTATTTTTAAAGGTTTGTGCTGGTCACAGGCACTAATTCGGCATCACAGGAGATCTCTTTTATACTCAGAGCTGCCTGGAAAAGGCCTCTGCTTTTATGGGGTAGTTCTGAGGGATATGCAGAGGTGATTTTTTTTATTTTCTGTCTTCTCTGTTGCTGAGTGCATTGACTTCCCAAGAGTCTTAGCCCCTTGAATCGATTGTTTCCACAGTAGCACTGCCATGGATCGGCGAGATCTGAGCTCTGCTGCAATGAGATGGCGCATTAGGGTCACAACTACAGAGCTGCTCTCCATTGTCAGAGGCACCACCAAGTGCTCCGATGCCTTGGTGCCTTGCTTGCGAAGCCATAGCTACGCCAGGCTAAGGCTGAGCCCTTGCAGAGCTCTGTGTGGATGCTGTCCAGGAGCTGGAGTCAGCGCAGGCTGTGAAGCCGTTTCTGTGCCCGCGGTGCCCGGCCGTGCTGGCCGGCTGTCAGCGCTGCCGTGTGCCAGCAGTGGGCCAGCCTGGCTCATGCCTCTCGCTTCCCAGAGTTCTCCTGGAGCATGGCAGGGCTTCTGGAGGTGATTCTCATGCTGTTCTGAGGACACAAAGATCTTCCCTCACATGTTTGGAAGGCGGAGGCATTTGTCCCCGGTTCTGGAATAGATACCGTCATCAGGGAACACAGCGCTGTGTTCTAACCCCTGTGGGGCAACCAGGGACGTAACCTGGAGGTCACTTGGACAGGCAACAATGCAAGTTTGTTTGTCAGTCTGTGGGTATTTGTCTGCAGAGACCTTACTGCTCCAGTGGGTAATGGGACTTACACAAGATCTTTAAGTGAGAATTCATTTAAGGAAAGATTTGGAGCCGTCCTCCCCTCAAGTAGATTTTTCCTTAAATAGAACTTCTCTATTCTGAGCTGCAAATAAGAGTTTCACTGCAGGCAGCTCTGAAATATGCATTTCAGCTTCTGTATTATTTAGTTCTAGGACAGGACAGTTAATTACCTCTCCAAGGCACTGGAGCTATTTAAAATATTTCCAAGGTATTCCCAACTTGTCTCCTGTCAGCTTGCCTTACGGTAGTTTTATTCATAATGTGTATTTAAATTTATGAGAAGATGCCTTCACATTTGGGTGTGTGTGTTTGTGTTGGAAAGGAGCGTGTGCTCTGGTATGGCAGAACTGAGTAGGAAGCAGTGCCTTCTAGAGATTCAGGATTTATCATCTGCTTTAACTGCATTTTATGCTAAAAGTTTTTTGGTTTTTTAAACAACTTCAATGGGACAGAAACACTTAGGCTTCTTTTTCTCCTGATTTTGATGTATCTTTACCCAAAAGTAACATCATTTGCATAGGAGAGCAGTACTTTTAGTTTCTGACAGTGTAAAATGCATATTAGGCTGGAGGTACTGCTGATTATTTCCAGGATTAGATTTTTTGTTTTCTTATGTGGTTATGATTGAAGAACAGTAAGGATGACTTCTGTGATGACCCAGCTCGTTTGTTTAGTTTGGAAGCTGCTTGTACTCTCAAATTTGCTAAATGTGGCTTTTTGGAAAATGGGACTTCCATTCTAGAGTTCCAGGAATTTCTGCTTTGCAAATTAATTTATGATCATAGTGAAGAGTATGTCTATGTTTGCTGAGACAGATGACAGGGAAACGTGGGGAGGGGAGTTGGTATGGCCAGAGCAGAGAGAGATTTTAAAAGACAGTTCTATAACATATTCCGGTTCCTCTTGGAATAAGGTATGGGTGGCCTAGAGATGAGGAAAATGAAGTCTCATATCTTTGATACAAAGTGACCTCTCTTAAATGTGGAGTGTAAGACTATATGGCATGTAAGGTTTTTGGTTTCTTTAGGGTTTTTTGTTTTCCATTGGTGGATAACACCATAGTTTCTTATTATTTTAGTATTTTAGATTGATGAAAAAAAATAGTAATCATAAATTTATTCCAGACACCACCAGGATAATTTTCTTGCCAGAGTTTAAGTTTAAAAATAGCATTTGATCTGAAGCTGAAAATAGTTCTGTGCTGGAAAAATTAGTGACACTGTAATAAAGTTATCTGGAAACTGAGCTTCCGAGAATATGTGATCCATGTAAAGGTGTCTATATAAAAAGCACAGTTGCTCAGAGTGGAACAAAGGATTTATGTTTCCATTGCAGGTGTCTTTAAGCAATGTGTTATCCAGCCTTTCCCATTGCTGATGGCAGACAGGTACTCCAGGTGGAATTTGTCTGGAACTGCCTGCTTTGGCAGCACAGCTGACCTTGGGTGCAGCTTCTGATCCCTTTAGTGCACATAAACAGGCTGCTAAAAGGCCAGCTATTTGTTGGGTGGGGTTTTTTTCACTTTTCATTTGTCATGGAGCGAATGTGAAACTCATGATAAAAATTAATAGAATTGGTGAGTGGGTGTCACCAGTGTGCATAAACTGCTGACTAAGTGCTCTGTTAAATGCCATCTAAATTTCATTTGCTTGTATTAATTTTCCTTCTTAAAATTGTTCCAAGGGTTCTCAGAGGCTGAAGGCTGGAATTGTTTTCTGATTCATCTGGGATCCATGGCTGACTATAACAGCCCATTCTTTAAATAGAAGAAACAGACCACATCTTAGCTGCTTCTGTTCTTTGCAGGAGAGCGGATTAATTAATAACAGGGGAACGAGGTGTTAAAAGGCCTTGCTGGTATCCCTTCAGTGAATATAATGGGAAAAAGATGGACAGAAGGAGAAAGTTATTGTAGTAATACAGGGGACAGGGAGGAATTCTCAGCTGGTGACAAAAGCGTTGATTGTTTCCATTTCTGTCGGCACTTTGGTGTGTAGCAGGGGGGCAGCTTTGAGAAGTGTGCTCACTATTCTCCCAGCCACTACACAAAGAAATTGGTATCACAGAGCATAATTGTAGTCAAACTGGGGATCATGGACCAAATGGGTGGACTACAAAGTTTGTGGAAAACTGGCTAGACCTTCAGGCTTAAAGTATCAGTGTCCAGCTAACAGCCTGTGACAGGCAGGGTGCTTCAGGGCATGATGCTGGAGCTGCTCTGTCCAACATTTTCATCAGTGACCTCGGTGGTGGGGCAGAATGTCCCCTCAGCACGTTCACGTGTGGCATCAGGTGGGGAGAAACAGTCAGGGCACTGCAGGGAGAGCAGGGCTGCCATTCAGAGGGACTTCAACAATCTGGAAGAGTGGGCCAGCAAGCGATGTGTGATGGCAAAGACAGTGGCAGTCTTGCACATTGGATGTGGTTGCCATTCTGGGAGCAGCTGGCCAGGTGGCACCTCTGCAGAAAAAGGCTGGTGGATGCTGAGGGGCAGGAATGTGAGTCAGCAGTGTGTCCTGGTGACACTGAAAGCTTGCTGCAGAGTAGAGTAAGATTCACAAGATTTGGCAGAACATAGCTGGCAGATAGGGGAAGTGATTGCTCCTCTATGTTCAGCTTCCTCTGAGGGCTTCCTCTGGAATCGTTTCCAAATTTTTTCCAGTTTTGCACTCACCCTCCTGTGCAAAAAAGATGCTGACAAATGAGCAACTGCAGCAGAGTGCTGATTAGGGATCTGGAGCTAGGGACCTACATGGAAAAGCTGAAGGCAGTGGCTTTGTGCAGGCCTGGGGAAGAGAACGCTAAGGGCAGGTACAGCTGATGGTTTCAGCTGCCTGAGTGGATCATGTTTTCTGTATAAACCCCTTCCCACACTCTCCCTGGGGCATAGTGGAAGGGTGGAAAACAGCAGTCACAGAGTGCACCAAGAGAAATTGCAACTAAATAGAAGGAAATCTTTCTTCACAATGCATGTGTCCATACCTTTGATAAGATTACACAGAAAAGCTGTGCAGTCTCTGGAGATTTTCAGACATTGATGGAAAAAGCCCCTGAGCAACCTGATCAAGTTTTGGAACTAGCCCTGCTTTGGGCAGAAGCTTGAGCTAGAGACTTCCAGTGGTCCCTTCCAGCTGGATTTACTCTGTGATTCTCTTTCAAGGCTCTAGGAATCTGATGACAGTAGACTGCCGAATGCAGGGGCTCCTGCCCTTCAGCAATCCGACCTGCACGCTGTGGTCTGCACTCAGGAGGCACAGGCTGTACTTTTTTTAGGCTGAAGTCTTATCATCCTTACTCATATCTTCAGTGACAGTAAGGCTATCAGTGGGCTGCTTGTAAAAGCAAGCACAAGCCATGAGGTAGGATCTGACATCAGCGGAGTTTCAGCATTCACGTAAGCAATGATCTCCTTCTCCATCCCCCAAGCATTGCTCTTGCTTGTCAGGGCTCTTCCTTTTAAACTCTGTCCTCCTCATGGTAAATGACCTGACAAATGAGCGACAGTCCACGTGAATTTCAATATTTTTGGTCTCTTGTCCCACGTGTAAGTCCTTGACAGATTTCTGCTTGCTGTAGCAGAAGATTTGGGCAGAATGGAATAAGGAGTTGCACTCAGATGAGCTCTCTGTGCTCCGAGTGTGTGGTTTATAATGCATGGGGCACCGAGTAACAGGAATAGCAATGTGGAATTGCTGCTTAGATATGGCAGGTAACAGCGGACGTGGTTCTCATTTTCTGTCCCTTGAAACACAGGTGATAAATAAATAAACAGAACCACTGATTCTCTCAGGTGTCCCTTGTGTGTTTTGACTAGAAGCAACTGCCATTGTCCTACTTCTAAAGAAAACATGCAGGTATAAAAGCATGTGAATGTGAATTAAAAGTAGAATAAATCTTCCTTTCTTCTGCCTTAACAACCTCCATCAATTTTAATCCTGCTATCAATTTTAATCCTGCATATTTCCACTGTTAAACTTTACTTCTTATTTGTTAAATAACTAAGTGCAGATACTCCTGAGGTCTGTTACATTAACACTTTCAATTTTCTCTGCTTACCCAAGAAAAATAAGAACAACAACCAAAACAAACACACACCACCACCGCCCCAACAGTATTTACTCAAATTTGCTACTGGTTAACGTCCTGATATTTCCATTGAGCCTATTAATGAGACATATGTTAAATTTATGGTTGTAAAAAACTCCTTTTGTTTAGGTTTCTGTATCACCTTGCTTTAATCCCAGTGATAAGAAAGAAATTTCTTAGTCTGGACTCGCATCTCATATGTAGAAATACCAGTGGTGATAAAAATTTAATGAAAGAATGTTTAATATAATCCAACAGGCTGAGATAAAAATTGCCTTGCAGCAAAGAAAAAAAAGTTATAAGGCATCATTTGAATTCTTCCAGTATTCTTATCTGTCAACAGTGCTGTATACTTTAAGCAAATGTAGGACTATAAAAACCTGTAACTGTTTGAGATGTTTCCCTTCTGGCACATTTTTGAGCCTTGGTCTTTGGATGTATTTGTGATTTATCTAAGCAATTCCAAGTTATGAAAGAGGCAACTACTTTTTTTTGTTGGACTATACCGTTCATTTGTTCTTCTTTTTAATATTCCTGACATATTGCATCTGTACTTAACCCAAACAAAAACTGTCTTGTGGATTCTAGAAATTGGTTGAAATTCAGTTTTACCTAGAAAGAGACCTTTGTGTGCTTGGGGACTAAGAAGAAGGATTTTTGCTGTACGGTTGGAGTTTACTGGGGTGTGAATGACTGTAGAGAAGAATGCTGATGCCTTGTTTGGTGACAGGATGGTGATGGGTAGGTCTCTAAACGGGGATGTGTTGCTTCAGTTCAGTCAAAGAGAAATGTACCTGTCAGGCCATACATCCAAAAGTGTATGATACTTGTGAAGGGAGAAGAAAGAGCAATTTTAAATAATGAATGAAGTTGTGGCAAGAGAAGTCTATGAACATCCCGTAAATAAATTTAGTATAGGAGCTAGAGGAAAGTTAATCCCTACACCAGCTTTCCCATGGAACTTGGAAACGTTACGTAGAATCCTGGAGTCATTTCGGTTGGAAAGGACATTTAAGATCATCAAGTCCAACTGTTAACCCAGCACTGGCACATCCACCACTAAACCCTGTCCCCAAGTGCCACATCTACGGATCTGTTAAATACCTCCAGGGTCGGTGACTCCCCCCTTCCCTGAGCAGCCTGTTCAGTGCTTGCAACCCTGTCAGTGGGGAACCTTTTCCTAATATCCAGTTGAAACCTGACCTGACACAACTTGAGGCCGTTTCCTCTCGTCCTATTGTCTGTTACTTGGGAGAAGAGGCCAGTTCCTACCTCACTGTACAACTTCTTACAGAACCTGAACAAGTTAAGCTGGAACTCCATTAGGTTCTGTAGGGAGCTGTGGGGTGTTATAGCCTGTGATTGCTGACAGCCAGATGTGATACACTGGGAAGTTGCACCCATTCCTTCCCTCTCACTATGATACTTTTCCTCTCAGTCCCACACCTCAATTTCTTACACAAAAGAACAGTGAACTCTTCACTTTAGAGATTACATTAGCATACTCTTTTCATTTTTGCAAAGGATGTAATGTCACAGAGACACTGTTAAATTAAATAAACTTCCATTTTAAAGACTCCCACCGTGTCATGTGGGAGGCCGACTGCTGAGGATGGGCACAGTCTGAGGAACCCACAACACTGAGTATTGCTCACATCCTGGTGTATCATGTCACAGCCTGAGGAGCTCCTGAGCTGACAGTTGTGTGTGATGCATTGTACTAAAAATCCTGACACAGATAATGCCGCTTTTGTTAAGGCTGAAGAAGAACATTTGCAATATTGACTTTTGCCTATCGCTGTTTATGCTGTGGGCGAGAAACGTCTACATTTTCATGCAGGATTTATAGAGAGAACTGGGTTTACTTCCCTGTTTTTCTGCATCTCTTTGCAGAGCATAAACAGAACCCCGCCTCGCTCTGAACAATATTCAGGGCATAAGAAAAGTTTTCACTGACTTTAAAGAAAACAGTGGAGGCACTGTTCAAATTGTCTTCTTTTTCAAAACTATGCTGTTGTGCTCATAGAGGTGTGCACTAAAAGAAGTCTTCAGCATTTCTGGTCTGGTTTAACTTGCTGTAGCAAACAGTCACATGTGCAAAATACCTGTGGGAGCATCAGTAAGCTTTTTTTCATGGACAGTGCTTACAGACCTAGGCTTTATTTTAATGTAATAAAGAGCAATTTTTTGTTGTCTGACAATCGTTACAGCCATTACTCACTGTGAATTAATCCCTCAGCCAGGCCTTTCATTTAGGTCTTGGCTGACTTCTCGAAAGGTTGAGTCTTCCTTGGAAAAAAAATAAGGATGTAAACATTATTCTCCCACTGACAGAATGTGGATATTTTTCTTTTCCGGGAGAATTGTTTGGCAAGTGGATCACAGTTGCAGCTAATGTGTATCAAAATTAAGAGCATTCAAAAAAATCTGCGCTCAACTTTTTAAAAGCAATTAATGAAACAACAGATCATGATTTCAGTCTTGTAGTAAATTATTTAGTAACTCTCTGAAGCTGAAAGAAAAGAGATAGCAGAAAATTATGATTCAGATTGGGAGCTGATGTAAACTGATCCCTCCACTAACCCAATCTTTTTCAAAAAGAAAGGGGTTTTTTTTAGTATCAGGAAGCAAAATAACTATAACTAGCAGAGGATCTGGCCCAAAGTTATTTATTTTAAAGATCTGCTAAATGCCAGCCTCTGAGGTATTACAAGTACCCGTTTAGGATTCACACACTTTCCTTCTGAAAGAAAAACCATTTGCTTAACCCACAAGATGCCAATAAAAAAATAGAATTACAGAAAAGTTAATTAATGACATAATTCTAATACATCCTGTTTTGTTTCTTGGCAACAGAAAGCGTGTGACAGTCAATTGTCTGCCAAATACTTTATCTTCATGTTATCCATTCGTGGTCCGTTGCCTGGCGCCTGAATGAAAAGCCAGGTCAGGGGAAGGCAGGCAGCATCAGCAAGTTTCCAAGCTACCTTTGAGCATGGAAAAGCAGAGGGAGGTTAACACGTTCTTGTGGCTTTACAAACACTTAGCTTAGCTTAGGGAAAGGCAAATTGTTGAGTAAATCTTGAAGTGAAGTGTAATGGGAGGCTGCCATTTTAGTCTAGAAACTATTTAAAGCTCAGTGTATCCCAACTGGAATATCTGTATTTCTAACAAGCCTAGATTGAAATCCCAGTAGAATTGACTCAGTCTCCTTCCTTCCTGCGTGGATATGTTGGGGAGTGTGCAATTTACCCCGTCTCTTTGCTTTCTGATAATGATTGTGAGGACAAGGATGCCTGGGCTTTTTCATCAGGGCTGTCACTGCCTCAGTGTGTGACCTCGGAAAATAACTTGGCGTCTGTATGGGTGGAATTTTTAAAACTAGCTGCCTAAAATTAGGCATCTAAAAATAAACAGCTTGTATTCTTGCAGATGTGAAGCCTTCTTTCAGATTATTTTGCTGGAAAAAATTAGCTCCTATGTTTGTTTACCTGTAAAACTGAGCGGTGTTGAGAGACATGATAAAATACTGTAGAATCTTTGTGCAGAAGAAGCATGTTGAGAAATTTTTTTTTTTATTCTTTTTCCTGAGGTTATAAGAATTTTGGCCTCAACCTCATGAAATCAAACCAAAAGCTGTTTCGGAAGCATTTCTTCATACACACTGATACAGGACGGAGCTCACTGCTTCAGAGTGTAGATTAATAAAAAGCAGGGACATATTCCAAAAGGAATTTGAAAAAAATGTGGAAAATAGGTGCATTAGTAGCTGTTAAACACTGTTCTGGAGGTAGTCTAAAGCTGAATCAGCATTTTGCTGCAATGTGAGAGAGAATCTGGAAGGATCTCTGAATATTTGCCCTGGTTCTAAAGCTTTTTCCCTTAAGCACTTCCTGTTGCAGGTTTTAGATCTTTGTTAATGCCTTAACTAATTAAAATACTGTACAAGTGAATTAATGTTTTTAAAACATTGAGATCATCAAATGAAATGGATATGCAAGAATTTCAAATGATGTCTGAAGGGGGAGGGAGGGTCTTTATCTAACTACAGAGATTCAGTGTTCTGCCGTTGGCCCAAATCTCTCTCATAATGAGTTTATCTACAGGCTGCTGCACTGGATTCTAGAGATGTCTGGTATGAGTAGCTCTGGGTTAATACAGGCCTCCTTTTAAAACCGTGTGACAGTTTACAAAATGCTCTGGGATACCCTAGGATGAAAGGTACATAAATGCATGTAAAATGCTATAATTAGGATGCAATTAGAAACGCACAAGAAAGGAGTGTTTGCTTGGCTACACTTTATATGTCTATAAAGTTTCATTTTTCTGGAGCACAGGAGACATGGCATAATACTTGTTCTAAGCAGTTGCACTTGAAAATAATTGCTGTGTGCAAGCACTGAGGAAGTTTTTGTAAATTTGTTTCTGCTGCAAGGCAGAGACAATGACATTGATGTAATAATTTCAAAGAACGGGGCAAAAAATCTGGAGGAATCACTCCTGGAAACTGTAAATGAGAAGAATTGCCAGCAATCAGGAGTGTCAGCCTATATTGGGAGGTGAGGGAAATTGTTTGCTGAGATAGTGAGGAAGAGTCTGTGTGTAATTTTGCTCCTGTGATGTGTTGGTTGTGGCGCTGTCGCGTACGAACCAGCTCTGGTGAAAAGGCTGTGGCACCCACAGGGACTGCGTAGGGGCGTCTTCCATTATGTGGCACTTGGAGTGAGAACACATAAGATAAACTGTGAGGGAACAGGGTAAGTTCATTTCCTTTGGTAAGAGCTTATTGGTCTAAAGTCCCTGGGTTTCATTTTCCTTCTGTGGTGTGTCTTTTTCAATAAATAATTTTCTTTCAACAGGAAGTGTGATGGCTGGGCCTTTGGGCTGGGATTCATGAGACCTCGATTCACTTTCTAAGCTGGGCACAGAGATTTGTTGTCTTGGAAAGATCACTCAGTTTGCCCAGTGTTTTCCTCATCTCTAGTATGGAAAGAATATCTCCACAGGGATAAAATCTTCCAGGGAGCAGGCTGAGCTAACACGGCCCAGTGTCATCTAGGAAGAACTTTTGAAACTCGAAGGAAAAATTGCGATGCCTTGCCTGTCTCCCACTAGATGCCATGGGAACGTGCTGATTCATGGATCTGTGGTTTTCTGAAGTGGCTGATAACATTCTTGGTTAGTAGGTTTTCTGATAGTAGGTAGTTTATGAATGTGGGAGCTTCTGTTTGGGTTACATGAAGTCTGGAGGGGAAGAAAAAGCAATTAAAAAAGTGGAAATTGTACAAACGAACTTTTAAATTCAAGAAATGTCAGATTGTTGGTTTGTGTGAAGGAGTCGTGGAGAACACTGTTGTCTTTTTTATTTTTCTGGCACCAGTGTAGTTCTATGTATCCCTTGCAGCACAGGGGTTGATTATTCTCAATCACTTTGTAGGAATTACAATAAGCCTGAGAACCGTGTAGGACGGAATAAGCTAAATCCGATGAAATTGCTGAAGAACTAACGGCCAGAAAGTCTCAGCTGAGCTTTAACAGCCAACAAAAACATCTCTCTGCTGAGCATAATAGACTGCAGTATTTCCAAGTCTTGTCACTTGGCAAGATGTACGTGTTCTTTTTTTCATGAGAACAACATACAGTGTTTATGGCAGCACACTGGCAGATCACAAATAGTCTGAAGTTCCTGGAGATTGGACCTTCAGCTTTAGGAAACAGAAGGTCCTGAGATGGGACTCAGAGCTTGTACAACGAGAAGCGATCACGGTGTACAAAGCTACGAGTTTGGTCAGTTAATTGGACATAAATGAAAGTGAATATGTAATCATATTTATTAGAGACATGATGTTTCTGTACATAAATGGCCATACAGATGACTTATATTTATACCGGTCTTGAATATGGTTCTAATGCTGTAGGTACTAATAATACTGAGCTGCTGAGAACGTGATGACTCGTACAAAATGGAGATGTATATTGAATCCTTCTCATCTTCCTTCTTCACCTCTTCACCTAAACAAAAAATACATAAATGTGGTTAACTGAAGAAACCACACCGGTGAACTTGAGGAACTTGTCTGGTGATGAGGACAGAACAACTTATTTCTGGACCCATGGAGCTCCTCTTCACCATTTTATCTGGGACAGAAACGCAATATGCAGTTGTATCTAGGAGCAGAGTAAATAAAATAAATACATTTTAGTGGTCAGCACTTCCTGGGAATATAGTAGTTTAATTTTTTTGTCTGTAGAACAGGAATAATTGTATCTGCTTACCACGTCAGAGGATTAGTAATGGTAATTAAAGTGTGGAGTGCTTTGATTATTAAAAAGAAGAATGGGGATGGAAAGAAAAGAGTGTTTCTGATGAGCTATTCATTTTCAGTCAGGCATGTTAAAGTCCAAATGGAGTAAACACCCTGTCCTGCGCTCCACTTAATTTGGCAGCAAATAAAATTTATAAAACCACAGGAGAACAATGTCAGGCTGAGAATAAAGGTAGAGAGACCAGGTTCTGTGCCTGTGTTTACATTTGTCTGTGCATCTGAATGACTGTGTATTTTTAACAAGCTGGCTGAGAAGATGACAATTCATTGTGAGAAAAATGAAGTCAGGAGTCCAGGAAATTCAGGATTTAGTGTTTGAAGGAGGGAATAAAAGCACTTGGCCAAAATTTGGTCATATTTAGCAGTTCCCAACCAAGAACCCAAAAGTTCTTATATGTTTCTGGCATCTTTTCAATCGTGTTTAGAGAAGTGATAATTTTTGGTCATCTAAAGTGAAATCTCAATGATAAAATGGGATTTTGTTTCAGCAGCATCTCTCAGTCCCTAGTAATGTACAAGAGGAGAGTGTGTGTTCTAGAGGGCTTCAGGTTGCAAGCAGTCAGTTTCTGCACCTTGGGCTTGGCTGCTTTTCAGTCAAATTTCCTAGGATGAGGGTTAGACAATTTCTCTTTCAGTCTTCCCTCTCTCTTCCTTCCAGGGGAACAGAACTTAAAGGTACTAACCATTAGTGTGGGTGCAGGGGAAAAAGAGTGAAAGAAGAGAATGTGCAGCTCAGGAGGTTTGAGCAGAAACTGAAGAGTCTGAAGCAGTTAAAGAAGACAGCTTAAGGGTTCTATGGATGATTTAATGGACATGGAAAGAACTGGGAAAGCAGACAAATGGAAAGGAACTGGAAGTAATTCTGGGAATGGTATTGCCAAGAGGATGTTACAAGGAGGTAGGGCAAACCCGATGGGTGTTGAGGATGTTGGACGCAAATCAATCAGAACAAAAAAGATTCATTAATTCAGCTGCTCAAGGAACAGTTTGTCTCTGGGTATGTGCAACTGCGTAGAAGGAAATGCCTGGAAGTCTGCACTTACCAGTCAGCCTAATTGCCTCTGTCCGGGAGGGGTGTTGTGGGAACAGAGGGAAGATGCCTGGGACTTCAGCTTTCCCTGCTCCAAGTGTGTGTGTGAAAATGGGTAACAGTGTTTCTTTCACAGGCTCTTCCTCCTTTGTTTAGGTGCAATATAGCCATAAAACAGCAGCAGTGGAGTGGAGATGAGATGCAGAGAAAAATAGACAGAAAACGGTCTCAGGACAAAATCAACTCTGTTTGCAGTCAACCTTTAAGGCTGCTGGTTAGGATCCTTTTGTATGAAAAAGAAAGTTATCAGTAATATCACCTGCTTTGAGATGGTCAATACATTAAGACACGTCACTGTTTGAAAGGCAGCATACCAAGGTCTCAGTTAGTAATGGAATAATATCTAGAGGAAAATACTTACTCTTCCTTTAAACTGTTTGGGAACACGGACACACCTATTCTGCTTGGGCCACTCCCTTTCATACTGTTCAACCCAGGAAATAGTACGAGTGGAGCCACAGAGTGAGCCACCTCTGAAGGCTCTCACTTGTTCCTCCAGCTTGCCATCCGTTCTCTGCGAGGCTGTAGCTTTTGAGGTGCAGGAACAATACTGCCTGAGAGCACAAATGGAACTAGAAGTACACCAGAGCTCCGCAAACGGCAAAGGTTTGTCCTGGGCTATTGCTCTGCTATGTAAATCTCTAATGATAAATGACAGGTTGAGCCATCCACAGGACAGTGGTTCTTGGATTTACAGAGGGAAATCAGGCTGAGGAACTTCTGTTGGACTGAAATTGGGATCTTTCTGATAAGAAAAGTAGTTTCTTTATTTCAGTTTGTTTTTCTTTACTGATTTAAGAGTTAAACAAGTCCTCAGCCTGGTGTGTTTTATGAACAGTGGACTTTGTTACTTGGCTGAACAGTGTGTGCATGTACCCATGTGCTGCTCCTCTGGAATGGATATCTGAATGTAGGGAGCAGAGCACAACTCAGTGGAATTAAACAGGCATTTTATCCAGCTCTGGCTCCCTGTGTATTTTTGTAAGAGATAATTCACTGCTACCTTTTGAAGTTTCCCATCTTCTAGGTAAAGATGACAGCATGCTGTTGCTGTAGGGTGGGTTCTGCAAAAAGAGGTTTTAGAGTTCTGTAGTGCCAGGTGGCGTAAGAGTTCAGAGTATTGCTAATTGATGCTTTGAGTGAAAAGCTGATAACCTGTCAGTGTTAGGGTGCCTTTGAGGGCAGATTTCTTTGGTGTTTAACCTGAGGAAGCCTTGTGCAATCTCTGTGTTACTGACTGAGCACACCTACAAGTTCTTGTCTGTCCTGCAGCCACCTGTCACTTCTGCTGTCCCTGCAGAGCAGACAGGCAGGGGTGGGTGTTCAGTGCCTGTTGCTGTGTGCGGTGCCTTCCCCTGGTGCAGAGGTGCTGCAGGTATGCAGAGGTGCTGCAGGTGTGCAGAGGTGCTGCAGGTATGGCTGTGCAGCGCAGGGTGCCAACGTGTAGCAACCTGCAAGGAGGTGAGACTCAAGGCACTTTGCTGCTGCACACCAAAAACACATTCAGCAGCACAGTTTTGGTGGTAAGTGATACAAAGTGAGTATTCTTTGCATCCCAGAGGTATGGTTCTCTTGGTTTGCTCAGTAAACATTCCTCTTTTTTATGCCACAGTCTTAGATAAAGGTGGGGGAAGGTGGCATAAATAAAAAAATATATTTAGCTTTCTTGGTAACTCAAGTGTGGGTGGTTGCTTTCTCTGTTATGCTTGGACAGATAAATAAACCCTTGAGGTGCCCATTTGATTTCAGGGGTTAGAGGTGGAAGAAGTAAAGTACTGTTTTCTTCTTTGCATTGTCTAATCCAATATTTATCTCTTAAAACCAGATATCATCTATCTTTATGGGTCTGGAGATTAAAAAATGTACAGGTAGACATATTGAAGAATTGTGTACACCTCTCCTTGAAAAGTGTCACTTTACCTTAAAAAAACCTCAACAAAAGAACAGAAAAATACAACCCAAGTTTTCTACCAACTTTCTATAACAACAAAAAATTACAGTTTTTTCCATTGCTAGTTAGTCTTTGTAGGCCAAACACTTAACCTAATGTTGATTTAGATATAGCAGTTTTATTTCTGTTCTTTCTCTCAATGTTTGACTTCCCTTTTTAATCAGTTTCACGTGCTTGCTTTTCTCATTCTAGAAAAATGATCCCCTAATTCTCTTTGTCAGCTGTCTATTTCGAGGTGGAAGGCTTGACCTCATTCTGATGATAACCCCGTAAGCAGCAAGAGAACTGAATTTTTTTCCTTGTTCAGAATCAATTAATTGACTCCAGGAACAGTACTGTGAGGATCTGGATTTCAAAGAAAGCATAAATGTTGGGGGGGAAAACTCAATAACAATCAGAAAATCACTACAAAATGATGCATTATCTTCTAATTCATTCATAGTTAAAAAGGAAATAACTGGGAGCTGCCAACTGGTTTCAGTCTGAAAATATGCACAACATATGTTTTTAACATAAGGTTTTCTACTGATAAATGCTGTTGTGATCAGCACCTGTTTTAACTGATTCATCTGAAAATTTTGCTTAGTGCTGCTTGAAGAAGTTCATCAATCAGTTTTTATTCACACAACCTGACAGGATGGCTGGCTTGCCTACTTTCTCTAATTATTTTTGTTGCTGCTTAGCTATTCTTAATTGCAGAACTATTTCTCAATCGAACCAAGGCAAAACTCTGACCAAAAAAATTGAAGATGCCTAGAGAGTGTTAATAGCAGAAGGGATTTTGAAACTGAACTGCATGGAAAAGGGATTTTTTTTTTTTCTTTTGGTCATTGATTTGTGTCAGTGGTAAATCTGTGTATTAAACAAATACCACAGTGGTAACGTCAACACAAATAAAAGGAAACTTAAGTTTTGTTCTGGGCTGAGGGAGTGTTTACACTTAAAAAACCCAAACCAACCACTCTCCTAGTATGTACTAGTAATAGTTATTTATATTCTGCAGAAACTGAAGAATCAGGCATCTCATGAAGTAACTGTCTAGATGCAATATTTAATGTATTTTTAATAGCAGGAAGTACAGAGGCTCCGTGGTGATGGCTAAGAATGCAGCAGAAGGTCCTCAGAAATGGCCAGGGCCATCTTGACTTTACATCATGTTCTAGTTAATTTAAAATTAATTAAAATCCCACACTTGTGTTTAAAGTTCAGCTGCTGGAAAAATGACTTTTCTTAGTAGCCCATGACACACGAGACCTTAAAAAAACCCCACCTTATGGCATTTGGTCATGCAGTGGAAGGATAAGACCAAGAAATTCTTGCTGAAGAAATACTGCTCTAAATCATTGCTGCAAATACAATATGGTAAATATCAGTCAAGCAGTCAAAATAGTGGGCTTAAATTCTTTGTAGGTGCTCCATTTGACTCATTCACCATTCCAGTAGTTTATGATACCACTGGGATGGTTTTTCCCACTACTGTAAGACCTTATTTCCTACTTCCTCTTTCAGAATCGTAGCTTGCTAGATTGTGAGTGCCCTCCACTTCCACTGCAAGATCGAGACTCTTGATTTAGTGCTATCTTTGAATAACTCTCAAAGGATTTGATAGGCACGGCTTCACAACGTGGTACATGTCAGGAAAATATCCTAAGATATGGCTTGTCCTGTGCTGAGTGGCACTGGTAAAGAACAAACCCAGCTCTACCTGTCATCAAATCAAGAGCATGTTTTGCCTTTTCAATGTGCTGTCAGCTCTGGAAGTTTGCTGTGTTTCTCTGACTGCTGCTTTTCCTGATGGTGCTAGATTACAGCCCTTGTTTGAGGAGATTCTGCTAAACTATCAGTAAAATACAAGCAAACTGTTTGTGTAGCTATGAAATACTCCAGGGGATTAAAACCTCTCTTTATCAAATACTAGTTGGCACATGCTATGTAATATCCTGCCATTAATAAATGGAAACAAATTCCAAGTGTTTTTTCTGCCCCATCCGTGTATTTTCAGATGTGTCCTTGCCTCAGCTTTGCCTGTACAGAATGTGATCCCTGTGTGAGAAGTGAGCTGCTCTGCTCACAGAGTGATAATTTAACTTAACTGACAGTTTCTTAGTTTTTAACAGGGCTCTTGATCACTTGTGTGTGTGTGCGGCTGATTTAACCAGGAGATAGTGCTGACCACAAGAGGAAGGGTTCAACAGTGCAGTAGGATTTATTTAATTAGAAAACAAAGGTTAGCCAACACAGCATATTTAAAGCTGCTTTTATGAGGAATGTTGGCAGTGGATGAACTGATCTGATGTCATTTCTGGCATCCTGTAGCAGTGCCATACTTTCCACTCTATAGAAAGGTAACCTCCTATTCTTAGTTGTGATGGACATTGACAAACAGTTTCTACTGGCGTCTGATGGGGGCTTAAATCAGTCTTTACAGTACAAAGAAGGAATCTCTTTTAGAGCTTCACTGATGCTAGAAGGGGGCAGTGTGACTGCAGGAGTTACCCTTGTAGAGTTATGCCATGCTCCGAGAGTGGCTATGATGTTGGAGAATTTGGGAGTTGGATGCAGCAAGAGAAATACTTAATTCTTACGATCACGTGTGCTGGTGCTACATCTACAGCAGAAGATACAGTGCTAGGAGACAAGGGGTGATGTTAAACTAAGATGTTCAGGGAGCCCTGCAGTGATCTAGAGAAGGCTTTCTTCTGGTGCTATTCTTTGTTCAGCATTTCAGTAAAGTTACCATGTATGTTTCTGTAATTATGTGACATGTCAGAAGAGTGTGTAATGATATCCAGTTTATTTCAATACATAACAAGAGGAGTGGTGCTTTCTTTGATGTCATGCTTGTAACACGTCACTCTTTACAAAGGTACAGGAAATAAACTGAGGACTGAAAGAACACTGAGGTTTCAACTTTGATCTCTTTGCTTCCCAACATATTTCTGTCTGAGTTACTATGAAGTCTGCATTGTGACGAGGATGTTACAAGGAGTTTCTTCTCTCAGCTGGAAGAAAAATGTCAAAGTTCAAGAAAGGAAAAGTAAATAAAAGAGTATGATTAAAGGAATTACATTTATCTTAAAAATCTTTGGTCTGTTTAAATGAAAGACACCTAAACATTGCTGAGGAGTAGGAAAAAAGCTTCCTACTGAAGATCTGAAGGACTGCCAGCTTCTGCCAGGATCCTTTTGGCTAATTGTTCCCTAGAGTGGCTTAGGCACCTCTTTGACTTCAAGCATAGAGCTCAGCCCCACAGAAGTCGTGGGATTATTTATAAGCTTCAGGATGGGCAAGCACTTGGATTGTGTTGTTGAGGCAGTTGTTCAATCACACAGAGTCTTGGGGGTGCAGCAGTTTTTGTATTTATATTTCATATAGCTTTCACTACATCTTGCTTATGAAATGGCATCAGTTGTCAGCAATTGCGCTTGTTTTTTTTCCTACGTGTAAGTTAAAAGGATTGGGTTTGCTGTAAGAATCCATAGTGCAGTGTTCTTGACGCTGCAGATCAATAGATTGGCCTTGTGCTGCCAGGAAATAAAATGCTGAGCCACCTCATCTTCTAATAATGCAATAGACAGATCCATTAATGCACACACTGTTATTTTATGTCTGAAAATAGATGTGAACAGAGATATTTTTTTCCATGACTATTCTGAAATAAACATTGGAATGGATTGAGTAAGGTAGATAGCCTTTGGTTGAATCAGGCCTTTTGTCATAACCTGATAACTCTTCTATTCACAGCAACCCCAGTAACAGTGATTCTGCTTCTTTGGGGGAGAATAACTAAAAATGGAATTTTCAGATTGGAGAAGATGTACAGAATTAACTCTTTGCCTTTCTTGATAACTTGATTTTCTGTGGAAAAGAAGCACTTTTAGTGTTAAATCAGGGATGCAATCTATTGGAAAATCACTGAGAAATACGGTAATGAAGTTGGAAGGTAATGAAGATCAAGGAGAAGCACTCAGCTATGCTTTACATGACCTCTTTTTTAATGCTGACCAGTTAGTCCCTAGTGTTATTATCTGTGGTACTTCTATAGTTTCCATTATCACAGAATCTGAAAACTTCAGTCTTTAATGTACCTATTGTTACAAATCCCTTGTGAGGGGGGAAAGTGATAGGGGGAAATACAATGGAAGAGATTAAGGGAATGGCTCAGGGATGAACAGCAAGTCTGTGGGAGTGCAGAGACAGCATATTTCCCAAATCCCACGTTAAGGCTTCCAGAGATAGTAGACAGTACTTTACTAGCTGACATTATTAGGGCCTTTTCCCCTAATGTCATTTAAATATTTCATTTGGTGATTGATTTGTCTAGGTACTGTTTTTCTTTGTACGATTTCAGCCCAGCTAATGATTCCACGTGAAGGTAGATGGCTGGTGTTGCTCTCCTTTGTCAAAGAAAATGATCATTAGATGTAATCTCAAGCATATTGTTTAGATATTTTTGTTTGTTTAATCTTTCTGCCCACTGCTTCCCTGAAGGATAAACTTGGTGGTTGTTGGGGATTGGGGAAGTGAGTCAGATTCAGTTTCTGAGCATACAGCAAAGGGAAAAGCATTCCCAAGAGCTTGTTATGCTGCCTGTCCAGCGTTACAATGCACTGCAAAGCTGGGCTTTTGTTACCAAAGGCTCATGTGCCATGGAAGTTATCATACATAGTTGATAACAGGAAGCTGAGCACAATGCTTTAATTCAGCTGAAAGATTTTGCAAATGTCATCAGTTGGGAAAGGAAATTGTCAGAGTGTGGTCTTAGTTAAGTCTGAGATAGAAATGCAGTTTTGTTTTCTCTTGCGTTTTTTCTCGGTTACAAATTGTAACGGGAGAATAAAGGGCGAAGTGATGTTTCGTGTATGTTTTGGAATGAACACCAAAAAACCAATACAAAAAATAACATTTGCTTTCTTATTTCCGAGTTAGTTTAACAGAATGGCTTGTGCATGCAGATCTTGCTGTTGATGTATAAAACAGGTCGGATTTTCAGTGTGCCACCTCTGGAGATCCCCAGGTGGTTTTTCAAAGAGTAGAAGTTTGACTCTGCACAATGATCCAAATGTAGCTACACTCTATTCAGACTTGAACTTGATACTGTCCTTTCACACAGACATTCACAGACTTCATGGGCTGGACAGACTTTATAGCAGTGCTTCAATTTGCATTTTTGTGCTGCAGAAAGAGGCGTTTGATGGAGTTTGGCTAATGATTACTTAAAGGTCAGTTATGAGAGCAGTGGAAAAAAAATGTCATGTGGCAGCTTGATAAGAAGCCCGTATGGGACACTCATGCTTAATTGTGTTGCTCAGCTGAGTTACAACACAAATTCTTTTACCTTTGATACCACTTTAACCTGAGTTAGCCCTTTTCAGTTAGTCCTTCTTTTTGTTTTTTGCCAGTACAGAGAAGCCTTGTGGCTTTGTGGTCTTTCTGTTCCTTCTGCCATAGGCAGTAGTACAGCTTACCTTAGAGAACCTTGTGTGGGTTTTGGGTTGGAAACTAACTTGGTAGAGACCTGTGGACTGTAGAATTCCTTCCTCTGCGGGTTCTTCATAGCCTTTATCTCAATAAAAGATACCACAGCCCCATAGCTTTTTTAACTGTATCTTATGCTTTTCTAGACAGTAAACTGTTGAAGTACTATTAAATATGAATACCTAGGAAATAATATTAAATATTAGTAACTAAGCTTTTCAATCTGTTGCGAATAAAATTTGCATCTAGATGTACAAACATAGATCTCTCTTTGAAGTGTCTCCTTAGCAGTACCCGTGCTTTATATGGCCATTAGCAGTACCTATATGAGCTCTGCTAAATGTTTTTCCATGAGGGGACATGGTCTCAGTGAGGAAGCAGCAAGTGTTACGTGAATGGACAGAAAACAAGGGAGCATATTTGCTTATGAGGAACACCTATTCTTCACTGGTCATCACCACCTGAGTCAAGAGACTACAGCCAAAGCCATTCTGCAATATTTAGCTAAGTAGATGTCATTGACACGGGTGTGATTTGTAGTGGACTTTCTTACATGAACAGAACAGAGACAGGTGTGTGTGGCCACTGCAGCTGCCTGGCAGCAGGGCTGCTGAGTCAGCTCTTGTGTGTTTTCTTCTCAGCCAGGATAACAACAAGATTAGATGGGCCTCACGCTCCAGTGAGAGTGCTGAGAAAATACCTTCTTCCTGTTGCTCCTGGCTGTGGTGCCTTAGTTCTTCTGAAATGTTACCAGAACACACAGTGGTGTTTGTGCCTGGGCTCTTTTGGGGTTTTCAGTCCCCAGAAGATGTATAGCATTGAGAAGTGGGGCATGGTAGCATGTGATGAACTGGTGGTGTTCTCATAGCAGTGGACATGTCTGCTTGCAGGACTATCATGGAATCATAGAATGGTTTGGGTTGGAAGGAACCTTTAAAGGCCCTCTAGTCAAACCCTTCTGCAATGAACAGGGGCATCTTCCACAAGATCAGGTTGCTTAGAGCCCCATCCGACCTGGCCTTGAATGTTTCCAGGGATGGGGCATCCACCACCTCTGTGGGCAACCTGTGTTTCACCACCCTCATCGGGTGCACTTGATCCCACTGCCCATGTCATTGGTGAAAACCCTAAACATTACATAATAACACATTTTAGTCGTAGTGGTAATTCTGTTTCTGGGTTTGAGCTAGGGGAATATTTAAATGTCTCACTGACCTGAACCCCACAATATTTCCTCTTGTGCAGCAAGGGAATGGATCTTGTTTCCATTTGAAAATACTTTCTGTAAACTATTGGAATATAATAGCTGAGATACTTTTTAAGGACTAAAACATGATTACTTCAAAAGCCACAAAATAGCTTTGCACTACCGGTTTTTAAAGCTCAGCAAATTTTATGTAGTACCTGAATTATTAATGGAGATAAATTGGAAGAGGAAGATCTGTTGTCTTATCAGTCTTAAACAAGCAGTAGTTGGTTGACTTTGCAGAGAAAGACAGCTCCTGCTGAAGCCATGAGTGAGCAGGTCCTGAGTGAGGAACCCTACGGGGTGAAGGGCTTGTGTCAGTATGCCCAGAAGATGACTGCCTGTTTTGGACATTTAGGTAAAGAAATTCAGATGTGCATGTGGATTTTTTGGTCTTCATTATGTGGATGAAGTGTTTCCTCAAGTTTACAGTAAATAGCTCAGTGTTTGTACATCAGCCTGCAGTTTTCAGTAAGTAGCGGGTGTTAAAAGTGAAAAAGCTGCGTGTGTGGAGTAATTTTACCACAAGTAAAGTTTTGCTTCTTTTTTTGTGTGTGTGAACTTGAATGTTGGAATTTTTTTTCCTGTCATTTGCTGGTTTAGTTGGTTTATTGCTTGGATGACTATATTTCATGGTAAAAGTAGGTAGAGGGCTTACTCATTTTTCATTTAGATGAAGGCCCTTGTTTTTCTCTCCTTACTCTCAATATCTTTGAGAATTCTTATATGGAGAAGGTAATCCTGATAATCCTGTTGCCTTGGACAGATGCATGAAACATTATTTGGGGCTGTCTACCTGTGCAATAGATGTGTTACCTTCTGAAGTGGTATGATGAGGGAAAAGAAAAAATTCATTTTGTTTTACCTTGTTTCCTGTATTTTTGTTTGGATTATTTTTTGCAGCTAGGTTTTGCTGAACTAGTATGACTGACTTCAGTTTCTTGGGTTTCTGATTGGGCTTTTTGTTGCTTTCAATGTAAGACTAAAGTCACCCTGAAATGCATTTGCGAGAAGTTTAACCCTGATGGCAGAAGCAATTAAGACAGCATTACTGCACTACACATTTCTGCTGAAGGGCAAGTCTAATCCTCAGTGTTTCTCTGAAACACAGAGGGATATTTCCTCTTCTATGTATTTAGCCCTTGATGTCTGGTTTTTACTATTATTCACTGCTTGCTATTCTGTTTTGTAATTTATTTGTGGATTGCAGTCAAATTTTTTTGTTACTTCTGTTCTCGGAGCTTTAGTAGAGAAGCTTCTATTCCTGGTTGCATATGAAACATGCATGTATTTTTATCATCCAGGCAGCCAATTGTTGTGGTGAATTCAGAGGGGATTGAATAAGAAATGGTCTTGAGATAGCTGGAAATATTTATAAATAAAATATTTATAAAGTTGGAAATGAGATAAAATATTTAAAGTAGTTATTCTGCATAATTCCTGACTCCTATCCAGCCAGCCCCCTGTGAAAACTGTCAGCCTGGAAAGTGCCCATACCTCACACTGTGCTCTGTGAAGGCTCGAGATCCCAGCACTGACTACTTGGATTAGACACGGCTTTGAATTGGCAGTGATTAAAACAGGTTTTGCTACTTGGCAGATCCTGAGAACGTTTCCTCAACGCTAGTTCTGAGCTAAGCGCCCTGGATTCCTGAGACTTTCTTTCACCAAGCATAAGGGCAGGGTTGTGCCCCTGTGATTCCTGCCTTTTTCTTTTCTCTTCAGCAAGAACATCAGAAATCAATCTTTTCCACTTAATTGAGTGCTTGACTTAAGTGGTAGGAGATTGCCATTGTCTTTTTGATTCAGGCTGAGGCTAAATCCCAGTGTTTAGTAACAGTGTGTTGTACAAGGCTGTCTCAGGCCTCGTCCTTTGCCTTGGACACAAGGATGTGCTCCAAACAGTCCTTTATCTGAGTCAGGAAGCCACAGTGATGCTTCCTGGACTTCTTTTGATTGTTTCTACTGCTTGTCCCCTTATATTATATATTGACAGGATTGAAGCTTTTGAAGGCAATCAGTGTATATTAAAAAAAAAAAAAGACTATCCAAAAATCATATTGCTTTGTGTTATTAAGCAGCAGCTGGCATGTGGTCTTCAAAGGTGCAGTTCTCATACAATGACAGCAATAGCCAGGGCTGGAAAGGGGCAGCATTAGAGAAGTCTGTCTCAGGGGAAGGAGCTTCTTATTTTTAATAAAGCAGGATGCTTCTGCAGTGACGTGGTAGGGTCACTAAATCCTGGTCCATCATCCCCCACTAGTCCCATGTGTTTTGGTGCTGGAAGGACACTGGATTGTGTGCACTGTTTGATATAACATCATACTCTTCTACAGTGGTCACAGGCTGAGTGCTTCTGTAGTGGATATACAGGTCATACTGGTTTAGTTCCTACTGCAAGTGCTGATGTAATGATTGTCTCGGTGAACAGAGCTGCAGGTTGGAATCGGCATGGACACAGCAGAAAATGGGGAGTCAGCCTTAAACCAGCATGTTCAAACTCCAGTGAGGGACAAGACTTTACTCCTGGGTTTTGGGCAGCCAAGCTTTAGCAAATGTTGCCAGTTGGAACAGTTTCACTTTTCTGCTCTCTGAGGATTAACTTCTGCAGCAGAGTTAATGTCTGGGCAACATGTGCGTTTGCCTCACCTTCCTCAAAGGGCGAAGTCCACCTTGACGTGTCCGTGGGGCTGGATGGTTGGCACTGCTGTTGTCAGATGTCAACATCCTTCACCGATTATCCAGCAACAAATGACACTCTCAGTCTGAGAGCCACTTGTGTTGACTCATCCAGCGTCTCCTATGAGTCATCCCTCTGCTCTGAGCACTGAACGGAGATCCACCCCTCAGTGGCAGAAGCTTTTGGATTTCCAGAGCTGCCTCTTCCACTGAGGGGCTGTGGTGTGCAGGTCAATAGGTTGAGAAATCTGGGAGAGATTGAAAAATTGCTGCAAAGCTTCGTATCCTAGGAGGAGTGCTTAAAACATGGCATTTGCTGAGATCCCTGATCTGATACAAGATACTCTAAGGCAGAACTGGAGTTGCTATATTTATTGAGCCAGCTCCTCCTCAAATACACATTAGCATCACTCCATTAAAATTAGTACGGATTTATTCTGGCTTGTCCTACTGTGTCCCCCTTTGATTAGAAAATCCAGGAGTATGGCTGTTTAAGGGGAACTTTGATGGCACACTTGTTTTCAAGATAATACAAAAGTCATACTACTTGAAAAATATAAAGTAATTGACCTCATAGGAGATGTGTAATAATAGATGATCAAAGTCTGGATTTACGAGATGGTATTTTCTCTTTGAAACGGTAAATAAAGCAGTCTTCTGTTCAAAGCCTATCCCCATCTGGAGTTAGTACTTGAGCTCTGAGTTTTGAGGGAAGCATTAAGTGACAGTTTCTCACTGTGCTCAGTAAGCCTATTGGTAGAGTTTTTTTCACCTTCTAGTTTAGAAAAAGCCTTCCTGGAAGCAGTGCAATGATTGCACCAGGTCATTTTGCAGCTATAGCTCACTTCTGTCTGTTACGGGGAGTTGAAAGCCTGGGCCAGACACTGGTTGCACAGTTGTCTCTGTGAGTTTCACTGAGTAGAGAGTCTGAGCATGTCCAGGTCTGGGGTCTACCTGTAACTTTCTCTTACAGATGATGAATGTTGTTAGTTTGGGGTTTTTTTATGTCTTTCACTTTGGAATTTCCTGTGACTTTCCAGTGCTCCATTGATGATTAACTCTGCCTTTACCCAGGGAGAAATATTCATTAGATGATTAGATTAGCAAGTCACTAGAATTGGATTAATGTAAATACTTCTTGTAAGTGAAGCAGGAGGGGTTGGCACAGTATCTGCAAAGCCTCTGCTGTCAGCTACACAGGAAGGTGGAGAGGAAGAGCAGAGGCGAACCAATCCTTAATGGTTAGGGGAAAACTTAAGTGCTTTTGTTTGCAAGAGGCAGTGAAAGCTGCAGAAAGGATTTCTCCAAAGAAATCTGCTTATGAAGTAGTGCCAGCCAGTGCTTGTACATTCCTGAAAAAGGGGGACCAACGTGCTCTACCTTTGCTACAGCCTTTTCACCCTAGCACACGGACAGACCTGGCGTGGAAGAGGGCCATGCTAGATTAAATGCACAGATGTGCATTTGTAGCTTATGATGATGATGATGATGATGATGATTCTTCTATAATAAGATTTTTGACACAGCATGGTTTTTTGATTTTAAACTAATCCTCTTATGTAACTCAGTTACATTCTTTCTCTTGTCCTGAATATTAATCTGATTTTCAGATACTCTTTATGGTTTTGTTTCTGATTTTTGCATTCCCAGGGATGAGTTTCAACTGATTACAATAGTTTTAGATGGCAATCACCTGATCAAGCATACTGTTCTAATCTCTTGAAGATAATCACTAAAAATATATCTTCCTTAATCTCCTTTGCTGGATAAGAGAAAAAGAGAAGGATTGGAAAGGGCAGTGTGCCGTGAGTAGTAGACTGACTGTGTGCACGACAGGTTGCTCTCCTTAGCTTCTTCTGAATAGAAATGCCATCTTTCCCCATCTTAAACAGCTTTGGGAAGCTGTGTGGCTCAGGTGAAGAACTGGTGCTGGAAAAAGTGAAATACCGAAATTCAGTCAGAAGGATGTCAGTAATTGAGGATGGGGATATTGCAGAGGTCTTGTACCTCATTCCCAAGCAGAGCTTGCTGAAGCAACTGCCCTACTTGAATCCAGATGACTACTACTTGTGCGAGCAGTTATTTGACAGTCCTGAGCATCTGGGTAAGTGAGGACTGCCATTGGATCTTGATTTTTGGTTGATGAATAGGCTAAATTGCTTTACAGTTACCTGATGTTTTGTGTAGCGGCAAGATGCTGTATGACAGAAAGTGTGCTCAGGTGTGGAGAAATACTTTATCACTGACAGAGAGGAGGGAAAGGAGAATAAAAAGCCCCGACAGAATCTGAAAGTAGTTGGTGGATATAGGTGCAGCTCTCTCTGTATGTCCATTCTGGGACAAAGGGGACCTTAATCTTCAGAAGTGTTCAAGCTGGAAACGTACCTTTTGAAAGCACAGCCTCCTGTGAGTAGTGTGTTCAGAGCTTTCCTATGGGTTACGTGAAACTCTGTTCCCTTCTGTTTGTTTTCAACCTATTGCCAAGGGGTATTATTTGAAGCTGCCTCCTTCTTGGATTGGAAGAAGTGATTAAAAGTCTTTCTGTGTTCACCTCCTTGTCATCTGTGAATTTATTAGGCTTCTGTGGTATCTTTTATCCAGGTGCCTCCTTTTTCTGCATAAGAAGTCATAACTTATTTAGATGCTCTTTGTGCAGGAGTCAGTCCATGCCTTTGATTATCCTTTTATATTTATTTTGCTAATTCTACCATAACTCTTGAAAAATTGGGGAATAAAACTGTGTTCAACATGTAGCATAATGTGGGTATATGCACAGATTCATAGCGATGCTCTTTGTCCCTCACAATAGTTTCTGAAATCCAGTTCATGTTTTAATTAATATTGAATATTAGTTTATTCCTTAATAGAACTGTCAGTGGTGGGAGAACCTGTTTCTGGAACTCATCAGCTTAACTGATTTGTTACAGTCCATTACAATTTTTAAAAAAAAAATTTTCTGGGAACTCCTGTCTGTGAATGAGAAATTGGCAATGAATGTTAATCTCTTTCAGATAAATTTCAAAGATTTTGTCTTCTAGGACTTGCTTTAGGGACCTCACTTTTGATAACCTGAACTGCTTATGTGTTGGAATTTTGTCTGTACTAAGCAGATGAAGAAAGCTGCTCTATGCTTGTCACTCTGTCCTGCTCCTCAAAATGTTAATACTGAGTGATTGTATTTGGTAGGCAAGTATTTTTCAAAGATCTGCTTTGGTATATGACACTTTTTCTTCTGTGCAAATAGCTTTTTTCTAGTCAGCTCTGTACCTAATGAACGTCACCTTGTAGGAGAGCTGTCCCAAACCCACATGCTGTTGCAGATAGTTACTGCTTCTGAGTAATCAATTATTTTAAAAGTAACATTTTAATGAAAGCGATGCTAAAACATGAGGCAAATGTATAATATAGCTGTGAGCCGGAAAAAGCAAATATCATTTTGCCTTGCCAGCCTCCACAGTGTTTCACATTGGTATTCTTGAGAAAAAAAATCTACATGCAATTAGGCTTTTTTATAAATCACAATTTGGAATTGAAAATTACTTGGATGAACAGTGACCAGCTATATGATCAATCCATGCAGGACTTCAACGAAACTCTTGCCATCATAGCAGGCTGGGAGCTGTCTTCTAATTTGTATGGGGCTTAAATCAATCTGCAAATCTGCAATTTTGCAGCTCTTCAGTCATGTGTAAGCAATCACAAAGATAGTGGGACAGGTTCTGTTTAGCATTATGCTGCAATAGATAATGCAAGTAGCCACTATGGATTTTTTTCCTTTCATCCTACAGTATGGGTGCTACAATTCAGTAGGATGGGAATTGTGGTCTTGCTTTCCAGTGCCATGTATAATGCAAACTGAAAGGCTGCAAGGTGTCTGGTGCCTCAGCTTTACTTAAATTACAACAATTGGAATCAGAATCTCACCCACTTAGAATAAAAGCAGTGGAATGCCTTTTGAAAAGGAGCCTGGGGGTAAATCTGTATGTGACTTTAAGATGCAAAACACATAAGTCTGTCTCTTAGGCCGTGTGCTGCTTGGGGATTATGGTCCCTCAAGTACTACAAGATTTAGCAGCTTATAAACCCTGCTGAAGGACAGTTTGCTGTCTGTATTTGGCTTTGCAAACAAAGATTAGAAATTACACTGTTCAAAGCACTTGGAGACTCAGTAATTATTTTCCTTGCTGATCATAAGTGAAATCATAAACATCAGGAAAGGCCCATATTTTAGGGTTTTTGAAGGTCAAGAATTATCAACAGGTGCAGAGCTATTTAGTATTGAAGAGGTGAGCCTTTGGAGTATCATCCATTTAACCCACTACTTGCTTTTACTTAGCACTTGTATCCTGAAATTCCAGCCCCTTCATAATGGCAATGTGGGAGGTTAAACTTGTCTCACAAAGTTACATGGTGGCATCATACTGGCACTTAAAAGCACTCTAAAAGTTGAAGAAAATGTGAAAAAAAGGAGTTCAAAAGCAGCCTTGAATCACTGAAAGGACCCTCATTCTGCATTTCTCTTGAGTTCATTTGGCCAAAGAATGATGAGCCACCTTCCCTTCTGTGTCTAGGGGAAGAGGTAAGGATGCTTCCTGTGAGAGAGATTGCCAGTTACACAGTTTGCTGCAACAAAATCTGTTTCAGCCTAGAAGGCCTGGTTCAGCACATGGCTTTGATTCTCTGAGGCCAGACCCTGATGCAAAGGATTCTGTGGAAAAATGTCTGATATTCAGGACTAGCAAAACTTGAAAGTTGGTTGCAAAACAGCACTGGAATTTCGAAGAGAAAATGGAACTAACTGAGTGATGTTGCTTCTTGTATAAGACACTGTCACCTGTGACTTGTACCAATGACACTTTATGCAGCCTTGAAAAGTGGTCGCTCTTTGGCTGTGACAGTGGCACACCTGAGGGAAAGGAGACACACACCACGTTACCTAAGCGACCTCTTGTACGAGGTTAGTAACTCTTTATGTAACCAGACTTATTTAAAGCATCACTTGTGAGAGTGGCTGCTCCTGTTGCATCAGCTGGATGTAAAGGAAGACAGAAGCAATCTAAGAGGATGAGAAAGGCATGGTGGGAAATGTAGAGAGCATGAAAACAGTCTAGTGATGAGACAGGAAGTAAATTGGACTGGTGGAAGCAAATTTATGAAGCACCAAGATCCTATTTACTCTTCGCTGGGTAAAAGAACTGGCTGGGTAGCTGAGACTGACCAGCGGTGGTGAATGGACTTGAGTCCAGTTGGTCACCAGTGGTGTTCCCAAGGGCTCAGTACTGGGCCCAGTCCTGTTTAATAACTTTACTGGTGATCTGGATGAGAGGATTGAGTGCACCCTCAATCACTTTACTGACAACACCTCATTGGGTGGGAGTGTTGATCTGCTGGAGGGCAGGAAGGCTCTGCAGAGGGATCTGGACAGGCTGGATCGATGGGCTGAGGCCATTTGTATGGGATTTAACAGAAGGTGTGGAAATGGTTCAAAGCTGTGCCAGGGAAGGTTTAGACTGGACAGGAGGAAGAATTTCTTCACTGAGAGTGTGGTCAAACACTGGGCTTCCTAGGGAGGAGGTTGGTCCCCAAAGCCTGTCAGTGTTTGAGACATGGACAGTGCCCTTAATAACTTGGTTGTAACCCTGAATTGGTCAGGCAGCTGAGTTAGATAATTAATTGTAGGTTCCTTCCAACTGAAATAGTCTATTCACTTTTATTCTATGAGAAATGGGGTTCTGGGGAAAACAGGGTCTGATTTTTCTGTGTGTATGTTTGCAGAGAGGAGGAGTCCAAGAGATTAACATGGTGATGTGAGGGAAGACACAGAATGTTCTCGAGAGGAATGAGCTTTACAGATCTGAAATGAAAGGTCCAGTTGTAAGATACTAGCTGCAGCATAAAACAGTTGAACCTTTGCCCACTGTTTTACATCTAGGTTACCAAACATCAGCTTCCTTGCATTAGTAAGGTTGTCGTGCTGTGCTATGGCAAGAAAGGCAGAGCCCCTAATCAGGGAAACAAACTTTTTGTATCCCATTGCCATTTTCCTTTCTTAATACCAAGGAGTGGCCAAGATCACCCTGAAGGCTGCAGTTTCTTTAACACCAATCTCTGCTGTTATTTGGACAGAAAAAAGGAAAAATGAAGAAAAAAGGATTCCTGTTTTAATCTCAGGTCTTACCTGCTAATGGTGTTCATAGCAGCTCCCCACAGAATGGATACTTGATGTGCCCTACGGCCATAGGATTTTAGTGGTGCTGTATGAACTTGTCAGGTGTCCAAAGCTAAGCAATCTCAAATGTGGCAAGTGGTGATATGAGAGAGGAAAATCCAGGTTCTGTTGGCATTGTAGTAGGTGGTACTCCTTAGATGTTGAGAGGTGCTGATCAGACTGCTCCTGTCCTTTAGATATGGTAAATCTCCTTTTTGATAGCTTTTCAAATTGATTCCTTCAAGTGAGCAATCTCTCCTGGCCTCAGTCCCTATATATTTTTTTAATGATTGAACAGGGAACATGCTTTTAAAATTTGTGGTAATCCAAGTTTAGAAGCATTATTTCATTCTTCTGCAGGACATTGTCTTAATTCAGAATAGTCCTGATAAGTCAGCTATATGATTTGAAATTAAGCAGTTGAATTTCAGAGTCGAGAAGTGTGAAGTCTGGACTTGCACAGATAAGAAGTGGGAACTAATGCACATTGATCCTGAAAAGCACATGGAGAATAATGATACTTACCATAATGTAAATATAGATTGACTGTATAATACTGCTGCCATTCTTTTTCTGAGATGTGTTAGCAGGAAATACATACAGCAGCTGGATAAATTTTCTCTGTTCCTGTTACTGAAGAGGACTCTGCTGGATATTGTCTCTAGCTTTGGACATTGTATTTTTGAAAAATACTGATAAATCGTGAGGGAAATTAGTAGAAGGGAATGGGAATGGTATTAGGAAAAAAGATTTATGAGAAAAGATTAATGGAATTAGGTTTGCTCAATCTAGAAGAGTGGTGATATTTGAGGGATTTAGACAATCTTTAGCTGAGTAAGGGATTCTCAAATGGAGATGTTTTCTGCATTGTCCTGAGAAGCACAGAGAAGTATCCTTCTGAAAAATACTGAGTGGTGGTATTATGTTGAGTAAGAAATATAGCTGAAACTTCATCTATGTTAGCTCATAATAATCTTTGGTTCTCAAAGTATGAACAGTTAGCTTTATTTTTTGGTTTTTAATGAAATGCAAAATGAAGAAGTAATCACTTAGGAGCAGTTCAGCCCATTTTCAATATCTCTACTGCAATTCAGTCACTGCCACATTTTTACTTAAAATATTAGAACAATTAATGGCTTCATAGCCCTTGGCTTCCTGTGTCAGAATTCTGGCAAGTGGTTGTCAATGTTCGGATCAATCTAAGCTAATTGGCTTAGTAGTAAATCAGTGGTTTAGCATTAATCTGCATTAAGGTAGCATCGTTTAGAACAACTGAATTCACCTCTGTAGGGTTCACTGCTCCTTCTCCTAAATTCTTTGTTATCTGTAATCCAATAAACAAGAACGAAATTGCAGTTCCTACTGTTAACAGGCGCTAGCAGGAAAGATGAGCTAAATCAGCTGTAAATTCGAAGAAATAATGAAAATGTTGTGGTTTCCTCTGTGGTGTGTAAATAGGCAATAGCAGCGGCGTGAAGATTGTAGGGGAAATTGAGGCAAAGATCTCCCCTGCTCTGTAACTCCATCGTGCCAATAGGTGCTCTGGCTGGAAAGGGCACATTTTGGCTACTTCCCCCCAGTGTTGTTTACAGGCAGTCCTGCTTTTGTTCTGTATCTGATGGAGACTTCCTCTCTCGTGTCCGTCATCTGCAGTTGCATAACCTTGGTATTTTAATCAAACAACCCAGAGAGAAATGCCGTCCCCTTCCTGGGCAGGGTTGCAGCAGGACAGCAGGGGTGGCTCCCCTCCAGAGCTGCAAGGGGCAGGAGAGCGGGGTGCCCTCCTCCCGTGGTCTGGGGTGCTCAGAGCCAACACAGCCTCTTGCAGGCAGGACAGATTCAGGTAAATCTGAAATGGAAGCTGCTTCCAAACTGAGGAAGTTCGAGGCTTTCTGACAGTGGATAAAACACTGGTGGCACTGGGGTGGGGAAAAGAGAGGTGGAAATTGCTGTTTCTTCTCATCTGAAAGCTGTTCCTTGGGCTTGCTCTGCTTATCCAAAAGGTGAAATTGTGGGAGAATTTCTGAGCAGCGAGGAAGGCGTAGGAAATGGCCGTTCTCACACACTGCAGCTTTGACTCTGCAGCATGGAAGGAGTGCAATAGGAGTGAGAGAGAGGCTTGGTGGATACCAAGCTTCCCTTGCTCCCATCCACTCCCTCATGCATGGGTTGCGGAAAAGATGAATACTAATGGCTGTTGGCTCCTTCTTCTCCTTCATGCCTGAGAGGTGGGAGGGTCACTAAGTAGACTTCTGTATACAGGAACCTTAAAAATGGCTTTTAGTTTGAGATACTCGGTAGAGCTCTGTAGTCAAATAGTTAATGGGAGGAGAAAGGAAGAAAGGGAATCGGGAATGTTCTTCACCCAGGTCATGCAGACACGGTGCAGGTGAGAGGGAAAGAAGACAATGTTAGAAGGTGATTACAGTTTTTGCATTATCCTGCTTTTGTTTTTTTTTGGGTTCTTTTCCTTTAAAGAGTGAATCTTTATGGTGAGATGCAGAAACGTGGTACCAGGGGATGCTCATCACTGGTTTGTTACCATGTGAATTAGATGGTGCAGCTGTCTGTGCAGTTTTCAATGTGAAGTGTAGAAATATTAAACTGTAAAATGCAAAAAACACAAACCAAATTAGCTTATCAGTATACATCAGTACTTGGAAGATACCATATTGTTTATTTTTTAAGTTGGCAAACTCTTCTTTAAAATATGTGACTCCTTCCCATGGAGCAGCAGCAAAACAGCTTTTATAGTTATCTTTTAGAAATTCTTGTTGCTGCAGCAGTTGGAATCAGTTATGCCTACTCTCAATTTGTTGTATGTCTGCTTAATACTTTTATGATGATCCTACTGTTGAAATGGCAACAAATAATTTAAGAGAAAGGTTCAAATATGTAAAGTTTTTCCATGCTGAAACAAGTGACCTCCCTAGCTAGCAGATAAAATCACAGCCACAAATAGAAAAATTCCAGAAGCTGGAGTAAGGTGATAAAAATTTACTTGGTGTAAAGTCTTGTTTGAATGTATTAATATTACACTATGTAGCCAAATTGTATCTACTCAGCATCTTTTTAGCATTCTCTGAGGTCCTCTGTGGTTCATTTGATAGGACACTGGACTGGCAAATACTTGTTGGGAGAGATACATTTGCAGGACAGATTTAGGTACCTCTTTTGAGAGTCCTATTTATAGTTTAGTATGGAATCAGGAGAGGAGGAATTTGTCATTTGGCACAGTGACAATTGATTAGTCCAGCCTGATGTAAGGTTGGTATGTGTCCAATGCCCACATGGTGGGCTGCCTCATCTCCAGGGACCGTGGGCTTGTGGCCTGCTTTGCTGCATGTCGTATTGTTGAGGCACACACTGAAGGTTAGAGCTCAGTGGAGAGACTGTCACATCTCTCAGCACCACAAAACAAAGAACTTGTTGCTTTACTCTGCAAATTAACTGATTGGCAGGAAGCTGCTTCAATCTGGTGTTGCATGGACCTCTCAGGGAGAAGGTCTTTAGACTAGAGAGTCTTTGCAGCATTCCTGCTGATTTCACCGAGCCAAAAACTCCCAAGACAGGCTGTGGGGTTTATTCTGCACAGTTAATCCAATTCTGAAGTGGATTTTCAATATCAAATCTCCTTAACCTTAGGCATGCACAGTAAAGGATGACACTTGGATGTGTGCTTTCCTGTTGGGATTCCTGCCGTCGTGCAATTTTCAGCAGTAACTGTGGTGACTGTCAGTGAAGGTTATAATATTTTTATCAGCAACAGTATTGGTCGTGATCATGATTTAGCTCAAGAAATTCAGTTCATAGCAGGTGAATAGTGATGATTTTATAAGGTAGTTTTTAAAAAAATACAAAGTTTAAACCACTGTCTGTACTCATATTACTGTACTACATCTCAGTTTCGTGCCAACCATGTGTGCATACTATAAAAGTTCACACAGGTGTGAAGAAAGCATGATCTCCTTTCTGAGGATTAGCAATAGCATAAGATGTTTGGAAGCCAGTTGTTACATCAATAGTATAAATGTATGTTCAGAGAAAAATGTCAGAAGATTTACCCATTAGTGAGCTTTGTATTTTTTTGAGTATATTATGTTATGTTATATATATGATATATGATATGATATGATGATATGATATTATATGATATTATATGATATTATATTTACTTGCAAAGCAGTATAATGTAACCATCTTTTCTCATCTGTTTCTGAAGATAATCTGAAGGTTTCAGGTGCTTTTTTACATAAGTGTGTGTGTTAAGCTTCTTAATATTTGGAACAAAGCCAAGCATACTAGTTTCTTATTTTGTTTTGCAACAGATTAGACTTTAGTCTTACTATTTATGTGTATTTTGCAGACTATTACTGTTCTACAGAATAGCAGCCTATTAAGAAAATCCTGCTTTCAAGAATCTCAGAAAATCAGATTTTGTTTCAAGAGATCCAGACCTCTTAATAGATCAAAACCTCACAAATGTTTTATTCCCAAGGAGTCTGATTTGAAAGAATGCAAAATTACTGTATTTCTAAAAAAAGCACTAAACCCCCAAATCCTGGCAGATCAGAATGATTACAGTATGCATTTTACTGAATCAAGTGATTGATGTATTTGCTGAATTTTAATTTTGTTTACTCTGAAAGAAAGATGATGTAATTTTAAACACCAGTATTACAGACTGATCATATTGAAAATGGCATGACACAGGTACCAGGAAAAGCCCAGCACAGCAGAAAGGTAGAGGTTAGAATCCAGGCCATCAGGCATTATTTACTTGAAGATGAATCTTATCAATAGGGACAGTGTGATCCCAAGGTGTAGGATGGCAGGACCATAGTATGTGCTGAGAAAGAGCCGTATTCCTCTCTGGTGGGTCTGTGTGTGCCTCTCTAGACTGCTTAAAACTTGTGGTAGGGCAACATAGAGGGTCTGTGGTGGGGAGGTCAATCTGTGGGGCCTTCACAGCTCCTTAATTTCCTGCTGGTTCCACACAGGGCAGTGTGGTGAGGAGGTGGGGGTGAGGAGGGCTTGGCAGCCTCAGACCATTGCACAAGCTGCAAGATGAAGTTGTTACAGAGCAAAACTGTGTGAAGGGTTCAAAAGGCTCAAGGATGACTCACAGAAGAACTTCTTCTGCAGGCTTGGAGGACTCGGGGTACGCCTGGTGTGGGGAACAGTTCTGTCAGGTACAGCCTGAATTCTGCTCACTGAGTTCTGGTGAATCTGAAAAGCTCCCCCAGCACCATCGGCTTTCCCAGTCAGTTGCCCGCCTGGTTCTTTGCTGCAGTCCTGCAGGAGCACTGCTGCTCCAGCTGATTGCAGAAGATGGAAAATGGGCCAGCTGTCTGAGTGGCTGAGGGAGAGACATCAGGTTGCTGGAGGAGGGTGTGGTCAGGAGAAAGAGAAGCCCGGAAATACTTAATATATAGCTTTTGAAAATCCTGAAACTGGGACCTGTAGGCTTGCCCATTAGGGCACTGGGACCACAGGCTTGCCCATTAGGGCTTTTGCAAGAAATCCCATATGCCATTGTTGGTTTTCGTCTGAGCAGGCACAGTTAAATCAGGATAACAATTAGAGCAGGTCAAGAGAGAGTGGCATTTCCTTCCTGGAGAAGGGAGCATTTTGCAAAATGCTGTAATTGAGACTTCATAGAAGTGATGGTTCTCAGTTGACCTAGGCTGGACAGTGGTTAAGCTGTGGAAGCCTGGGGCAGCCTTTCTTGTCAAAACTGTTTGTTTCAGGCTTTTTGCTGGAAGCAAGGACACTAACCAGATGATGTTTTCCTGGATATTATTTAATGGAGCAACTTCTCCCCTTTCCTTGTCTGTTTTCTACCTGCCTTTTCCCCTCATTTCTTTATGAACAAGAGATAACAGTCACTTTTGAAGAAATTGTACAAAAACTGTGTGCTGATACTTCTAAGCCATGATCTCATCTGTGGAGAATGAGTGCAAGATAAAAATATGAACACCAGCTTTTAAAATGAGAATAACAAACCTTAAATCATAGCTAAATTGCTTAGTATCTTACTCATGCTTTTTCAATATTATCAAGGTACAAGAAAAAGCAAAACAGACTGGTTTAACTCCTTCCCCTTGTGGAGTGATCTCCGTATAACTCCCATGCCTCTCACTGAACACACAAGATATTTTTCACCAGAAAATGACAGCAACATGAGCATGTTGTTTAGCTGTAGTGTACTCTTTGTGACTCTTCCACCCACACTGTGTTCAAGGAAGATTTTATTTAGCTAGTGCAGTGCAAAAGGTATTTAAAGACAGAGAGTTATTTTGCGTTCCTTTAAAATAGGCACTTCTAAATAACAATAAGTGCCAGGGGATTGTTTCTAGAATGCTATCTCTTCCTTTTTTGTCTCTAGTTTAGGATATCTAAGTAGATTCTGAGTTGTAAAGCGGGGTAAAAATTTTAGCCTTGACTTAGAACAATGAGATTAAAACCAAAAACCCTCCTGGTGTAAAGAGATTTTATTTACAATACTAATGCCTGCTCTTCATACGCCTTTACTCTGGAGTAGATTACATTTGACTCCTAAATCTCCAGCATAATTTACTGCAGCCTGTATTTTTGATTTTAGTTTTATGTGCATGCTGCTGTAGCCTACCACTGCAGCTCTCCTGGCTGAACGATGTGAGATACAGCAGTGCTAATCTCTAGCACATGTGAAAAATGGAGGAATGTACTCAGAGAACAGAAAGTCCACATACCAACAAGCAGCTTCTGTGTCAGCAACTGCTGGAACGAAAAAATGAGTGATCACCACTGCAAGCCTTTTGAGGGTGTCTGAGGCTCACAGGAAGGGGTTAACAGCATCCCTGGGTCTGTGTCCATAGGCTGCGCTCTGCACATCAAATCAAATATTTATGAATGAAGGTCAGATGTGCCCCTTTCAGGAGGCTGTCCCCTAACTGTTTACAAAATACAGCTTGAAAAAGAACACGGCCAGGTTGAGTTACAACCTGGCATCTCTGATGTGTCAGAAATGTGACATAATGGCTTCTGCCTCCGTGTTGGTGGGGTTCAGCCCAGCTCCCCACTTGAGCCTCAAATGCTATTAATAGTAACACACTGAGTCATAGAAGCAAGAATGTCAGACTGCCTGTGCTGTGCTGCTCTTACACATTGGACTGCTAACAATAGAAAGCCAGCCTAGATTTGTTGGAATAGAATAACTATTTTTTTCCATGCATGTGCCTGTATCTCTGGCACACTCTCTCTCTCTCTCTGTCTTAGTGATTTATTTATTAAAGAATGTCACTGAATAAGAGATACCTTATGGGTGAGGCAGACTGGCTTGTTTAATTTATTCCTGTTGTTCTGGGTGGCATTTGTACAAAACATCTCGAATTTATTTACTGCAAATATTTTTAACGCTGTGTGCGTGGTCTGATTTTTTTCCAGCAGGTATCAGCCATCTGCTGCTCTGTCTGGCTGATGCCTACAGCTTGTTTCTTTACATTAATAAAGAGTAGAGTAGCGTGGAGAAGGAAATCCCTTGTGGAGGTGTGAGCAGTGTAAATGTAGGGTGCGGTATGAATGTCATTTCACTTCCATCAAGTAACATAAAGCACGTTTTGCACAGAGTCGTGGTCAAGTTGAAGCTTTTGCTCAATGAATCTGTCCATAATTTAGCCCAGAATATCTTAATATTTGACCCAGTTCTCTGCTACTGAGATCACCTCTGTCTTTGACAAGTCAGTTCATTTCCGTTTGCCATTTTCTCTGCCTTTAAACCACAAATACTAAAATTTACTTTCTAGGCAAAGGCATGAATGACATTCATGGTTTATTTTGGGAAAGTCACTGGTAGCTAGCTAAAATGAGGAATTAAGTAATAGTAGTACTGATAGAGGTTCTCCAAAATCTTCATGCTGACAGTATGTATGTATTTTAAAAATGCAAGTGGCTTTTAAGGGGTGTTCAAGATTTTGATTAGTCACATTTCCAATCTTTTCTTCATAACTGTGAATAAAAGTATGCCTGTAAAAGAAAAGCTTTGTTTCTCCTGACTCTGACCTGCATCTTTTAATAGAAAGCAGAACCTTGCTATATGATGATGAGACTTGACAATATTCTCAAGGGTTAGTTTATTTGTTTTTCAGCATCAGTTTACTGACCAGTAGAGTTTAGTGCCTGGAAAACCATAAATTGGAAGGTCAGATTGATGCCCAGATTCAACACTGGTGCTTTGTCTTGTTGGGGATGTGTTGGGGGGTGAAATTCCCCTGTCAGTGCTGCTGTTTCAATACACTTCTGCCTTCTGTCTTCTCAGTTCCATGAGTACCTGTGGCTATCAGCTGCAAAGGAATAGCTTAGGAGGAGTTATAATTTAAATTATTTGGTATTTCAGAATACAGCACTTACTTTGATCCACAGCAAAAATTTGTCCGTGGCACTGCCTGGCTATGCTTCAGAACCCAGGTGCTCACTGAGCAGTGACAGGTCTCATTTTTATTATTTTATTGTTGTTTCAAGTGGAGAATAGATAGGTATTCCCATCTTCCACAGACTGTTTGTTACTCTAATCTGTTCTATGGTCAGTAGGCATTGAGAGACCATTTATTAGCATGTTTTGTGGTCTGGTAATTGCTTTAAAGCTAAATCCAGGAGTGGATAAACTGCTCACCATAGAAAAGCCACTGTGCTGCAGCCTGCCTCAGCACTTGCCTGTGCTCATCTTTGTTTCCCCTCTTGATCCTGGCTCAGTTTGAGTAAATAAAATAATAGGAAACTCATAAATACCACTTTAGCTTTGTGTGTGCGTTGGAACAGCTCTCCCGCTCTCCCTCACATCTCCCTTGCAGCCTCTTGCCAGTCATTCGGGAGCAAATTACAGCGGCAGCTCGGCTGTGCGAGGGCAGAGGAATGCAAGGTGGTGTCCGGGGCTGGAAATGAGGGACGCTGGAATCCAGCATTTGTTCCCCAGCGGCAGCTGTAGCTGGCTCTTCCAACACAAGGGGCAGAATCCGCGGGCAGGGGATGAGCTGCCATTAGCCACGGGAAAAGACCACAGTGGAAGAAGATAAGAGGCACAAGAAGGAAAGAGACAGTGATGAGCAATCGGACCTGATCAGACCTTGTGGGAAATCTGACCAGGGGAGATTATTAACTGGAATAAGCTGCCTTTTTTTCTTTTTTTCTTTTTTTTTTTTTTTTGTTTTTAAATCCACCTCAGCCAAACACTGCTGGAAAAGAGATTGTGTTTAAATTACTTAAGCTAATTCTTGCTGCTTCCACTACGAAGAAAAATTGTTTGCCATGGTGAAAGAAAAAGGTAATTATGTTTATTGATAGACTGGAGCTGAAACCTAATGTGCCAGCCACAGTCACCTGAGGTTTAAACCTTCACATTTAAGATGAGCATGCTGTGATTGGCAGTTGTTGTTTTCCTTTCTATAAAAACGGTGTGTGAAACCCTGCAGTGGATTGCATTGATTATCACTGTACCTGCTTTAATAAGGGTAGAATCTGGAACACACCTAATTTACTGTGTCTGCACAGCGGGGTCCCTTCTGTGTGTACATGTTTGTTTGGGTTTTTTTTTTTTCCTGTGATTTAACCCAAGTTGACAGTTCTTTACCTGTATTTGCTACAGTTCAAGTAGTTTTGACCACTGAAGCAGCTAGTTTAAAATTTTAAAGATAAACATTGATATTCAATTCTGGATTTGAGAGGGTATATTTTAAATTTTAATGGATAAATGGATTAGATGAGATTTTGCAAAATGTTTGAATTTTGCAGCAGTAAATTTGGTATCAGTTTCAGTTACCTATAAGTAACATTTTAAGACTCCTACAGAAGAATTTGCTAGTTTAAGGAGTTTAGACATGGTTGTGGGGTCTTTCCTTGCAGTAATACTGGTCTGTGTCATTTATTGTATTATGAAGATGTGAGATACATTCTGAGTTGTATTTGAGTGTACTGGATGTGGGTTTGGGGCATTACATTATCACAGATAGATTCAGACTCAGTCTCTTTTTCTGTGAAGAGGAGAGTCTGTGTCCTTTACTTTTGAGGACTCTGTAAAAAACAATGTGGAGTAAATTCAAACCAGGGAAGAAACAGAACTAAGAAGCAGTAATGCTGAGTAAGAGTGAGCAGTTTTGCAGCTTTGAACACCAATGCTAAGCCTTTTTTTAACGTTATAAATAAAAAGTGAGTGCAATTAGCTTCACAGATGTTTAGCTTGAGGAGAGCAGGACAAATGCCTCATATGTGACAAATGCCTGCCACAGTGTGTCATACATATCAGGAGGACTGCATTCATAACCATTATCCAGTCTATTGATAATTTTTATTGATGAAAGGCAGTGACCCAGCATAAATTTTCTTAGCTACTTAGTAGGTTTGGGATCCCTTATTTCAGATTTACAGGATTATTTTTATAATGTCAGTCATGAACTGATGACCTGCTAACCCTATCTGTAAGCCATACCAGGGATGATTTAAATAGGAATTTCACCCCAGATCCTGGAAAGTGCAGGTTTCAGAATCATTTGAAGGAACTGCATCAGTCATCTTTTCAGAAAAATAAGTGTATTATCATTCAGTTTATCATAACTGTTGCTTGTTTGCTAAGATGCATCGTAAAACAGGGCTGCTGGTTTTCTTGAAGTGTATGTAAAACATGTGTAGCATTCAGGTTTGCTCCTTTCATATGTTACTGCCCCCTCCCCCAGCTGATGTTCAGTTGCTTCAGGTCCCTGTGTTATGTGGGGTTGTACCTGAGGAATACTCTGTAAATTTAGTTTTGGCATCTTACACCATGAGAGCTGTCATTTACCTGTAACAAAATTAAAACAAGCCCATCGTTTTTGTAAAAAACGGGAGACAAAAAAAATTCATAGAATAGCAGGAGAAGTTGACAATAAATGGTTGAAAACATGCAAAAGACTTGTGTTTAAATTGTTTCCTTTCCCCCTCCCCACCAAGTTTAATGCATTATTTACAATGGCTGTTTATATTGATGTTGGATATAAATATTTTTTTTCCTATTCACAGAGATAATGGACTAAAGTAGCTAACTGCTCTCTTTAATTTTGGAGTGCAGTTACTGATATTTCATATCTCATGGCTGCAGAGGGAGAAAGGATGGTATCTGTTAAATATTTTGATTTTATACACTATTACTTCCATAATTTCCCCAACAATATTTTTAACTCTTTTGTTTCTGCCTCAATTTTCTTTTTCCTGTTTTCTGGTGGGGTTTTTTGGTTGCTTTGTGTGTTTCTTTGGGTTTTTGTTTTGTTTTGGTTGGTTTTTCCTTTTTTTTTCCTCCTCTGCTTTAGTCAGAAGGTCAGGAGTTCTTGCTATAAATGTCACTCTCTACAGTGATACTCTTGCAAAATGCAGTCAGTACAATGCAGCTGGTACCCTCCCTTCCAGCCACTGCTTGAGCTGTGGTTTGAACAGGCTGAAAATGCAGTTCAGTCCAGTGTGATTTCATAGACATGTTAAGTAGGCACTGGAGGGGCTGGTTTCAGCAAGAAAAACGCAATTCCGATTCACTGAATTGCAAAATGGTTGGTAACAGTTTTTAGCAAATTAGCATGCTTCATTATGCTCATATTGTAGAACGATTTCAGTGTCTGCCTGGTTAGTTCATACACAAAAAAAATCCTGAGGCCAGGGTGTTTTCTGCTGACACCAAACGGCGCTTCCTAAATTATGTCTGACTGATACCACATTTTCATGTCTCTGTGTACTTATCTATTCCCAGTTATGAGCCCTTATTATCTAGTTACTCAGCTAAATTATTATCACTGTGCTGCATCCAAGGGCGACTTTCTCTCTTCGTATCCTTTAACAGAAAGAAAGTTTACATGTGCATATGTGTGTCTCGTTATTAATTCTCTCTGGCGATTTAAAGCCCATATTGAGTAATCTGCATTCTTGCTGCTTCTATGTTGAGGTCAGTGTGTGGGTTGTGAGCCTGCAAGCCAGGTTTCTGTGCGATACAAGTGTTGTAGCTTCGTTTTTGCCCCCGTTAGTTCACACAAGCTGAGGATTTCGCCCTGATTCTTGATTTCTTGAGTAGTTGATGAGAAGGCTGTCCTGGCATTCAGGTGCTAGTCTGAGAAAGCATATTGGTAATCAGCTTTGTACCTGATGAGATCTTGGGCAGGATCATCCATGAGCAAACCTATGAAAGTGGATTAGTAGTTGTTCATGCCATGCTTCTGCATGCTTGGAAGGATAACAGGAGAAAAGATGAAGGGTTGAAGATTTTTTGCATTAAAGAAGGAGGCACAGAGACTTAATGATTTCTTTTCTTCATACATTGATTCTGCTGAAGGGAAGGTGCTGGCACCTACTGGGTACCAAGTTGCAGTGAGCTTGATCCTATCTCCATGTTCTCACAACTTCTCCGTAGGTGTTCACTGGTGCTGGCTGTCCCAGGAGGCCACACGGAAGGTGCAGGTCACCAAAATGGTACCATATTTCCTCTATCGTTTGGCCCATGGTCTACTTCAGTCTTGCAGAGAGATTTTGTCTTCTGCTGTTTTTATTTCACTCTTGACAAGGCATGACAGCGATACGCCTTCAGGTTATGACCAAGAGGACTGGTTTTATACTTGCAGTGGCTCCAACCTCCTTCTCTTCCATTTGCCAATCCCAAGAATTGCGAGTCCCCAAAGGAGCTTTTAGTCTTTTTCTTTTGTTATTATGGAACTGCTTTAGATGGGATTTTCCTTGAAGAGTATTCAAATGTTACCTGTCTGCTAATTTAAAGGTGTTCTCTCTCGTGAACTTTGTGTCTCCAGTGCTCTGTGTATTTGCAGTCTTAACATTTATTCCCTGTGTTAATCAGGAAAATGTTGAGTAATGGGACTTGGGCCCTAACACTGTCTCAGTGTCATGGTTGTTAATGAAATACAGTCTTGATTTGAACTCATGACTTTGGAACTTTTTAACCCCAGGTGACCTGGGAAAGTCTCCAAGTTTGTTGCTTTTGGAGCACATGACAAGATTATGCAAGCACACATTGGCGGGGGGAGGACTGGGGAGTTAATTTTCTTTTTGCTTCAGTTTACTTAGTTTCAGATTTGGCTCTGCTTGGCAGTTTGCTTTTGGGGCTGGGCATTTGGGCTTTTTTTTTTGATTAAGGGCATGTGCTGTCTTGTACAAGCCACAGAAAAGGCTTTCTTAAAATATGCATAGTGGTAGATGTTAAAAAAATACACTTGTAGTTAAAGTACTAAACAATAGAACAGTTTTGTGTTAGAGGCTCTTAAGGTGACCTTGGGGAGGTAATTTGATCTCTCCTTGTGTTAATCTGTAAAATGAGGATAAGAACATTCCTCTTGTCTCCCTTGATTATTTGAACTAGAGGTCTTTGGAGCAGAGAGTTTCTTTTACCTTGCTTCACAGCTCTGACAAGGCAATCTTAGTGTTGGGATTTCACTACTTCTACTTGTACAAAAAAAAAAGAAAAGAAAATCCAGTGCTATGTGATTATCTTATAAACATCTTATTACTTTTTAAAGGCAACACAATTGTAAAGGAATTATGTTTCTATTGGCACATTTATGACATTACTTTTCTGTACTTTCTCTTTCTAAATTTATTTTTAATATTAGGTTGCAGTTCTGGTGTGCAGCATTGATACCGAGAGAAACAAAAATAACCAAGGAGGTGCCAGCTCAGGCACTGCATGTTTACTGGAGATTTTACTTTTTTTTTAAAATAGCACTTAGTTCACATGAGGGTACAAATACTCGTATCCAAAGAGATGGGCAAGCACAGCGTGCAGTCCTACCATGCCTGACCACTTCCCATGTTTCCCAGTAGTGCAATTCCATACATTCCTTGCATCCCAGCTGTGTGTAGGAGCCATCTCTCTGAAGATACAATGTCAGATATTTTATGCTGAGAAATGGAAGAAGTTTTGCTATTGATCTCACTGGAGGAGAGGGCTTAGGGGGTTTAGTCATTAAATTTGAGACCACAGAGTTCATGAGTTTGGGTGGTGGTAGAGGCAGCTCTTCCTCCAACTGAAGCAGTGAGTGGTGTGAGCCAAAAACCCCCAGCTTTGAGAAGGGGAGATTTAATCAATTTCATTTTCTCACAATTAACAAAGTTCTAATTGCTGATTCTGGTTTTGAAGATAAAAGCAAGCAAACACATGCTCAGAGAAACACACCTCAGGTTCTCTCTGGACAGTTCTCCTTCCCCTTGCTGGTCTCTAGTCCTTGTCACTCATCATCCTCAGTACCTTTGGTGAGGCGTGGGTGGTGCAGGAGACTGGTGCCAGTCCATTGCTGCTCCTTTCATTGTGTTGCTCCTTTTTCCTTACTCGGTTATTTCCACGTGAGTTCCTCTGCTGGCCACAGTCCTTTTGGAGTTGTTCCTCCTCCTGAGTCTCTTCTTGGGGCAGATACTTTGCCTCAGCATTTCTCCTGCCCTGCTGACCCTCCTGCCCCAGAATAATTTCTGTTTCTCTTCCCTCTGCTTTGGTGTCTTCTCTGTCCTGGCATTGTCTCCTGTGTCTCACAGAATCCCAGAGTGGGTCAGGTTGGGAGGGAGCGCAGTGGCTCATCTGATCCAACCTCCCTGCTCAGGTAGGGTCATCCTAGAGCACAGGGTACAGGATTGTGTCCAGATGGTTCTTGAATATCTCCAGTGAGGGAGACTCCACAGCTCCTCTGGGCAGCCTGTGCCAGTGCACAGTGAAGTGCTCTGGTATCTCTCTCGTGTCTCCTGCTGTTTGTCCTCTCGATCTTTACCACCTCTTGGTACGTCTGTGTTTTTGCAGAGGTTCTCTGTGCTCCTCTGGTTCTGTTTTGGTGTGCAATGGGTCAGTTTTGCCATTTGCTGAACTGGTTGGACCAACAGTGACCAGCACAATCCCATCCTTGGCCACCTCCTACACAAGTCTGCTACCACTGCAGCACCATCACTGCTAAAGCCCTGCTGGTTATGGTGAATACAATTGAGTGGAATAAAAAAAATTATGTGGTTGCTTTCCTTGGATGAGAACTCAAAAGGCAAGACTTCTATAGATAGAGTCTTGGCATAGTAAAATTGTTTAAAAATACATTAAGCTAGGGCAGAGAAATATTTTTCCAAAGGGAAGGTAGGAATCCTGGTAGAAAAGAATTTGCAAGGTAGGATGATAATTTGCCTACTACTGTAGGAGAGTCAATTATTTTTGTAGAAAAATTAATGGATACCAGGGGAGAAGACCAAGTTCCACTAATCAAAATGTCTTGTGCCCTTTGGGTGGGAGAAGCCAGGGAACAGGATTCTTTTTTTTTTTTTTGTTCTGGGGGCAATCCATAACTAATTTAAAAAGGATTATTTATAACAAAGTTGGTTTTCCACCTAGAGGACAGTCAGTATCCCCAAAAGAATGATTAATCCTTGCCTTCGTTGAGCCTGGATAACTTTCAGGCTCACTAGAGATCTGTCTGAGGAGAACACTTAGGCATTGTCTTAAGCCTGTTCTGTTCAGCAGAGTGTCTTGTTGAGTCTAATCGAATCACTGGGATTTAGAGCTAAGTAAGTGCTTCAGTGTTGCCCCAAAGTTGGACCCAGTTTTTGGAGGCTGTGTGACGTTTTTGAAAAAAAATCATGTATTTTATTAATGGTGGTCATTTTGTGTTGTGTGTTAGCTGCACTGTTCTGGAAGAGAAAGCAATGAGAGAAATAATTCTGAATTTTATATGGGCTGATCGTAAAGTGATATAAACCCAGAAATGATAGAAGTGCCAATCAATCATGTACATGGTCTATTATTGACAACAGCTGTTCAGAAGTGAAATGTTGTTGCTCTTATGCTATACAAGAGAATAATCGGCAAGGTTCTGTAAACAGTGTCAGCAGGGTGGGTGACTCCCTAATTCCCACTGCTGGTAGTAGCACTTCGGTATCACAGATGTCATTATAATCTACATGGCAGTATTGTGGAACCTTGTTTTAGTTCAGGACCTGGTTCAGAAGCAGGATCTTAAAATTATATCAAATTAAAGTGATCCAAATAGAAAGGAAGCCTCGCAGAACATTGAGTGTTATGTTTTATTACTGCTGGATCAAACAAGAGTTGATGAATTACTTGTTTGTTCAAAGAAACAGTTGCATTTGTATTTTCTTTTCTCCAAAGGCACCTCAAAACAGGATTTGATGGATTTGAGGGTGTCTGCTTGCTATCCAGCAGTTCAAGTGCTAGCCAGAGGAGCAGGCTCTGTTCAGGGGTACTGTGTTGGTCAGTGCTTTCCCTGTGATAGTCCCTTTACCGTATAATGGTAACCCTTGATGGTCTTTAGGAGCACAGTTCTTTGTCGTCGAATAATGTACCTCAGAAACTGACTTCTGTGCTGCAATGTTTTTAAGGTCTGGGTGGCAACATGGGCAATTCAGCACAGGGCAGTGCCTCTGAAATGTCTGGTTCATCAGCTCTGTACATGGCAAACTACTCTGGGAGTCAGGAGCCCTGTGAAGACTTGCGTCGCTCATGACTGTGGCTGTCTAGTTTTAGTTTGAGGCTGTGCAGCTCAGTCCTTGGAAATGCCAGAATTGAGGGTGGTACTGAATGGTGGGCATTTACAACATCCTGGACTGAAGGAGAGTTTCTAAGCGTGGGGCACAGAGCTTCTGTGGTTTAAAGGGGTTGGCTGAGGACAGGTCTCGGCAAGGATCTTGTGCAAAACCCTTGGGCAGATTCCCGGTGGCAACTGAGGGGAGATTTTACTACAGATTCTGTTTTGAAAGCATCTGGGAGACCACTGACTTAAGTAGGTCAGTGTTCCTCCTCAGATAATCTCAGGGTAAACAGTGAGAGAATTGATTTTTAAAATTAGCATTTTTGGATTGACTTACCTCAGGAGGGAATTTAATTCATTTTACTGTACAGAACAGTCATGCAGCCTCGAAAAAGGATGCATAGGGGAACTGTGACGAGTTTGTTGCTGGAATCCCCACGTGGGATGCTGTTTGGGTAGCTGAGAGGCCTGATAGACATTTGAGTGCTATTATGGGTAACCACCACTCCTCAGTAAGCCAGAATTTCCATGCTGTCTGGAAAAAGCAATTGTTTTTTCTGCTAACTTCAGCAACTTGCTTTCATGTAGCCTTGAGGATCCTTAAGGATTTGCACTGAATAATTTGACACTTCTGTTTATTCATTGTCGGGAGTAAGGTTTTGATATTGGACTTGATGATCTTTGTGGTTCCTTTCCACCTCAGACTATTCTGTGATATTTTTTTTAAGATAGAGACATCAAGTGATGTGTATGAGATGGTTGCTCAGAGTATGCTGAGGAGGTCATGAATTTCTAATTACCTCTGTCCTATGTTAGAAAAAAAAGCACACTTTTGAAATAGGGAATGATCCTCTTGTGTACGTCAGATGTGTTGAAGGCATAACTCAAAATCTTCTGCCATTTACAAGGCTTATAAACAGTTACTACCTGTTAGAGACTTGCAGATGTTGGGTGTGAGAAGCAGATATTTAGCATGATCTTCTAGCCCTTCAGCAGGAGTTTCAAAGGGTCAGCTGGTTATCTTGAAATACTGTCCCTCACTAAGTTGGTTGGGGAAGCAAGTGCAGAGAACCCTTGTGGATGTGATGAAGATCAAGAAAGGCATTCTCAGAACATCAGATAAGAGAGTCTGGGTTCACTCTCTCTTTATCACCCAATTTTTATGGTGATCCGTCATGTGAAAAATTACTCTGTACTAATGTAGAAATATGGCAGACTAAATTCACTTTGTGCTTCTTCCCTTTGGCTTGCTAACCACTAATCAGCAATCCATCTGTTAGCAATCATGTTGAGTAATGCAGGAATGCAGGTTTTGATTCAAAGACTGGCTTGGCTTAGTCAACATTTGTTTGATCATCGTCTGTTTCTCAGCATGTCTTAGTTTGCTGCATACTTCATTGCAAGATTAGTGCCTTTTCATTACTGCAAATAGTTTTAAAACTCCCTATTGCTTTTTCTGTTTGAGTTTAAAACAACTCCTGACCATACTCAGTTAAGAAACTGTTATGACTCTTCTTTGAAAGGATTATAATTTTTCTTGAACAAATATAAATGTAATAATTTTGTCAAGTCCTTTTGTTCCTGCTAAGAATAGAGGACGCTCTAGAATGTGCTTTTGTTCACCTGCCAAGTGATCAAAGGCAAACATGTGTGGACAGACATGGCAGCAGTTCCTCCTTGCTGCTGTTTTAGAGGATGACAAACTCTTCTCAATAGGCTCTGATGCTTTTGTGTTGAGAGGAGCATCAGTAAAGCTGCTGCAGTTTCACTGGATTGCAGAGCTGAGTTAGCACTAAGGCGTGTTTCTGCCTGACAAACTGAGAAAGCACTCAGGCTCCTCGTGGGTCCAAAGCAAGAGCAGGATATCCCAAGGTTCCTGTTCAGCCATAAGGGCCTTCCCAGTCAGATTCATGCTTTGTCACCGAGAAACTGTGAAAATTGTACACTAAGGCTATAGACTGTCAGGATCTGTGCTGAAGTCCTCAGTGTGTCCAGATAAGGATGTAACCCCTGAGTAAACACAAGCAAATTTTATCTCTCAATCACTGTCAAAGGCTTGGAAAACTGGATCCACCAAACACACTTATTTTAATTGCAGAACCATCACAGTTACACTGTTTTATTTTGTGTATGTTGTAGAAAGTGATCTCTTTTCAGATAGGATCAAGCAGGTGCTGGTGTTAAATATTTCACTTGATACTGAACCATTCATATGCATAAATCTTTATAGGGCTGAGGCCTTAGGGCCTGATCTTGTATGCCATTCTGTGGGGAATTAATTGCAGTGTCAAAGCTCTAGATAGCAGAAGAGGGATGGGAGTAGGATAGGAAACAGCGGGAAAAATAGAGAGAAAATAAGCATGTTTGCACTTATGTTCTGAAACTTTGAAACAAATGTGATTTTTTTCATGCTGTATTTTTAAAGCTCATTATTTCCTTGCCTTTTGACACATTTGTGTGTGTGGCATAAACCTTTTTATTTTTGTTTGTAAATAACACAGGAGTTGTCTCACATTGATTTCAAATTACAGTTATTAGTATTTTGGGTTTCTGCCTAGCACTCATACCTCTGAATTTTTATATTTCATCCTGTTAGCTGCGTTAGCTTTATCTATGGGTTATGTATACCTAAAAATAGGAAAGTATTTAAATACTGGTTTCCTTACTCAAAAATAATGTATGTCTCATCTTTTATTTTTAAAATTTGCTCTCTGGTGTTGAAGCCTTTACATCCTATTTTCATGCAGTAAGTTTGATATCTTTGCTTAAAACATTTTCTCAAATGTTTTTTAGGAACTACCCTAAACTTACCATTCTAATTTACTAGTTAAACTTGTAACTGTCTTTATAGGTTATTTTTCCGTTTAAAAATCTATTTTTCAAGGAAGCAATGCACCTGGTTTCTAGGCTGGACATGTGCCACATCTTCTGTTTAGCGTTTTGTGAAAATCTTTTAGTTGCTGCAGAACCTGCCAAGAGATGTGGAGGATGGGGTGGAGGGGATGGATACCAGTCTGTTCATTACTGTCTTGTAGTCAGCCCCACATCTGCCCATGAGATGCTATTCTGAAGATAGGTAGCTCTGGTGTCTGTCTTGTTTTGTAGCTGAAGAACTGAGGCTGAGAAGCATTGGTCGTGATGAGAATTGAATTGGACACGTAAGAAAAGTACCCATTTTTCTTAGGTCTTCTCTTTGTTAAACAAGTAGACAGTCAGACCAGAGACAGAGGACTGGGGGATTGGCAGTAATTCTTTCTGGATCTAAACCAGAGCAGACTCGGGCTGTGCTGTCCCTCTTTACATGACTTTCTCTCATAATCCTTCTTCCCTGTGCTTCCCCATCTCTGAGCTCTTACTTCCATCCCACCTACACCCCCAAAGAAAGGAGTGTGAGGTAAAATGGGGGAGAGTGTCTGGAGCCTTGTGCTGTCACTGGGTGCACTGGTCAGCCCAGCGTGCTCTCACGTGGGTGTGAGTGCCACGCATCACCAGGATCAGGGCACTGACTTCTGCAAAATGAGCTGCTGTGCTGCCTTGGTCCCGTTTGCATCTGCTGTTTTCAGCAGCAGATGAATTGTAAGGGGAAAATGATAATACTTTTATGGAAAATGTGAGAAAACATTTCAAAATTATGGCAAAAAGCTACCGAGTTTAAGATTTTTTTTTTTCTGTCTTGTTTTAAAAATAGCTACTCTGGATATCTATAGACAGCACAAATGGTTTTGAGACAAACTGGCACACTGTAGGAGTGATACAGATAAATTTGCAGGAAGAAAGAGCTTTATAATGATTCTTCAGATCTGATTTGAATGGCAGTAGTATGAGCTATCTACAGTCTAGGATTTTCCCTTAGGCTTTCTCATACATGTGTAGGCAAGCAGCTCGCTGGTATCTCTTTATGGGAGTGCCTCCTTCCAGGATTTCCTGGAATTCCTGAAGATCCCTGTCAGATACCTGTGGCTAATGACTGCAGTAATATCTTTATCAGTCCCTGGCAGCTGGGAGGTTTGATTTCCGTCTCAGTCACTGCTTGGTCACCTTACCTGATAGGATTCTTACAGATTTGAGATTCAAGAACTGAGTCTGCAGATAAGCAAAATGACACTGCATTTTTCACCCCTTCTTTTAAATAGGTATTTCAGCAACTCCTCCAGTCTCCACTGTGCTGGGCTTTTACAAAAGAGGAATTCCTTGGAGACTCTATGGACTGTAGACAGACAGGCTTTACAAACCAGGGGTTACAGACAGTTATCTCTGAGAGAAACACAAAGGATGGGAGAAAATGACTTCTCTTCTCTTTACAATAGTGCATGGAGAAGAAGTGATAAGGCAGATTCCATTCTTGAACTTGATTCTCTGGTGTCTCTTCAGCATCTTTCAGCTCAGAATATATTCTTTCCCAGCTTGTCATCCTGTGCACAGTGCCCTCCTGCCTCCCTCTGTCCTGGCCCAAGCAAGGGGCTGCTCAGCTGGATGAACAATGCAGGTGCTTGGCAGCATCAGAAAATGAGGGAATTTTATTTTTAAACTTTCAAGTTTTGAACTGCAAATCCTGTAAATTAATTTAAGAAATTGTAGCCTCCAAGGCCATATCAGTTAATACAGAGAAGGAGGGCAGGGAGAGAGTTGTCTGTAGAAAGCTTTGGTCGCATTTACTGCATTGGCAATCTCGAGCACAGTCCTTTACTTTTATTTCTGAAAGCAGAAAGGAGTGAGGAAATTTTAAAACAGGCTGACAAAAAACTTAGAGTAATTTCACACCATCACATCTGTGCTTTGTTTTTCCTTCTTAATAGTTCAGTCTATAGCCAGGAAAACACAGCAGCCAGTTGAAAATCAGCATTTCAGAGCATGCTGTCTGTGCCAGGCCACTCTAAAGACATAAGGGACAGAGCTGTGACATCCTGAGAAACCCCTTGTCCATGCTGCAATGGGCACAGCCTGTTCTCAGTGCTGTGCAACAGAGCCCAGAGGTGATGGAGCTACAGGTCGTAGAGATTCTGTATCCTGGCACAAAGCTTGAAGTTAAACATTCTCCAACATGGGTAGTGTTGGCTGAGCATAGCTTCAGGTTTATTTGTGGAGGTATCCATGCAAATGGAAAAATGATAAAAAATCACTTTTAAAAGAGCAGTAGCCCATATCCTCTACTTTAAATTTAGAGGAAGCTCCTTTTTTTTATTGCAGTTTAGAGTAGGACTGAACTAAAAACATTTTGTTGTGACTCCGCCTTGCACCATTCCCACAGCAAGGTGTTTCCCAGAAGCTTTTCTGACTTCCATTAAAAAGCCAAGGTACTTCCTGGCTTGCAGCAGATACATGGAGTCCTGCCAGCAAGAATCTGCAGCTAAGAATCCTTTTGCTTGAGTCTTTGATTTCCTGACAGTTCTGTGTTGAGGGAGAGAATCATCAGTAAAGAAGACTGCAGTATTTATTTTCATTATTTTCTTTATTTCTTTACTCAACTGCATACTCTTCAGGTAGTTGCTGTAGTTTCCATTTCAGAAAGGTTTGTTACGAATACTGAGGTCTAATTTCTAGCTGATGCAACAAAACATAATTGTTTTTAAACCCTCATACAATGATCTGCTCTACAGAAAACACCCCGACAGAACAGTTTTCACCTTTGCACAGAGAATTAAGTCTTTAATTTTGCTCAGAAAATGCCTTTGGTTTCTCGTATGAACATTGTGTTGTGGTCTTTTCCATCTCCTTTTCTTTTTAATTATTTCTTTGCCTTTCTGGGATTATTTTGAGATGTTTAGATAAAATGCAGTAACGAGTACTCTCAAGCTGTTGGAGTTGCTTTGAATTTACATCAGTATAGTGCAGTTGCAAAGCGTAATGAAATCAACATTACATGATTCACAAGGAAACGTAAGGAATGACAAAAATAATGGTGCTATGTCTGCAGAGTGATGTGAGCCCAAAGCAACACTCCAGTGACAAAGACTGTTTTCCTCACAGATGAAGGTGCTACTGATTTTTTTTTCTATTCTTTTTATTTCTCCCTGACGTAAATTATGTAATCCAGACTTCCCAGTTGTCCCAGTCAGTGTATGTGTTACTCTGGGTAAATGGGATATTTAATGGGACATTGATTTGTCTTATTTGAAACCTAAATGAGTTTAAGAAAGCATTAATTATTCATTGATTATTCATTTAAGCTGGTCTTGAAAGCAGGAGTGGAAGTCAGCCTACCTTGCCTTGAAAAGTTCTTCTTTGTATATCTCTGACCAGAGATTTCGTTCATTAATTAAAAGAAAAAAGTCTTCAGGCAGTGCCCAGCAGTCTTACACAAAAGCACCCGTGCACCTTGTCCTACTGGTTGAGCTAAACTGGGATCTGACAGACTTTGTGTGGAGACAGGTGTCAGTTCACATCCATATTTTGGAACTGGCAAATACTTAACCTGTGTTTGTGTTCCACACCCGTGCTGTGAGTGTGCACTTTGTGGTGTGAAGACACTTGTGAGGCCTGGTACTGAAGCAAGAACGTGACTGACTGTCTTAGGTGCTTATGTGACTCTTTCCATCCCAGTGCCTGGGAACCCTGTCGTGGTGTTTATTCCCTCAGTAGGCTGAGGTTAACAGTGCTCTTGCACCCGGTTTACAGTCACAGACACTGAAGGCACAGAGAAACTAAAACATTCAGATAACTTAATTTTAAGCTGCTAGGTCTCAGGCTCAGTGACTTAGCTGAACTTAACTGTATGGCTTTATTCCTTTAGGGTTAGGGTATGTCATCCAAAGAGCCCGGAGATCTGTCATGGAGCAGGGGTCGGACTCTGGGTTTTCTGGATTCTAAATTAATGTCCTGTCACCGATTATACTGTCTGGAGTTTATCGTAATTGTCTTAGACGTGATCTAGAGTTGCCTTATTGCGTCACGTGCGGTCCATGATGCCTGAAAAGATATCCTGTAGTTGATGTGGGGAGGGTTGGTGCAGGCAGAGCCTGAGACATAGACTCTCTCGAGGTGTGAAATCCCTGCAAGGAGCTGAACCCAGCTCCTGACTCACCTTTTCAGACCCAGCGCAGATTACAATTGACATGTCCAGTGAGCTGGCTGGGCTTCAGTCAGAGACATTTCAATAAGCTGCTTGTAAAGGTATTTCTCTTTCTTTTTCTTTAATTCCCTCTTCTGTCCTCACTGGTAGCTATCAAAGGTCACCTCTGCCACTGAAAAGCCTTGTGTGTATTGCGTATATCCAAAGGAAAAAGCTTACAAGCAATTCCTTACAGGAGGGTGAAAGTCAATTACTCCGTTTTGACCTACAATGCCAAATGGAGGCCAGTAAGACAAGCACCATAATTAGCTTCACTTAAGAGATCAGCCTGGAAATAGCAACTAAAAGTATTTGTATTCATTTAAATGGCTTTAAAGGCAGAACTGGAAAGAAGCTGCATCATTGGACCAGTCTTGAAAACAGTTATTTACTCTCTTGTAAAGAGCAAAGGCTTTTGTTTCAGATCAATACCAGAAGATTTGGAACTTGGTGTGCAAAATGTCAGGGTGCCCTACACTTGTGAGGTGGAATAAGCAGAATGTTGCAGGTACAGATTTCACATTGCACCATATAAATCCTAGGCAACATTTTCTCAGATCCTTGATCCAGTTCCTGTTGTGAGCAATTTTAAAAGTCCATACTGTGAACTTTTCTTCAGTTGACACCAGGCCCATTTCAGGCTGTCTGGATGTGAGAGGGAATTTTGCTCATAATAATTTAATTTGTTAGCACTTGTCTCTATGTTTCTCTCTTTATTCTTTCTTCCTTTCTTCCTTTCCTTCTTTCTTTCTTTCCTATGTGTGTCGTTGGTTGGCCAGTTAATAGTTTTGTTTGTAAGAATAACAACTTCCACTCCAGAAGTAGTATTGCATTGCAGACTATTAGATGAGGTTCACTCAAGGTAAGGCATTCAGTGAGCTTTTACTTCACTGGAGCTGCTAATTGAAATACTGGTTGGCATTACCAGCTGAATTCTGTTCACCAGGATGGGCTGAATAACTGCTCAGGGGAAATAGTTTAAGTGAGGCTACCAGAGAAGGAGGTATTAAGAACTCTGAGCTTGAGTCGAGAAGAATTCAGCCATTTTCTTTGAGGTTTGGGGTGGGAGATGTGAGTGGCGATAGGAAGAACAAAATAACAGTTACCATATTTGTTTGGCTGGATGTATAACAGAAACTGCTGAGAACATTTGTTATTCTCTATTCTTGATACTGTTTCTCCCCTAATCACGTATTTGGCTTTTTTATTATTAATCTTGCATTTATGTAATGCAAAATGATAGCAGCATTTCTTCAGCAAGGCATTTATAAAGGAGAGTAATATAAAAAGACTTCATGGAGCGATGGGGCTTTTTCCCTTGAAATCTGTTGAAGAAGGGCAGGAGTCTGGTGCAGTAAATATGAGCAAGGTATCTGTTATACTGCTGCATAAGCAGTAAACTGGAAAACAGCACAGTCGTGGCTGGGGCGGTGCCAGGAACTGATCAGGAAAGGAGAAGATCTCGAGAAAGCTCTGAGATAAAATAATGAAGATGTTTCCCAGTGACAGTGAGAGTGATGTATCAGCACTCAGTCCCTTGCAGGCCAGGAAAAGTAGGACAGGAATGGTATAAAGACGGAGGCGTGGGTAGAGGTATGTTTTCTCTGAAATGTTCTGATGAGCACCACTAGTTTGAGAACAATATTACAAGGAGGAAAGCTTTCTACTGCTAGAATGGGATGTGGGAGGGAGAATTGAAGGAACATAGGTTTGTTTGGGAACATTCTGGGTAATACTTTCCACTTCAAACAGTACAGTTGAGATTAAATCTTGCTCCAGCTTACACCCGTGCACTTCTATTAGAGCCCCAAGCTGCCACATCTGAAGGGAAAGTTAAACGTGTTTTACAGAAGCCAAATGTGGAGCAATTAAACTTTTATTACGACAGTGAAATCCACAAAGTTTTCCTTTTCCTACCCAAGCTCTGCTAAGGGTGGTTGGATAGCTGATTACCACTACTTGGAATTGTGTCTCCCTGACAATATTGCAAATACATGAGTGGTTTCTGCCTACTCATAGTATCTCTAATTTGCATGCAGAGAGTAATTTCTGCTAGAATTGATGGGGGTAGAGACGAATAATATTGGCTTCTTTCCTCTTCAGGAGTGCTTTCCCTGCATCAGGCATCTGCTGTGGCAAAAAGGAGATGTTTGTAGTTTATTTTTAGTGTAGTCATTTGCATACAGACTATCTGGTTCATCTGGTTTCCCAGAACTTGATTTGGAATTGTTTTCCTTCGGTCCTTTTTGCTTGGATTATATTCTTTCTCGGATTAAATTAGCTCAGTTTTTGTTTCCTTGTGTGCTCATCCAGTGGTTTGCACACACTCATGTTCTTGGAAAGAAAATGGCAGGCATTCTGAAGCACTTTGAGGCACTGACACTGTGGAGGGAGTTTTTCCTCATCTTTCTGTAGCAGCCTCAGTGGAAAGACGTAGTAGTTGATGTGAATGTCTTAAACTACAGGTTTGTGAAAAGACTGTATTTAAATAAAGGGGTGGTAGCTTTTTAGAAGAGCATAAAACGTGACCAGACACATGTGCATCGTGATGAAAAGTGTCTGAGAACGCAGAGTTTTGTATAGGAGAAAATATTCTTTTTGTCTGGGTTGAAATCTTTTTCGTTTGTTTGCTTTACAGTGGCCCATCCTCAGGAGCCCCACCACCCCTCTGAGAAGCCGGTCATCCACTGCCACAAGTGTGGGGAGCCCTGTAAAGGTGAAGTGCTCCGTGTTCAAGCCAGACACTTCCACATCAAATGCTTCACCTGCAAAGGTAAAACCTTGATAATTATCTGTTAGAAATGAGTCAATTTGTGCAAACGTACGTTGAACCACTGATGGAAGGCTGTGCTTCCTGTCATCAGCCAATTACAAATACTCTCTTTGCTCAGTACCTGAAGGATTTGAAGATGGGAAGGGTAAAGAAAGGTGCTGATACTTAGGAAAATGCTGTCTTTTTGTAGGTTTTGTTCTAAGTGCTTTTTCAAGGATCTGGAATTTTTTTTTTTAAACTCTTGATAGCAACGCCTGCCTTTCATTAGGGATAGTTATGAAAATTAAGGTCTTTTGTACTCAATTGACTGCTCAACGTACCTGCTTTCAAAAAACCCACTAAAAAGGTTCTGCAAAGGTGTTGTAAGGCTTTGTGCCATGGAGCTGCCTTGGGAATGGGGGGGTAGTGCTGCCCATTCCACAGAGAGAGGACCCGAGGGGCTCTCGGCAACTCCAGCTCATGCCACTGAGCTCTCCGTGACCACAACAAAGAACTCACTGTGGTTTTTTTACAAAACAGAGGTTTAATGAAGCGTTAAATAATTGTAAAACTATGCTTTGTGAATTCATTGCCTTTGAAGATGGGTGTTGTGGAGCAGGAGGCAACCCTGGCTCCTTCATAGAGTTTCTGTTTAATGAACAGCAGTGCAGAGTCGGCTGAATCGAGTAACCACAGAACGTAGGATGAAAGATGAGAATAAGTAGAAATACATAGGCCCATGTGCAACCACTGTCTGCCACAGTCAGTCCCAGCTTAGCACAGGATAGATACAGCACAGAAAGGGATTCAGGCTCCAGGTGAATGTGGTAGAGCTGGTGGCAAACATGGAGAAAGGTGCTGCAATAAATCAGAGTAACTGGGCAACTAAAACGCAGCAGCGGAATCAATACCACGTAGGTTTTCACTTCTATTAGACCTAAGTTGTATCTTCTGAAAGTCCATATCTAGCATGTATGCTGCAGATTCAGACTTTGAAAAGTGCCTCCAGCCCAGTTTCTGAGTTTCAGTTATATTTTTCATGTTCCGAATGTGGGTGGAACAGTCGTGTGGTTGCTCTGTTCTTCTGCTTCCTGAATATATGGAATATAGCAGAAAATAGAAATAGTTGTTTTCCTATGTTACTGGAGGTTTTTATTAAAAGGTCACTTATTTGTGTGCTGAAAAATCAATGTCTAGAATCTAAGAAATTCTGTTTTTTACCTGTGGTTTTTAGTTAAATACAGCTAGATAACTCAAAAAAAAGCTTACCTTTCTCCTAGATATTGACATATTTCATCTGTGCCAAACTGGAGTGGCATCAGCCCATCCTAGAGGGCAGCGGGGAGCACTATCTGCACTATTTCTGGCATGCTAGGGGAAAGGCATCTCTCTTTCTCTATTACAGTTGCTGTATTTCAAGCAGTACTTGCTGCCATATAATCCCTGAGCAGTTTAAAACCAGCAACTATTTGTTTATTTTCTTGTTCTTGTCCGTAATGAGTAGTGGTCTCAATTTACAGAAAATACTGGATTAGGATATTTTCAGCATCAGGCCACCTGAGACCCTTTGAGTCATGAAGGAGAATGGTAATTCAGGCCAGGCAGCAAACAGTGTCCTTAGGACCTCCTGATAAAGAAGGGGGCAGATGGAGCAGGGCTTTGGAATTGTTGTCCTGATGAATACACCACATTAATCTTGCTTTTTTTAGGAGGGGTGAGGTTTAGTTTTTTCTTTCACTTGTGTTTTAGTTACTTACTCATAAGCTGCTTTTGTGCTTTGACTATTCTGTTGCAAGACTGGATTTACTAGTATACAGTTTTGGTTCTTGTTCTTTCCTTCCCTAGAGGAATGTCTAAACTTATTGTGGCTTCTGTTTATGGAGATATTTCCAACCTGATGACAGTTTAAGATTCTATAATATTATTGACCTCATGAGTGCTTGCATGAAGATCACCAGAGAAGAGAGAGCTATAGAAATAACACTTGCTGGGGGAAATGAAATTATGATTTGTACCATTAGCTTGTTAAGGAAACTGAGGAAAGTAAATCCAGTTCGAACTGAGAGAGCCAGAGCTGAATGTTAGAGACTTTTCTCATGCTGTTCATTCAGTCTGTGCCTTTTTAGTTGGGTTTGCCAGCGAGTGTTATCTTTTTAGAGTCCATTTGTCTTTCACAGAGAGAAGGGAAAGGGGTGTGCATGGGAGGTTGCTCCAAGTCCTGTTTTGAATCTTTTACCTGAGCTGCAGATCTTGTTTATTGCTAGCCTCTGTTGTTTAAGTGAGTGCAGTTTTTGTTTAAGCCATGTAGTTATTTACTCACATTGCATGTTGTCCGACCATATGGTTTGTACAAGTGGGACACAGCTGTTCGAGTTAGTGGGTTTTTTTCCCTCTTAGTCTGATGGGTTTTTAATTTGACATGACTGCAACTCTACAGGAGGTGGAGTTAGACCTCCCTCAGTTTATAAAGTATGTTGTTAGGCAGCAGAACCAACAGATACTGAGACCAGGACGTATCAGCTGCATCTACAGGTGGCTTGGTTATCGTTTCCTTTTTTGTATAAACTTTTGTATAAACTTTTTTGTGTAAACTTTGCTCTTGAGACTTCAACTCACATCTACAGCATGAAGGACTCGAACAAACTCATACTTGTCTGTTTTCATACCTGCTGAAAGTGTTTAAACTTTTACCCATAGACTTATAGAAGATGTGGAAAAAATCCATTTCCTCCTAAGGCTGTCACACGAATTCTGTAGTCACAGAGTTCCACTGTGATCCTTTTCTTTGCTCTGTGTGAGATTCCTTTTCATTATTGCCATCCACACTCTCAACTTTACAGATGTGTGTTTACATTGTACCATTAAGTGTATTTGATATGCTTGTAGTCCTGCTTCCCTAGGTGGTATCAGAGGCTCTTAGGCACTCCGTGAGTGCTTGGCATGCGTGTCAGGGGTGGCTGTAGCACTGCAGGAGCACGGTGACTTATGTCTCCATGTGCATCGGCCAGCTCAGGACGTGCTCACACGTCATGTAATGTGATCAGACAATCGTCCTCCCCAGGAGTTCGGTGCTCTGTCCATCTCTGGAATCTTTCTAAGAACAGAGGAACTGCTTCCTGCCAAAGATGACAAGTAAAACCTCCCCTGACTGACGTGTTCCCATGCCCTCATGATAAGATGCAGCTAGCTGGGACTCTGCCTTGGAGAGCCATATGTCTCCAGCTGGTGTGTCCTATCTGCCTGGCAGGGCTGGCTGGTTCTATTTGTGGCTCCCAATAAGAGCTGGTAGGAAAACAAAAAGCTGAAAATGGTGTGGCTGTCCCCAGGAAGGTGAGCTCTGCTGGCCTCTGATAGGCAAAGAATTTCAGGCAGGCAGCAGCTGACTGAGCTGGAGTTAACAGGGGGATGATGGACAGGGGAGGGGTAAGAGACATTTAGGAGTGCAGCTCCAGGAACACCATTCAGAGCAGTTGTCTTTGGCTGTTCTGTAACAAAGTCCCTTACCTTGCTAGGGAATTACACTGGTTTGTGTTACAGATGCAAATCTAATAGGATTCTGCATTACCTCCAGGTGTAATAAATAAGCTTTAAGTTCTGTTTTAGCAGGAGTACACTACTCTTACCATTGCAAATTGAAATCAAATCTTTATGAGGCAATGGAAGCAGCAGGCTGAGAGGAGGGAAGGTTAGATGAGGAGGTGGAGCTGGAGACATCATTGGGTTTGTCTCAAATAAACATTAACGTTAACAAGAATTAATTAGTGGCTTATGAAGAAGTAAAAGTTTTTCCTGTAAGCATCTATGTACATGAATAACTCTTCTGGAAAAACTAAGACTACTCACTGCAATGCTGTTCCATATGTAAATGTGTGTGGGATCAGGCCCTAGATTGCAACGTGCATGAGCAGAGATTTTAATGTCTCAATTTAAATTGTGATCTGATACAAATGATAATTTTCTACCATTGTCAGTTGATTACAGTTCATTTTACCCTATTGCATGTACTAGCAGAGGAAACTTTGAGGCTAGCAAAATTGCTATAATACGGCTTTATTGTTAAGCCTGTGATTCATCTTTTGGATTAGAGGGAAAAGTTGGTTTCAAGACACTGCATCGCTTAACAGAAAAAGCTTTAAGCTTTCATAGTAACTATGTAAAAGTTTGGATAGCTTGATTTTGGTACATGTAGAGATTGGTTGAATTATCTTAGCAAGATAGTGTAGTATGTGTGGTAGGAGTGTTTCAAATAGTAGAAGGTGTTCCTGTTCGTGATGTCGAATATTAATTGGAAAACTTAGTTAGGTTTTTTATGGTAATATAGACTAAACAAAAATTTAATCTCATAAATAAGCAATCCTGCCATAAGAATATGGATGGTGTCCTGAAGATTTTTAGTCCTCACTATCACAGAATCATGGAATGGTTTGGGGTGGAAGGGACCTTAAAATCATATAGTTCCAGCCCCTCTGCCATGGGCCAGGTTGCTGAATCACTAGACCAGGTTGCTCAAAGCCCTGTCCTGCCTGGCCTTGAACACTTCCTGGAATGGGGTGTCCACAATTATGTGGCATAAAGGTCAGGTGAAAATGTTTCACTGTGTATCGATGTTTCACATGCTATAGTGATAGCAAGTATCAAAAGGCTATTACCTGCTAATAATCTTGCTAATTATAAGGCAAAACCAAGTCTTGGCATCCAGGAAGCATTCCACAAACCTAGAGTATTCCACAGAACAAAACCTTTTAGCTTGTATTAAAACATTGTTATAAATCAACATAAAGCAGTCTCTTAATTATGGAATAAATGTGGTAATTTTCCCTTTTTCAGTTAGATGTCTCTTGAGCTTCACTTGCAGAATCCTCTGTGGTATGTTTAGGTTCCAGGCACGAGTCTGGGTTTTTTATGTGATGACTTTTCAAGGCTACATCATCTGTAGTTTAATGAGCCTGACAGGGAAGGGGGAGGCTTCCTAAATTTAGATTTTGGGATGCTCTGTAATCCTTTGACTTTGAACTGGATCTCCCTCCCTTAAAGAACTGGGAAGAAGTCAGGGTCATGTAAGCAGACACTATATCAACAGGTTGGAATGTGTTTTAAATCATTAGTTCTTTGACCTTTGATCTGTCATCAGATTCCTTCGGTGGCAGCAGGAGGAGGCTGCAAACAGGCTGCAGGGTAGTGCTATAAATAGTTCAGTGTCCGTGGATGGAAAGTTTAAGTATGAGGCCATTCTTGTAGTAGATATCCAGTGCAGTGTTTGAAAAGATCTCTTCATTTCCACAAATTCTTCTGGAACAGAAAGTGATGTGTGGGTGTGATAACACACGTGTGGGTAGAACGTGCTCCTTCCTGAGCATCATGAAATTATATGAGGTCGCTTGAAGCTCAGAATCACTGAACCAAGATCCAGGTAGAAACGGGAGTCTGTTGTTTCTGGGAAGCTAACAGAGATTAAAATGTCACCCATGACAGGGAATGGAATTCAGATGTGAATTCATGCATTCAGGTAGCTCGATGTGAAATCAAACCTCAGTTGCAGCTGTGAGACTAATTGCCATTTCTGCATTTACATATCTTAGCTGCTGAGTCTTGAAGACTGTTCTTCTTGCAGTGATTCCTACCGGTGTTTCACTTCAGTTTCTTCCCATTCTGAAGTGGATCCTTACTTTTCTGTTGGGGTTAGAATACTATTAATGACAAGTGATTGGTACCAATCTTATTTTAGTTGGGCTTGAGGTCTCTTCAGGGACCAAACATTTGACAGGAAATGAAATTAATTGCACTACTTGGCTGATGTTGATGAATGCTGACAGATGCCATGTCAGATTTTTAAAAGCTACCAGATCCCTTTGGAAGTAGAGGAGCAGCACGATGCTTAACAGGTGCTTGATGAGCGGGACAGAGCATCCTTACAAGAGTACAGAAAGTTTCTTGGGTTTGCGGTCAGTGCATCCTTCATTTGCCTGGCTTGGATGAGGTTTGGTTTTGTTCCATCCTTAAATTCCTGGTTTGCTTCTTTAAAATCCTTTTAGAGAAGTCTTTCCTCTAGATAGTTACAGTCAAGCTATCCAAAGCTAAACTTTGACATTTTTCCACTGATTGCATTTTCTTCAGGGTTCGTTTCCCACAGACCTGTAAATGACTTTGATCTCCACCTCGTGCTTAGTTTAATGTGAAAGGTGTTTTAAATGCTTGAATGATTCCTGCCATTGTTTCCATCCTGGTGCACAAACCACTGATATTTCAGTGGGGAAGCTGTCACATTGCTACACTACGTCCAGCTGTTGTTTGCTTGCTGTTGAGTTCAGGTATGAGTTGTTGGCTGTTGGATTGCTGGAAAGATGGAAATTCATGCAAGTCAGGTGCAGACAGGAGCAACTCCCTGTGCAGCATTGTTTGTGTCTCCAGTGTTGGAGGAGTGAGGGCAGTGTCATGGCATTGATTGGGAAGTTGATCAAGTTAAAACTGAGCTCATCTGAGACTCAGAATTCACTCTTGGTTTCAGCTGAGTGAATGCTTGCATTAAATGCCCAGGGGTTTCACTCAGGTGCCCTACTGAGGATTACTTGTGTCACAAAGACAGCAGCACTCAGCAGCGGTGCAGGCAGGATGCTTGAAATGGAGCATCAGGGTTTTTCCTGGGAAGAGAAGAAAGGCCTGGCTGGAGGCTAGAGGATGCTTCCCAAGAGGGATCTCAGACCAGGGGAAGAGGGGAGAAATGCAATCTTGTCTTTTGCTCAGGAGGTGTTTTAGCTGCTAAACCTTTCTTCCACCTGATGTCAAGATATCGAAGCAGATTTTAAGGTCACCAGTATTTATGTGGTCACTGTGTTTATGTGGTTTGACTTCCCAAAATTGTTTCTAATGCCAATCTGTTGAAATGAGAAGAGATTCCAGAACCACTGGGAATGCTGGACATGGTTCCAAATAGCTTCAATCAAAATGCATCTCTCATCAGTGTATGACAGAAAAAAATCTCCAGTGACAGGAGTGTGACAAATGGTCATCAGGATCTCTGTTACAGCTTTTGCAAAATGCTGTATGCATTTCTTACTGGTGCCTTGCAATCTCCCTGCCACGGCAGTGCTGCAGCACAGCTTCTGAGATTTACTGTTCTCGTGTGCTCCTCTGATGATACTTAGATGTATATTCATTCTTTAAATGACTTATGTCATCAAGGAAAGTGTTGGTAAGAGAAGTAAAAGGCAGAGAGAGACTTGGTTCATTTGAAATGCAGAAACTTTAAACTCTAATAAGAACTTGAACCTTGCTTTCATCAATATGGCATTTGTTAAACTGTTACGTGAAAAAAAAAGAAACAGATTTTCCCTGTGTATTTGTTTGGATGTAGGTGATAAACTGAAACATTTCCAAATTCCTTTCTACCTTCAAACAAGAGATCCATTATGTCCTAAGAATAAGTGCTGTATGAATATTTCCCTGCTTGAAAACAGCACCATTATTCTATGAAGCTGAGAAATACAAGAAAGAAATAAAACCCCAACAGGAAATTGAATTTGCACCTTATTTAATGCACGGTGACAAAGTAGATCATTAGAATTTTATTAATGAATAGCATTCACTTCTGCAAACTGAGAGCCCACATTCACAGACCCTCCTTGTGTGGTTTTCTTCAGTGCTGAAACAATTTTTACTTAACATCAACATGGAGTTCAACTCTCCCTGACAATAAGGCTGTGGAAATCCTAAATAATGCTCTGTGGGATCAAATCCTGCTTTCATTCTCTTTGAAACACTCTGATCTCTTCATTTTTATCATCACCATTAAAGCCTGGAAGTGACTCAGCTTAAGAATGGTCCCGGTCCCTTGGATCCATAGGCAGCTGGCTCGCTCCTGGACAGCCCAGGTTTCCATACACAGAAACTTTCCTGTAGCTTTGGGAGCTGACAGCAGCCCTGACAGTATCTCCAATCTTTTCTGTGCTCCAAGAATGCAAAATAGTAGCTCCAGAGAGTAGTTGAAGACAGAAAAAGCTAGCGGGTGGGTGTTTTCCATACAGTGGGAAGTAGAACTGTATTCCAGCTTATTCCATTCACAAGAGAGGCACGATGGTTTGTTTGGAATATGAAATTCTTTGATATACAGACTCGGAGAGAAAGGCTGAGTTCCTCCAGGAGCTTTTGAAGATAATGGTTTTCTTTTCTCATTTAAAGGAAAATGCTGACTTTTTTTGTCTTTATGCTTGTGGTACCTGAGGAAACAGAAATGCTCCCCAGTGTCTCCTGTTTCAGGGTTTTGGTCATGTAAAACAGAATTTCTTCCATCATATTGAGCAGGAAGGATCTTGGGGAAGTGTTACTCTTCTGTAGAACCATTTCTGTGCGATGGATGTTTACAGAATACCTCTTGCTTTTTGCCTTCTGAAACATGATTTGTGCATCACTATTGGCTCCACAAAGTGATTCTTTCAAAGTCATTTTTCCCGTTAGTATGGGAAAAAACCAATAGTTTCATGTTGACAGTTAACTGCCATCATTTAGGTATAATTTTTTCTTTGATGACATGATAAGTGCCCCACAGCAGTTGCTTAGATCACACCATTCGAATGTATTGTACATATGTAAAGTTCATAGCTGATTTCTCTCCTTTGCCTCTGCTGCTTGTGGCATGAATGGTGGTGGGCATATGGTCTTTCTTTTTAACAAAAGACAATCGCAATGTGTCCCATCTTCTTTGTGGTTTTTCTACAGTGGTCATAAAATGCGTGCTAAGGCAGTGCGTGTCAGCTTGAGGGGATGTATTGTCAGAGCCACGACTTCTGCACAGTTGCAAAAAGAAGAAAAAAGAGCTGTTCAAATCCCTTCCTTGTTACGCACCACACTGTACACCAAGTGTGGGTACAGTCAAGTTCGTCCTTTCTGATTTGATCTCTGACTCAAAGTGAAAGCAGACGGCTGGAATAGCATTTTTCCAACCATGGATGTTAACAGTCTGGGTGACCCTTGTTTTTCCCATGTAGCTTAAAGCTGTGATTAGTGATAGGAACACATGTGCTAAATTGACTGCAAAAATCCGTTGTAACGTGGGGTTGCCAGGGCTTGTTTCTAATTCTTGCAGATTGGTGTGTGCTTCCTGCTGTGCGTATGCCAAAGATGATGAATCTGCTGGGGGCTCACTGTTGCCTTTTCCTTGGTCTTAAAATTAAGAGCCAGACACAGTTAAAGGGAAAGGGATTTTTATCTCAGTATTTGTTTAGGCTCCTTGGTGCACCACACCGTCCAAGTGGAGTGTGCCAAAGTGCACACCAGAATGCACCCACCCGATAGATCGTGTGTACAACTCCTAGGCCTTGCAAATGAGCACATCTATCAAAGATTCCCCAGTGAGAGACTTGAATGAATCCCCCATGCTGAGGAATCTCCCCCCGGATGGGCCTATCTCAGTTTACAGGATGTGTTCTAGAGAGGACCTTGGTGTCTGGGGCTGTCTGACCCTTAGAAGCGGCTTCCAGGGTGTTTGGTCTCCTGGCTGAACGGGACACGGGGTGTGAGACTGAGGGAGTTACAAGTCTGTGGGCTAAAAGCACTAAGGGTATATAAAAGCTGTATAAAAGGCTATATAAAGGAGTATAAAAGTGGTATATAAAAAAGGCAAAAATCATCATGGCATCATCACATCATGAGCACTTCTGCTTGGGCCTGAAATCATGGCTTGCCAGTGTGAGAGAATTTAACTCAGGCATTCTGAGTTATTTGCAAAATGAATTAGAGATTGGGTAGAAAGAAGACTTCGTAAGGAAAAGAGCAGTAGAGGGAGCTTCTTTTTAATTATAGCAATTACTGTCTGTAAAAGACTTGCCAAATATTTTTAGCCCCCATTTTCATTGATAGGCATGAGTCCCTGTGGCCATGCATGCAAAGAGGGTAGAGCCTGGGAACTGTGAGTGCATGAACCCTTTCCTTCAGAGTTTGTAGCAAATTAATTTTTATGATATGCTGAAGCTGGGTTTTCAGAAGAAGCTAGAACAGAGGTGGTGGCATTGAAAGTTACTTTTGATCAACCCAGCTTATTGGATCCTTGCCTATGCAGGTAAAGGGTGCCACAATGACCAAATGAGTTCTTCAAAAAGTGACCCTTTGGTAGAACTGGGGATGATAGTAAAGAACCAGAAAGTTCATATGTGCAGCTTCTGAAGCAGACCCAGCAGCACACTGAGCACCTTCAGCTTGAGGCTGAAAAATAGATATACTTGGATGTTAAAGCTACAAGGTAAATGACAAACTACAATTTAAATAATTACACAGACACATGAGTAGTCCATAGCTCTTTAAGAAATTTAGCAGCTTCTAAAGCATCTTTTAGACATTAAAGCAGAATTCTCAATTTCTACATGATTTAATTGTAAGGATCTTCCCGAAGTAACTTAGAGAAGCAAACCTACTTTAAGTAGGCTGAGGTCAGAGGTTTCACCTCTGGACCTCTAGTGGAAAATTACTATATAGTCCCCAACCCAGGAGGGGTCTAAAGTGCTGTGGTGTGTAGGTCACCTGTGTTTTCGGCCTAACAGGATATTGTACTATTAGTTTGAAAATAATATTTTAAACAAAATGGTGATCAATAGTATAAAAAGAAGGAATGAAAGAGGTTGTTTTTTTTTCTGGAGGTGTACCTAAAAACCAGCTTGGAACATTTTGCAGCACTATAACAGAGCCTTAACAGTAGTTCTTTGTAATTCTCCTCAGTCCCTGATAATTGAGTTTTGGCTGCTTGTGGATTTAATGCCACCATGAAATGTAATTTGTTTGCACATGGAATATTATCACTGTTCTATGCAGGAAAGTGAAACCAGAAAAATGCTGGTACTGATACTGCTTTCCTTCTAAGCTGCATTTTAGTACTGTTTATTGTTGTTCTATTAATAATTGTTACAGTAGCAGTCATTAGACCTCCAGGCTGGGCAACAGACAAAGAAAATTTGCAATCCCTGTCCCAAATGCCTTGCAATTTTAGCTTTTAAGGCAGGTAGCTAATAAGATACTAGCCCATTATAACAGGGGCAAGAATGAATGTTGGGCACAGTATTGTGCTTGGGACTTGTGGCAGAAAGGTGAATTGAACCCAGTCCCCCTGATAATCTTTCTGTATTTCATATTTTAATTTTTCAAGGACTCTGTAACTGCAGTGATCTAGTGTGCTACTTATTTATTTTTCCTTAATAATCAGAATTTCTGATATTCAATATTTCTGATATTTGATCTGAATGTACTTGAATCTTGTGAAGAGGGATGAGATGGACTTGCTTTCGGAGTTAAGTTATCGTGCTAGACTGCTGTGAAGAGTGGTTTCTCTTACTGAATTACACAGATACAGCAATATACAGAGGAGCAGGAGGAGTGGCTGAAACCAAAGTGCCTGGGAGCAGCTGGGTATAAATTTTTGGTGATACAGGGGAACACTAAATAGGTAGTTTCGAGTTCTTTGTTCAATCCAAGCTAAAGGCCCAGTGTGAAATTCAATCTCCCATCTCCCATGGCACTTTCTCTTCATGGGGTTTGGCAGTTAGAGGTAGGATCGCTTTCTGTCTCTGTGTTGACCAGAAATGCCAATTCAGGACTCTGAATATTTTCTCAAAGCAAAACAGGCACCTGGTTGTGATGTGTTCTGGTTCGGGTGAACAGGCACTTTACAGTGGAAAAACTGCCAAGTCACAGAAATCCTTGACTGGCTCTTCACCCTTTTACTGGTACAGTTGAGCAGCTAGCATCCTTAGTAGTGATATTTTTCTAATCTGTGTGGTTTGTTTTTTCCTTCCAGTGTGTGGCTGTGACCTGGCACAAGGAGGCTTTTTCATTAAGAATGGAGAATATCTCTGCACCTTGGACTACCAGCGCATGTACGGCACCCGCTGCAATGGCTGTGGGGAGTTCGTGGAAGGCGAAGTAGTGACAGCTCTGGGAAAAACTTACCATCCAAGCTGCTTTGCCTGCACTGTTTGCAAGTAAGTCATCCCTTCAGATAACGTGGTGGGAACCCAGTTCAAGGAAAACATGAAGAAAGGTATCACCATGGGACACAAGTCCCAAGACATATTTCTCTTGAGGATGCATTTGGTTATAAAAGATCTGCTGCAGGTCTGACTTGAAGAGTCTTGAAAATGCCACTCATTTATTTGGGGGACACAGCTTTTGTATCACATGTAGTTCCCTGTTCTCAGAAAGTTACTTTCATATCTGAAAGAATTAAGCGTGAGGCTTACACGTTGAGATAATCAACATGAGTTGAGCTGAGTTCAGGTGAATGAAGTAAAGCAAAATTCTGGATGCTACATTAGGGCCCTGAGGACAGTCAATCAATCATGTAAGAGCGTGTGGCGTTGGGACTACTGGCATTACCCCTCTTCCCAAATACTCTTTCTTGCCCCCAGTAAGAGAACCAGTCTTCAGTTCTACAGCAAGTAAAAAGAAGTTAGCTAAGGCTCTGTGGATGGGAGAAAGGTAGCATTTTAAACTCCTGTCTCTGATGAGTAGTCAAAGTACTTTGTCCTTTAGCCTGGTACATTTTTCAAGCCCTTTTCTATTGAGAGAATTTTGATTGTTTTCTGTTTTTAAATAGTGTGTGAATTTACTGCATGTTGGTAATCATATAATGTGTATGTTGCAGTTTTATTTCCCAGGGACAGCGTGAAACATGACATCAATTTTCTGTACATTGACTTGCATCAATCTTTTTATGTTGAATGAACAAAAGATGAGTCATTGGAATAGATTAATGAAATTCAGTATTGCTGCTGATTTATTTTTGGCCCACTTAGAGATGGCAGTGGAAAGGAAACAACGCCTGAAACGTTTTGTTTTGTTGAAATCAGCAGCTGTTCATTTGCTAAGCAGTTTCGGAGTGAGGTGGGGTGTAGCAGGGGTCTGCGCTCAGCAGCTAATGCTCCTTATTAAAGATTTGGAGTTACAAAATGTTGCTTATCCTCTGCTTTAGGCACCAAATAAGAGTTAACAGCAATGTCAACTTCTGCCTAACACACATTCTTAACATTTATGAGTGACTAGCTCCACATTCCTTCACCAGCCTCAAGAACAGTTCTGATTCTTAGAGTTCTCTTCTTTATCCTTTGCTATCCACAACATCACGCTGAGACCATCATAAGTGTCGCTGTTGTGTCTCTGCAGATTTCACTGTCTCTGCTATTTAGATAAAATATGTTTGATAATCTTTTTTAAGTGAAAATACAAGGCAAGTCTAACCTCTGCTCTGCTTGCATCCATGGACTGGATTTCTTCCAGTGCCTGGCTTTGCCAAGGCCACATTGCAGAAACTATTTGGCCTGAGTTTCTGTAAAATATTGATTGTGCTGGAGGAAGGCAGGAAACTCAAGGCATGGGGAACAGAGGAAAATTTCTGGCATAACCTTTGCAAAAATACATTCTTCTCTTTAACTTTCCAGGCGTCCATTTCCACCAGGAGATCGAGTTACCTTTAATGGAAGGGACTGTCTCTGTCAGATGTGTGCTCAGCCGATGTCCTCCAGCCCAAGAGAACTGTCTGCCTCAAGCAGTAAGTTGCCATCTCATTTCTGAAGCCTCTCACTTTTCCAGGCTCACCAACATTTGATTGAAACTAAACTAATGCAATCTTCTGGTGTTTTTATTTTTATTCACGTTTAGAACAGTGAACTATCTCTGGGAGTTTCTTTGGTTCTTTTTTTCTTCATTAAAATGCCTGTTACTGCAGCTGGGAAGAGACACTTAGGCACTTCAATGTGGAAAAATTACTTTTCCCCAATGACTGGATTTTTTAAAAGATTATTTTTACATTTTGCTTTGGTAGGCACTGGAAAAGTATCTAATTGATAAAACCTGAGGTTTCAAGAGTCGATAGATTTAATTTCTTTAATGTATAATTGTGCAGGTTTAAGTATTCAAGAGAGGACAAAGTCAGAGGAAATTAATTTTCTTCTACTATTTAAGAATTCAATTAAATTGTCCTTTATAAGGAGTATTCCCAGGATTGTGCTTGCAGTAGACTGATGCCACGATGATACTGTGATCAGAACCTAGGGAAACCACTACAAAAGACACAGAAAGCAAGTTAAAGGGAAAGAGAGAGAATAAAGAAAGTTTGGGAGGGAAATCAAGTTGGCTTGCTGTTGGGTTTTAACACTTTTAAAAGGTAGTTTGTAAATTACTGATATTAATATCTGCCTCTGGTAGTTAATTTTTTTAATCTTTGAGGGTTTCTTCCTCTGACTGCTGGATTGTACTCAGCACTCCCCCAGTGTAGTTTTATAAATCAAAATGGCTACAGCTTTCCTTGTGACACTGGGTAGTTTTCCTTCAGGGAGACACTGTGTATTTTGTCCTGGTACTTGGCTTTGAGATCCTGGGATTGTGAAGTGCTATGGAAAGGCAAAGATGGATAATGTTTGTGCTCAGCAGGTGAGTCAAGTGAATCTCAGGTTATCTGATTTGCCTGAGAACATGTAATCAAACCCTTAGACAAAGGGAAAATGAGAGACTTTTTTTGTTATCGTGCCCCTCTGCCTGCGAAGTGATGCTTTCCCACTAGAATTGTAGATTTGCAGCTGAAAATGCACAGGCCTAATCAGTTAAGGAAGAATTTAGGAACCTGAAAAAAGCCTTACAAGACTTAAAAAGCAACATAAAAATTCATGAGGGACTTCAGGCACCCAGAGAATCCTTCTGAGACAGAGGAATGATGTGGAAATTGATATTTAGGTGGCATAATTGGCAAGGAACTGCAAGACATAGGGACCTTGGACAGTACTGACCTTCTTCTTCTAAGCACGCCAGAGCATAGAAGAATCTGGATCTGGCTCTCCAAAGGTGGCACACCTGTCCAGCAGGGTGGCACTTGCCACATGCCTGACTCCAGGTGCCAAAATGCCCCTAGAAAAGGACAGATTAAACTTATCTGATACTTAGCAAGCCGAAGAGCTGGATAGTCACTTCCCCACAGCCATGGTTTCTATTGGAATTGCTTCTTGGCTTCCACACTGAAGCCATTGGAAGCAAGGATTATAAAGCAACTTTTCCTGTGACTTGTGATGAGATTTATTGTGTTTTTCAGTCATAATTGGGTCCTGCTGACAAAGTGCTTTACCAGTACACACAGCACGAGAGTTCCTGCTCTCAGTATCTTAGAGTGCACTACTTTGAATTCTGTAGGTACCTGCCATGGTGCATCTTGTTCTTTTATGGACAAAGACTTGGAGAAATGTATAGTATAGAGTTTTAGGTCATTTTAGTGCAAAACTCTCCAAAACAGACAAATAAAAATGAGAGTAGTATGTGTTTATAAGTTCCGAACTAATCAATTAAAAAAATATCAATGAAGCATCCTCTGGCTTCAAAGGTATGACAGTCACTGCTTTAGCTTTGTGCAGAAGTTGACTTAGATACAGAAAAATCTTTCTTGCTGGCACCAAGGAGTTAATTTTAATTAGTGCAAAATGTTTCAGATTACTTCCAAGTCTCTCCTGCTGGCTAACACACACATAATTCTATTTCTCCAAATGCTTTTGCCATTTTTGAAAGGATTTTTTAAAAATACGAGTTCTGTTAGGAGAGACTCTGATTCACACTATGCATCTATTTTATATCCTATATTGCTGTCAGCTTGCCCTGATCACTTTCAAGTAGGTCACCAGAGGAGACTTTCCTTAAAACAAAGAAAGTCTGAGGGAATTCAGCAGGCTGCAAATATATCAGGTTTGATTGGTTTGTGTGATGTAAAAGGAAGCCTTCTATCCTAGAATGTCTGCATGAATGCTGACACGCCTTTTTCTGGTGTCTGTTACTTCACACAAACGAAAACTTACCAACAGCTTTGCTTGGATGGTTTCAAGAAAAATCAAATGCCTCCAAGTACAGGGGTTAAGCAGAGGAATAACATGAACCTGAATATTGTTACACTCTATTGTAGTGCACACCAGTGAAAATCAGATGGGAAAATACTAAATAATTCATTTTCCTTTTTTTGTTTAGGGTTAGTTGGGTCCATAGAACTTATTGACCTTATTTGTATTAGCAATGTATTTCTTTCACTGCACATGTGTTACCTGGAATTATAGCTATTTTCTTGAAGAACCAATTCAGTGACTCCATTTTTATTCTAAATTTTTGAAATAGTCTCCTTCAGTATTCAGATGCTGTAGAGTTATCATAATTTATAATTTAATCAATCCTATTCCTTGGCTACTGCTAGAAATACACAGTGCACTAACACTGGGATCTTCATTCAGCAGGAAATCCAATACCAAACACTTGTAAATAAATTCGCAGACAAATGAAATGAGTGGTGTTTGGTTTTGTTATTGGTTTATTTCATATGACAGCTTGATAAATGGCATGTGAACCATAAAGCAAAGTGACTGGGACAGATGCAGAGCAGCACAGAAACAGCAGACAAGTAGATAACACTGACTAAAAGTGTGGTGTTGATGCCTTGGATGGTTCAGAGTTTTCAAGATTCTGTCAAAGACATGAAGCTTTTTTCTTTGGGGCCCGATAAAGGAGTCATGCAATAATGTATCCCAGTAATTGCTATTTATGTTTTAAACAGTGTCCAGGTTTTGTGTTCAGCATCATGATTGCCTGGTTTGTATTGTCTGAAGCTTTTTCTGCTTGCTGTTGTGTTCTGGCTCCATGGTGACACACTGTGTTTAAGGTCCACGTTGCCTCTCCAGAAAAGCAGTTGTGCAGGCACCTGTTATTTTGAAATTTTGGGCAAAACTGCAACTGTGCAGTTGCATAGTTGTATAAAATACCCTCCATCAGGGCATTTTATCAGTGAATTCTCCCCAAGGCAACTGGTAAATGAACTGGTGCAGATTTTGAATATAAAAATCTCTAGTTTAGTCAGACCTTCATTTTAAAAAAGTACCACACTGTCTTGCATTTCTTCTTGAACGCACAAGAGGTGTTGTGAAAAGTCCAGCTAGGAGCAGAGCAGCTGTACAGAGATCCCCCTGCTTGGGACAGGCACGGGAGGTGGTGCCAGCAGGCTGTGGAACTCGAGCCAGCACTCTTCTGGCTCAGGCATCATCTTTGAAATTCAGAAGAGACTACGTGTCTTTGGATATAGTTTAGTCCCTCTTCCTCAAGCAGAGATTTTTTTCCTTGGGTAATTCACTATTTCCATAATAAAGCACTTCAGAAATAAGAAGGTTACACCATTTTCTACCTGAGGTTGAGCCCTTTCTCCGTTGGTTCCTTTTCTGGGTGCTGGTCTGGAAGTTTTAATTATTTCTGGTTACCTTTTTACTGAAAGGTTGGATCATTTTAGTGATGTACATGAACTAGTTAAGAAATTACATTTCAAGTGAAAAGTGGGTTTTCTGGGACATACCTCTCTATCCAAAAGAAACTGAAGCATTACAGTCACCTAACAGGAATTTTCATTCTGAAAAATTCATCTTCTGAAGTGGTGGCAAAGACTTTCACCACTGTTTCTTTTCAGTGAAATAGATACTCGTGTCCTATAAATGCCGAGGTACCCAGTGGTGACACAGTTTGGGGAGAAGCAGAGGAAAGGTATTTCAACTTCCCTTTCTTTGTAACAATCTCTCCTGTGAGTTAAGAGCCTTACAGTACAGCCAAACTGACCAACGGAGTGTTCCATGTGCATGAATAATCCTTGGTGCAGCTGTTCCCCAACCAGCCGGCGTCCACGTGGAGATTTCACATCATGTTTTGTGTGTTTGCCCTGGTCTGTTTTGCACATTATGTTCTGGCTCAAAGAATGTCAGTTTTGTGGGACAAATGCTTTCATGCCTATCAGCACAGAGTCTAACAGGGTTGGATTTTGCCTCACAACTGGGGATCTTTGCTCTATTGTGATATAAATAATAAGCTTAATGCTTAATGAACTTGTGGGAGAAAGATATCTTTGTTAATTATTCAATAGCCTTATCTCTTTGAAAAAGATGCAGGCGGTAAATCTCCCAGTAAATATTTGAAATTTCCAACAAGGTTCTGGTAATACTGAAGTAAAGCAGAGCAAACATACCATACCTGCTGGAGAAGGAGGAGGTGGGAAGGTAGAAATAGGAGTCATCTTTTGCCTCACTGCCCAGAAAGTGCCAGGAAAGTGAGGTTGTATTTGAAACAGCAGAGCATCAAAATGGAGAAGAAGCAAATTTACTTTGCAGTCCTCCTTTAAAGGCTCTCTAATTCTTAATGCAGTCCTATAGTCAGGACATAACTTTCATTAGGTAAAAATACAGGTGATTGCTGCCAGTATCCAGAAATAATGCCAGAGCTGATGTATGAGCATTCCAGACTTCTCCATTAGAAATTAGCAAAAATGGATGCAAAATTCCTTTTAATCATAGTTCTTGGAAAAGTCTGCAGCTTGGATTTGTAACTGTTCAGCCACATTTGACTCATTTTTCATTATTTTGTTCTTTACAATTTTTTTCCGGAGCTCTCTGAAAACTCCTTCAATTCCATAGGGAAGGGGAAAGTTGGCTGGCTGTTGGTAAGCAAGATATCTGCAGTGATTTTTGGCTTTAAAGGGTGTTGAGCAATGTCCAACACATGATTTTGAGCTTATTCTTAGGAAATATTCTCCAATTTCACACTATGTCAAAGCTACACAGGTACTTGGCACAGATGGAGATGGGCCTTGTGTGTGAGACACTGAGTTTGTCTTAAGGAATATTCACCCACAGTATCCATAACTTCAGTGAATGCCCTGGGGAACTTAGAGAGGCTCAGCAGTTTTGGTTGTAAACATGCATTTTTGAAATATTTAATTTTTAAAATTTCGAGCCTTCGAGCTTAAGGGTTTAATATTTTTTGTGTGCTGTAACAGTAAGATTTTCTCCTTTCATTCTTGGCTTGTCTGCTTGCATAAGCAGAAACACTCGCATAGCTCTGTGGCGTTCAAGCCTGTGTTTAGCTGCTGGAGATTCAGTCGAGGGTTTTGAGAACTTGATAGAAGGGGCTCATGTAGTCCTCTAGCTCTTCTTTTTTTTAATTTAACGTAGAATAAAGGCATACCGTGGACATGGGCATACCATGGTATTTGAAATCAATCAGTGCTGATTGATTTCAAATACTGCGATTTAAATCATTGATTTTAATCATGGTTTGTGCCATAACCCAGGAAACCTTGATTAGACTGACTGATTGTAACCTTGGTTTACATTTAGATTTTTAATTATAAAATACTAATTGATAAACATGAGGGTACTTCATATCTGTACACATCTACTTAAACTAATATAGCTCTGCATAAAGTCATCGTATTATTTAACATCTATATTTTTCCCTAACAACTATTTTTGCTAATGAGTTGTCAAACTCTATTTGAATGAAAGCTGAAATTTTATTTAGAATGCATAAAGTATCTGTGGATATTTTTTGCTTTCAGAAATATGCTAGACACATGAAGAGTGTAAATGCATTAAAATACATTTTAATTTTGGAATTTATATTTTTCAAGAGTCTGTAGCTTATAAAACTATTTACTTTGGATCACTATGTCTTTAAAAATTTTAAAAGTGGCACATCTTGTCATACCGACTTTTGCTAATAGATGGGAAAAGGAAAGCAAGCTCATTCCCTGTGTTTTCAGATCCCATGATTTAATTAAAACTTTAAATTCTGATTTTAAATGAAATCCTTTATTTTTTAAATGTCACTATTTAATTCTCCATTTCTTTAGTCTGAATTTGATTGTAATAACCTCGCAGGGCAGCTACATTTATGACTTAATATATTGAGCATACAGTGGGTCTAAAATTTTACCCTACCCCCCCATTTTTAAGAATAAAAGAAGCAAATCAACGTTCGTGACATGATAAAAGTTCAAAGAAATTATGGAAACCCAAGCAGAGTTCCTTTCTGGCAAAAGCCGTTAGTCTGCGCCTCAGAATATGCAATTCTTCCAATGACACTGGCCCATTTGTATGATTGTTTCAAGATGATTTATTCTTTTGAAGAATGCTTGCAGTTTTTGAGGCATTTTCATAATTTGAATTACTTTCTAGGATTAATTTTAGTCCTCGCTTTATGTCCTCACTCATAAAAATGAGTAAATTACTCAAGCAGCTTCCATTTGCTCAGCTATTTCCTATTTTACGAGGACTGGTATTTTAATGCTGCTTTATAAATTGCCTTAGATCCTTCTCTAGAAGTGTAGAAGCTTTGTTAGAAACTTAACTTCTGGGTGATGGAGATAGAGCAGCAACTGTATTTAAAATACAGTTGTGGCAGGGCAGGAAGTTTCTGATTTATGAGTTTCCTATCAGAAAATTCCTTTTAAAAAATAACTGTTCTTCAGGAAGGTGTTTGCAGTCCAGTTTCCCCATTCCTTCTGGATACTTTTGTGTTGCAGTAAATTGGACAGAAACATTGTGAATGGACTATGCAAGTGTACTAAATACGTGTCAGTTCTTATTTGCTTAAGTGTAACCCCATCTTGAACTTGGAAATCAAAACATGCCCATCTCCTTAGCTTTTACTGCAGGAGTGCTACTCAAAAGCTAATTCCGAAGGAAGTTCTGGGGGAGGCGCAAGGAATTCCTCAGTAAATGGGTGTTGCATGAGGAGGCATCACTAGTTTGGAAAACACAACTATAGAGGAGATCCCCAGGGACAGGAGTATCTGGGAATTGTCATGTTCACAAAGCCTGCCAGGTAGTAAGTCAGGAATCAGAGGTCACTTCAAAAGAATGTGAAAAGTGAATTAGCTGTTAGCTAGACCTTAGTTTGTCATATGTTATCCGGGCATAAAAACCTTCCTAAAGGTTGTCATAAGTTTCATTCCTATTCTGGGGAGGTTTTACCCTGTTGGAATTGCTTGTTTTCCAAGAGTAACAGTTGAAAATTGTCCAAAATAGTCTGCAAATGAAGAGACGCAGTGTGCTATCCATGAGCTGGGTATTAAACAATGAAGCTCTGAGCTAATGGTGCAATTCCCTTGGGGTACTGTGAGTGGGAATTGTGACTTTGAATTCAGCTGGAACTACCTGAGTACTGAAATGTGGTAAAAGAAATGTCAGGATAAAAGACTGACCTCAGCTTAGATGTACCTGGCCCTTCAGAGTATTTTTACAGGTGGGACACTGAGGGTGCTGGGATGGGAAGAAACCCAAAGACTTTATCTATCTTTTATAGGACAATTAAAAACTCTTCTCTTACATAGTATGTAGTACATTTGCTCTTTCTTCCTCCTCCTATTTCATTCACTCTCTTGTTCCCAGTTCAGACACCTGGATGAAAGATTGGGTTGAAGAAGGGACTGGGATGGATGTAATGGAAAAAGGTTAACTTGGTGATATGATTTTTGCAGGGACAGTTTGCAGGAGTAAGGTGTCAGCAGGTCATTTGGTTTGGTCTCCTTTGGGAATAAGGTGTAGAAAGATGTGGGAATAGGGAACTGCCTTTCTCTGTTAAAGACTTAACACAAATCAATGCAGACCAAACTGGAGTTTGGGATGACCATCCATCCTTCCGAATCACTTCAAATTAAATCAGGTGATGAAAGAGCAATTTACAGTAATCACAGAATCACAGAATCATTGAGGTTGGAAAAGATCTCTGAGGTCATAGAATCCAGCCTATGCCCCAGCACCACTGGGTCAACCACACCACAGCACTCAGTGCCACGTCCAGGCTTTCCTTAAACAGCTCCAGGGACGGTGACTCCACCACCTCCCCGGGCAGCCCATTCCAATGTGTAATCACTCTTTCTCCGAGGAAATTCTTCCTCATGTCCAACCTAAACCTCCCCTGGGAGTTTAGATCATGAATAAAGATAATAAACAGGACTGGACCCCACACTGGTCCCTGGGGGACACCACTAGTGACTGGTCTAACGATATATCCGAGATGTACAATAACCTGTTTCTTAAAAAGGCAGGTCAGTTTTGGGCACTCACATGGTTACAGGGACTCGTGCTGCAATTAGAGAATGCCAGTTCATGCCATTGTGATTTCTTTCCCTATTTAATCAACTAAAATAGTTTTATTTTCTTTAACTATTTGTTTTGAAAATATCAGTTTTTCCCAACTTGCCATTTATAATAAACTGTCAAAGCTATACTGCACTTCCCATGGGAACTTTATTTCCCTCCATTGTATGCGCCCAGCCTCTTATTGTTAGATTTCGGGAGTACAAGGCTGCTTGTGTGGGTTTGTTTTGCCTTCAGCAAAAGGGCAATAGCGAATTTGTTCTGACAAACATTTCCCATCCTTGCAGTGGCACAGGGAAGGGGTTTGGCAGTAGATTTCTTGAGTTACGTGCTCAGATTTAAATCCTGCATGTAAAATTCCCAATATTGTGTGTCCTTCTCTGATTTCCAGAACTTACCACGGTCCCAGTGACCAAATGGTTATGCTTTAAACTTTGAAAACATTTGTCATGCTGTGAACACAGTGAGTTTGTATTTTTAGCTTTGACAGAAATATCTTGAAGATCTGGAAAAGCCTGCATGATATCATCAAACCTTTCAATTTTAAAGCAGGGCTTTGGAAGGCGTTGCCTAATCTGTGGTTAAAGGGTGACTGAGGAAAACCTCTGGTCTCCCTACCTCTGTGAGAGATTGTAATTGCACAACCTTCAAATTGCCACAGAAGAATTACTGGGATATAAGTTGTTTTTCAAGGTGACTAAGAGCTATTTATGCTTAGAGATTTCATGACCTTGACTCCAGTGATAATATTTGCCTCTGTCATCACTTCCAAATCACTTGCTCTTTAGGTCTAGCTCTGTTTGACTATGTATGAAAACTTGTTGTTTCTTTTAAGTATTAAAATAATAACAAAAATCCCCCCCAATTCTGCCCTGCTTTTGCTGTTTCAGAGTAGAAGCCTGCTGGTGCTGTCTTTGTAAAGCTCACGTATCAATGTTTTATGAGGAGGGGAAATAGTTACAAAAGGAGTGTAATAAGAGTACAAAATACCTGTGACTTGTGGGGGTTGTGGCAGCTTCAGACTTTATCTATTAGATATGTGCTTCTGGTGGCCATCAGGATTGAAATGAACTCTTTGATGACTTAATTATTCATCATTAAATCAGACTGCTATTAGCTTTGTTCACAGAGCTAACCCTGCACGGAGCAGAGTTGGTGTAATCATTTACATGACTTTGCACAACCCTGTTTATTAGGACGAAAGCACATAGAGGTGGTTTCTCTTTCATAAATCATACGGGATGAGCAGAGAATGTGGGCTAAAGGTGTATTTGCTACTAAATTTTCAAAGCAATCCAAATGGGAGTGGGTAAAGTCGTCCTCTGTGTGCTGAGGGTTAATCCAGCTGTATCAGCCCTGAGCTCACCTGTGCACTATTGGCTGAGAGCAGGGGAGGGAGGCAAAGGCAGAAAATCCACTGCTTAATTTAGACAGTGACAAATGGCTTGCTGTGCAGGATGCTTCACTCCTGGATGTCTGGGGTGATGCAGATGCTAAAAAGGGAAACACATTTTTTCATATCTTTACAAGCAAGGTGTCATGGGTGGCAGCTCAGCCTGACCTGCGTTTTTTAGTGGAGCTGCTAAAGGTGGTTGGAGAGTGGATCTCTAAATCATATATCATATTATAGTGCCATGCCCTGTCCCCCCACTTTTCCACGCTTTTGGGCTGGCTGACTCCACATCACAGTCCTTTTGTCCAGGCATTTTCTTTTGTACCCAGACATGTCCAATATGGCATGTATCTAAGTGCATGGGGGAACTGTACTGCTCACTGTGCATTTTAACCAGCACACTGCACTCCTCCTCTTTGTTATCTTGGCACTGCTGAATGTGTGATGTGCAAGGAATGGGAGTAAGAAAGAATCCAGGTTATATGGCAAAAAGAAAATGCCAGAAAGCTCAAGTTCAAGGGGTGCAGTCTGCTAGACCCAGGTATGAAGCCAGAGGGAACCATGGTGGGAATCACTGTACACAAATTTGGGAAGGACTTTCAGATTTTTCAGTCTGCTCTGGCATATGGTTGTGGACCACTATTCTTACCTCAGAGCCCTTTTATTTGCAGCATGTGCTGGTTATAGGTTAGACGGATACAGATTGTGCTTAATGTGATACTGAGATCCTGCCTGCATACGCTGATGACATTCAGCCAAAGGCTTAAATGTGCCTCATGCAGGCCTGAGATCATAATGGCTTTTATTTGTAGAATTTGGATGAACAAATGGTCTTTTCTTAGCCCAGCCCAGCCCTATTCGCTTTCTATTTTAGGAGATAATGATAATTGCTAGCTTTTCATATATATACCCAACAGTTTTGCCGGAATTAAAATCAGGTTTATTTAAAAGCCATCTCAGCCTAACACAACAGTACTGGGCTATTAGTTTACTTTGATTCTCGACGTTCAATGTGTCTGTTGTATTAGCAGAATGGAAATTATGTTAATTTCCTTTTGCAAAACACTTCAAGGAGCCCAGAAAGAGTGTAGATGTCATTGGTGCTATAGAATAATAAAAGGATGTTGCCAACCCCTTGTATTAAACATGAGCACAATAGTAAGTCTGGTGCTCAGACTTGCTGTGACTTTGGCTTCCAAAGAAGCTATTAAACAGTCAGAGGTACTTCACGGATCCCTACTTCCCCCATGAATCTGGTTTTGGCATCACTAAAGATAAAGATGCTGGACTAGGTAGACCTCTTGTGCAAGGCAGTTTCTCTATTGCCACCGCCTCAGAAATTAAGTGTTTTAAAAATCTCTTTATTGATCCAATTTCTGAGAAATTTCAGCTTCACAGAAGTTTCCCAGATAAAAATGGAAAAAGCTTGGAAAATATAGCAGATTTTTTGAGGGAAAATATAGCAGGGAAGGTATCACAGTGTGACAGGCCCCAGGTCAGGGCTGTGGAAGCTGGCACACTAGGAAGAAGCAGTAGTGCTAGGGAGCTGAGAAATGGGTGCTGTTTTAAAACTGCACTTCAGCACACACTGGGACTGGGGGGAGGATCTCATTTGTTCTCACAGTCAAAGTCACGTTGCACGGCTCCAGATTTAGCTTAAGAAAATGAGGGCTGGAAGGGACCTCAAGAGATGATGTAGTATCCTCCCCAAACCAAAGGCAAGATCAGCATGCCAAAGCCACCCTGACACGTGTCTGTCCCTTCCTCAGCCCTGTGCTGGAAATTCCAGAGCCTCCCTTGGTGACCTGTTCCAGCCTTTGCTGTCATCACAGACTGGCATGGAGCCTTCAGCTGTCATGGCAGAGCAGAGGGATACATTACATGGTGTCACTCCCTGGCATTTCATGATTTCAGCTTGTAACATATGTCCTCTAGAGCAAAGTCCTGGTATTAGGACATCTCAGGGCTGCCTTTCAAGTCCAGGTTGTGTCAACAGTCTGTGACTCGCATTTTGTCACAAGATACCATGGTGCTTAGTCCCCTTCCCCTCCTTTTTGAAGGGACTTGAGAAGAAGAAGAATGCTGATAGAAAGAGGGACATACAGGTTCCTGGATAGCGGGAATGTGCAGCATATACTTGGGGTTCTTTTGGCCCATTATCCAACGAACAGAAGTCATGCCCTTTAGTCAAAAGGACTGACTCTGCTCTCGTTATCAGTTGTGATAATAAACTTGGACTTGCCCTTTTGCAAGGCATGGTGTTGCCTGGGCTTAAACCCGTGAGGAGATGAAGGTTTTCAGGCTGTACCTGTTCAGTCAGCTTGAGTGTTGGAGCCAGGGTCATCTTTTCCCTGCTGCCTTTTCCCTGCTCAGATTGCTCAGTTCTGTTTGTCTCTGTTATTGTTGATGTTTCAGGCATTCACCAAAGGAACACCAAGTCTGGGGATAATAAAATCTGGAAAATCCTTTGTTCCAGGCTGTCTCCTCTGTGGCTTCCATGTGTGCCTCAGCTGATGGGCATTCCCTTTCCACTTCACTGGGCTTCCAGGCCCTCCCCTCCCTCAGTGCTCCTGTCCCCTGAGGCTGGGCACAGAAGCACAACCCTTGCAGTTCAGTGCTGTCTGCCACATCAGTCTCTTCGGATCTTAACATGTGCTGGACTGCCCCTTAACAGGAAATCTTTTTGAGTATTTTATGTTTGAAGGAAGAGGAATGGAAGCTTGGGGCTGAGCTAGAGATTTCTGATGTAACAGGAGATATTGTGGCACCCCCTGGGACAGAGTGCTCCTGGCTTCTGGTTTCCATTCTGGCATGAGAGTCCTCCAGGACTGCAGTGAAAAGTGAGTGTTGACTACCAGGGAAGTACCAAAATTCCTGAGCGAGAGTCCTTTTGCCGATTAGACACCGGGAGAACTTCAGTTTCCCATACCTGCAGGTGGGAGACGATATGCCCTCCCTGCAGCCTTCCCCAGGGTCACAGGGCTGTCCCGCCTGCCCTGGGCTGTCCCTGCAGGAAGCTCTGTGCCCGCTCCCGGCGGTGCCACACGCGGGGTTCTGCTGCCACCCAACGGGGACGAGCCGCGTCCTGGTGCTGCTCGCTCGGCCTCGCTCGGCTCCGTGCAAGCGCTCAGGGTCTTGCTAAAAGCGAAACGACGAACTCTGATTGCTGTGGAAGACAGGAACTTTCTGCACTGAGGATTTTTGTAGCTTGTTCCTAACAAGGTCTGAAGTTTGTACGGAGCTTGCCAGGCGGTCTCTGAATCATAAACAGAGTGAAAAACACGAGAAATACTTTTCCTCTTCTACTGAGTATGTCTGTAATGACAAAGATCGAACCTTTGTACAGGACCCAGGAAGGGTTTAAGGAAAGGAAGATGTACCCTTGCACTGCTGTGTAGTTCATCCCTTTGGCTACCAAGTGTTATGATGGGTGGGCAGTTTATGAAGGTAAATGAACCAAGTAGCTAACAACAAATGCATCTGTTTGTTTGCTTGTTTGCAGATTGTGCTGGCTGTGGAAGAGACATAAAAAATGGACAAGCACTGCTAGCCCTGGATAAGCAGTGGCACCTGGGGTGCTTTAAGTGCAAGGCCTGTGGAAAGGTCCTAACTGGGGAATACATCAGCAAGTGAGTAACCTCTACTTCTCTTCTGAACTTGTGGCAGTTCTAGCTGCTAGCAGAGAAGAGCTTGCCTTGAAGTCCTGTTTTGACCACCTTTTCATATACACCAAAATCTTTCTTCCCAGTGAGAGCTGAGCTAGGGAAGTGAACTGCAAAATGCAACTGAAGGGTGATGTTTAATGATACCAGTCTGTATTTAAAACCAGTCTGAAAGGGGTATAATTCCATATTCCCATAGAGAATTAGGTGGATTGTTGCATATGTTTTCTGTAGTAGCCAGATAAAGCATTGTGTCATTTTGCTTTCCACCATGTGATTTTGAGGAAAAAAAAGCAGAAATTCGTTCATTTCTTACCTTTGATAGATAATAGAATAAACATGATGATGTGATTGACCTGACACTGTATTTCTCATCTCCATATAAGAAGCTAATGAAGAGGGTTTTGAGTGGAAGAAAGTGTAGAGGAAGGAAATAGGGAAATGATAAAAGAGAGAGAATGAAGATACAATCTCTTTTTCCCCCTTCAAGCATATAGCAAAGAGAAAAAAACAGAGAAACAATGTATGTTTCATTAACCTGTCATTGGGATGGGTATAATATTTATAAGAAGTAGCATCTGTAATTTCTCAGGAAAAAATCCAGTGCCTGAGAAAGGCTCCTAGGCTGACTAGTGTTTCCTCTTCTACTGTATGATCCTTGTTCATACTAAAAAACTACATTATCTTACACTTAAAAGTAACTGCTTACAGTCTTGCAGACTACCAAAGGTTTTTTTTCTGAAGTGAACAAAAAACTGTCTGCCTGTGGTAGACTGTGAACTCCTCCTCGGAGACAGTTTCACTGATTCCCTGGAACTGCACCACCTGTAGGTGTAGAGAGTCTGTTCTAAAGAAGGAAGTTTACTTCAGTGGTTTGTCCTGGATGCCTTTTCTTGATGGGAATTTAAGGAACAATTCTAAGAGGCATTAGTGAGAATATGATTTTTGTTTCTTGTGCTACAAAGTGTTTCCCTTGAACTCTCCCCATTTACCTGTGTCTGTGTGTAGGAGTTCCAAACTGAAGACAAAGGAAGAGAGTAACCCATGCTGTAACCTGTTCAAAAAGAAGTGGTTTGTAATTTGTGTATTTTCTTTTTCAGAGATGGTGCTCCTTACTGTGAAAAGGACTACCAAGTTCTTTTTGGAGTCAAGTGTGAAGCATGTCACCAGTTCATTACTGGGAAAGTCCTAGAGGTAGGTGTTGTGTAAACTAGAGTTTATGAAGAATTGAGCCATGTCCCATTATGTCCTCATGTAACTGCAGAGAATACAAAAATTCTCACAGAAAGGCTTCCTGCTGATTTTAGAACAAAGTTGCTGATTTTCAGAATTATTTTCAGTGTTTTAGTTTTGCAGTCATCAGGAAAAGTGTGTGATATAGAATTAATTGAACTAGTTTCTATGGATGTGTGGTTTCTATTTTTCTCTTCCCCTGGTGATCTGCAAAGCCTATTGCACTGCTCATTCTGTGTCAGATTTGATGTATTTACAGAAGTAATTTGAGTACTGGAATCACCTTTGGCAACCATAAGTTTGTCAGGACTTACTGCATGAGGTTTACACATGATCTGAATGATGCTGAGGAGGTGAGAGGGAGAAATGTGCTGGAGAGATAAAATATAAGTTCAGAAATGAGAAGGCAGAAACCATCTGAATAATCTCCTTTGCTGACTCTTACTTGGAGTCCTCAACGTTCTCATTGAAACCAATCAAATCTTTTTAGAGATGTCAGTACCAACCTCCATCTCTCATGGCTGTGGTAAGTCCCCTTTGAGCTGGAATCCTTGAACTGTGCATGGATTCCTCTGTGTCATTATTGAATTGTTTAAGGGGCCAAAATGCAGAGGACCTTCCTTGTTACTGAGACATGAGAAGCAAAACTATTATCTCTCGTCCCTGTAGGAAACTCTGTTCCGTGGAAAGAACTGAGCTTTCAGCTCAGGTCAGGAGCTGGACTGCATGTTTTTCAGTGAATAATTGAAAACAAACCTGAAAGTGTCACAAAAAATAAAAGCAGCTGGAAGTTGCTAGTGAAAGGGTGTTACAGGTTCCCTTCTTTGTGTCCCATCTACTGCAAATGTAAGACAGTGTCAGCCCCGATGTGAGAAGTTTCAGGTTTGACATGAAGTGGTATTGTGGTTTCAGTTGTGGAGGTTTCTCTGGTTCAGCATCCAGAATATGAACCAGTCACCGTGAGAGGCTCAGAGCTCATGTGGACACTTGGTACATTTCTCACTGCATCCACTGGAAGGGTGTACAGTTCTTTCATTAGCCAGACTCTTAGCCCGCCTCCTTTGAAATGTGTATCTAATTCCTTTGGAGACCTGCACAGATAATTACTGAGAGCAGCCTGAGTTTTCCCTTGAGTGGGAAGGCTGTGTCTCTGGCTTTCTTCTTCTGGCCTGCCACCATCTGCTTATCTATTCCTGTCTACTGATGAGTTCTGCAATTTAGCATTATGTATTGGAGACACCTTAGTTGCAATGCTGTACAGGAAGCGCTGCAGGAGAGAAGCAATTGGATTTGTGAGACTGGGAAACATAAAATAATTCTGAAATTATTTTAGCTGTACGTGACAGTTGCTCTAACCTATAAGCAGTGCAACCTATTGAGATGAAAATGACAAAAGTGAGGGTTGTTGGAGTCTGTGGAGAGCTGGGAAGAAATAAACTATTTCTGTCTGGAGCATTTTGTGTAGTAGTATCTGTGAATATAGCAAGGTTGCTCTTCCTAGCATCAGTGGGGAAGAAACCTGTTTGAGGGGGTCATGAGGGGGTTCCTATCAGAACTGGATTAACTGAGACGAAGGAAAGATTTGTTCAATTGACTTGGAACTTGGCTGTCCATCATAATTTAAGCTAAAGTTCAGGTTATCAGAGATGTATCCTGGGCAGAACCTTGGTACTCATTCTGGCCCCAAGGTGAGTTTCTCACTTCACAGTTCTTATTGTTCTATGGCTATTTATTATCAGAAGATGAGACACCATTTGCTGCAGAAAGGAAGCATGTCCAAACTCTTGCAATGGTCTCCCTCTCCTAAGAGTCAAAATCAGATAAAAAAGATAACGTTTTTTCTATTTGACCTGGCCCCTGCAGCATCAGACTTTTCTGATGAATTAGAGCTTTTGAATGATCTTGTCAGTAATGCAAACATTAAACATGCTAAGTTCTGGCTGAGACTAGAAATTTTACTTGAGTATTTGTGGCTCTCACTGGTTATGAGAGACACAACCCAGAGTACTGCAGCAGAGGGCAGCAGTGGTTCTCAGAACTTAACTAAGACCCGACTCCTCGAATGCCCGTAGAAGTTGAGTTGCTCTCACTGCTCTCTGTAAGGTGTAGGCTGGCCAAGTCGTTGGAAATGTTCACCAAAACAATTACCATTGTGTGACCAGGGAGGCCATTCAGACACTGGATTAACTGAACTGCAGTGTGTATTAGCAGCTTGGATAGTCCATGGTTAAAGGTCTCCGGGTGTCTGGGAATGCAGATGCAGGAGAGACATTCACTGTGTCTTTTCAGTGGTGCTGGGAAAGTTTGGAAGACACAGGTGAGCAGCTACTGTTCAACAATGAGAGCAGTTTATCAGAACTGTGGGCTTGTTATGTGGCTCATCACTGTCAGAGCTGCACAGTTCCAAAGGGGCAGTACTAATGCTTCTAAATGTGAATCAAGGAACTAATAAATCAAAACCCAGCATGAGAAAATCATGTGTCAGCACGTGTGTCCCCTTTGGGCAGGACAGGTTGTCTAAAGGATGGGGTCAGAGCATGACATAAATCCTCTGGTAATAAGGGAGACGAGAGATCGGAAGCAGCCACAGGGCCACAGGAGATAATTCACAGAACAGGATGCCACAGTTCAGAGAGGGCTGAAGACCTGCTTGAGGCAGGACAATTAACAATCCCCTTATCCTGTACTGGGAATCACCCACAGCCTTTCAGTTCACCTGAAGTTTTAATTTAGATGAAGCTTGAGATTCTCACAGGAAGATTACTGTCTTCCCTCTTTGTTTTCTTTGGCAATGTTTCTTTGGAAAAAAATGTGTATTTTTAATGATTTATACCATGTGGGTTGTCTCTTGTCCTGCTGTTTCCCCCTTGGGAAGGAAACCACATTCTTGGTGTGAAGTAGCACACTTATAGGAATTGACCAGGTAGAGGTTATGACTGCCCAGCCCAAATTATACTTACTAACGTGCAGAGGGAAAAAAACCCAAAACACTTCGTATTTTGCCTTTGTTAATAAAAACGTTTGTCACAAATGTCCTGTAGTTAATATACTGATCAGTACATTTCATTTTACTTGTCATTAAAATAATTCATTATGTCAGAAGCAGAGTATACTATCTCATCATCATAAAGAAATTATTAGAAGAGATTGAAGGGAATTATGTGGTACATTGTGTCCAAACACTTCCCTCTAATGGATCAGAAGTGATTAGCAGCAATCCATTTTGGTGCTGCTTTATTTTCTGCTTATTCTTATTACATCTAGGGCAGACTGTACAAAAACTGAAGGGAGACAAAAGCATGAAACTTTGCTTTGGGTTCACAGAGGCTGGTGCTGTCTGTTTTACCAGTAAAAGCCTATTTTACTTATTTATTTATTGTTATTTAAAGAGGAATTGAGAGTCTTTGCAACATTTCAGACTTGAAACTCCTGCTTATTTTGTCCCTCAGTATGGCTTTAGTACCTCTGAGAAAGTCAGATTTTTCAGTCTCCTACAATGAACAGCCAGCAAGAGAGACAGCCACGCCTAAGGTGGACCTGAGAGTCTTCGTCTCAGCAGCAGCCGTGCTGTGGCCCTGGTAGCACCCTCACCAAACCCTGTCAGAAAGGCCAAGGTTTGGGTTCAAGCCCTGAGATCCAAGGACAGACTTCCTCCAGCCACTCAGTAGAGGTGATCCCTTTGCTCAGTTAAGAAACGCATTAATAGAAGGACAGGACTTTTTTTGCTAATACCCACAAATCATGGAAGAATGCTCTTTTTTTCCTAGGCCATAGATCTAACAACTTTCAGCAGACATGGAAATATATTCAAGAAAAATTCCATGTGCATTTAAATCAGCTCAGATATTTCTGATGTATTATTTGGCACATTGCTCTCTGTGACAAATACTCACAGATGATAGATGAGTGCATGCCAACACAATAAATGTGGTAAATGTCCAATATGAAATAGATATTGCAACTTTCTTGAGCATACGGGATACTTCAATGCTTGAGTGTTTCGGGAAATGTTGTCAAGGCAACAGAGATCAGTGTTCTTCCTTGGGTTTCTCCAGCAGAAAGGAATCTTTAGTTATGAAAAATTACTCATTTCCCATTAACTCTGGTAAAAAATGTTTTTAGCAGGCACTAACAGCATAGTGAGAGTGAGGACTTCTACACAGACTTTCCACTAAGCAGTGGTTTTCATAGCTTCAGGGCTTGCCTATTGAAAGATGCCTGTCTGATCCTAAAACTCCAAATTTCTGTGCAGACATGTGCAACTCCACAAATCTAAGTAAACTTCACCATGTATTTAGCCATTTGAAAGAGGTCGACCTAAATTATTTCTGCCTAATGTGTTTTTCATACGCAGTGTAACTACTGCTCCAGGGCTTGATTCAAAATATGTTAAATCATTGAGAAGCTTCCAACTGACTTCAGAGAATGGTGGATCATGCCTGTGTCCATGTATTTCATCTTTGCTTATCTGAAATGTCGTACAGCACTGCTAAGCAGTATCCTTTTCGTTCTGCACAAAAAAGACATGAGGGCAGAAACAGGTGGATATTTTGCATGAAATCGTATGAAAAGCCCGAGAATAAGATCCAGGTCTTACAATTTTCACCTTTTTTGGCTGTAACTGATATGAACAGGATTTGATCTCCTGGTCTAGAGATAGAGATGTATGTATCTGCTCTCAAGTGCCTTGACCATCTTGCTACCCCACGCATTTATTTTTATAATGCTATTTGCTTAATATTAATTGGCAAAACAAAAAAAAAGCCATTGTGTGATTTCTTCTGGCTGTGCATAGCTCTAGTTCCTGTTCGAGGGGCTGCTGCCTGCCCTGGGTTTGTTTCCTGTGCACTGTTGAATCTTGCACCCCACCTTGGAAGCAGTGGCACAGTGCCATTTTCACAGATGGACCTGAAAAGAGAAATGCCAGGCCACCAGAAGGTTCCCTTGATTTCAGACTGCAAGGTCAGGTCAAGTTCTAAATACGTTTGTGATGTTGTAATTTATGCTGAGCTTCCTCTGATTTTGAAGAGGAGTAATAATTCAAGATGTGGTACTTAACATGAATGAAGTTTAGTACTTGTAAATACTGTTACTTTAATTGCCAGAGTTTTAAGATGTCTCATCTGTGCTGTAACTGATTCTGAAAGATGTCAATTCTCAGACACCTTGACTTCTGAAGTTAGAAGGAAATAGCAATAATTATGGGAGGGAAACGGCAAACAAACAGTGAAAACCGCTACATTTGTCTAAGAAAATTGTATCCATATTTAAGAGGCAAAGCATGTGACCCAGAGAGCCTGTAAGTTTCTTCAGATGTTGTTTTCAGAGCTAGATTTAGAAACCTGTGCTGGGAGGGATTCATAGAAGTTTCTGCTGATTCTTTAGATGTGAATGAGTCTGTTCTAAATAATAAATAAACAAATAAATATCATGACAGAACAACCTTGCTTGTTCCCATACGAACTGTAAGTGAATTATTTGAACAGTGCCCGTCAATGTTGTTCAAGTGTTGCCTTATGCAAACACTCACCCGTGTGAGCAGCTTCGCTCATGTGAGTATTAGCATTCAGATGCTCCAATTGATTGACTTTCAGAGCAACTCAGCAGCCTGCATGTTTAACTAATCTATTTTAAGGAGACTTAGGCTCACAGCTCATGTGAAAACATCACCCTTCTCTGCAAAGATCCATGCAGTACAGAGTTTAGTTAGGTACTTCAGTACGGTCATACATCTGGTCCTGTGTTCTTAAAACACTTTCTACAATGAGGAGCCACGTAGAGAATCTCTTAAACTGAGATTTATTTCAATTCTGTTCAGAAATGTTAAATGAAAGAGTAGCATATATTCTTCTGCCTGATTGTTTAGCAAGGCTGTTTTCACAGGAATTACTCAGGACGTGTCACAAAATGTGTAATTTACTGGATTATAATGATGCAACCTGTACTGGTAATACAGGTTGATGTGAAGTAAAATTTCAAACGCTTTTATAAATGAAGCAATTAATGAACCAGAGACTAATGATAGGATGGATCCAAACAGGTTCGGTGCTACGTTAAAGTTGTGGAAAAATAATATCCCTGAAGAATGCACTACCATTCTGTTTTCATAGCACTAAGTATCTACTGCTTTGTGTGTCTTACAGGCTTGGGAGAGACTTTGCTCTCAACCAGTATCTCCCAGTCACTGCTGTAACCTACACACACCACAGTAGCCCAGGGGAAAAGGCCACAGAGCATATGAGAGGCAGCAGTGGAGTTTAGTGCATGCTTTGTTAGTTCTGTGATTTGCTTTGTGTTTAATTTTACTGCCTTTAGAATAAAGGAGAAAACATGACCATGTTGCTTGAACATCCCAGGTAAATGATAACAAAAGCAGAAGCACATGCTGTGGTCATTTGTCAGACAGGTATACACAGCAGAGCACAGGACCTTTTTGATTATGGAAAATACCTGGGAGAGATCAGATCGGGTCAGAGCACAGAGCCCATTGAAAACTCATCCGGTGTTCCTAGAGTGTGACTGAAGCATGATCTCGCTCCAAAATGTGCAAACAGGATAAAGGGGTACAGGTGCCAGTGTGAGAAGTGGCCCCAGCACTCAGGCTGCATCAGTCTGAATTGGGCTAGAACACCATCTCGGCGAAACTGTTTCTAACAAAACTAGACTAGCACCCAGGAGGCTGTATAAATTCTTCAGAAGCTGGGGAAGTGATATTTAATAACTTCCAGAGGAGGAGAGCGCCGAGTTCATACTCAGCAGACGCCTCTCCCCAAGGGAAAAATGTTCTGCGTTGTGTCGACATCAAACAGTGACACACGAAAGTGATGAGAATGGTCCTGCCCCTGCCTGGGCCGGTGTTCTTCCCCTTTTCCTTTCCCAGAATGGGATGGCCGCGTTGCTGCCCGAGTGGGTTTAATGTGCAGGGAGGGTTGTTTGCTGGGTTTGGTGGGTGTGTGCAGGAGGGCTGAGGGAGGAGGAGGAGGAGGAGGGAGGCTCCGGGCTGGGTGCAGCTCCAGGCACAGCCGAGCTGGTTCGGGGAGAACAGAACCAGCGGCACAGCGCTGCTGCTCCTGCCTGAGCCTCAGCGGAGCTGAGGAGGAAATGGACTTGGACTGAAAAATCCCTATCAGAAGGTAAACCCCTTCCTGTGAAACTAGAGCTGAACTGGGAAGGGTCATGGCTTTCCTGGAGGGAGAGGGGGGTGCAGCATTGTGAAGTGACTGAATAGCTCGCCAGTGGGATCATAATAGGGTGCTTGTACTTTTGTTCCTGTGCACCAGAAGGAGGTTTTTTTTTAAGGCTGTGTATTATTCTGTGATTTAGATAAAGAGAGTGCAGCTACACATGTTTTTAAACTGCCAGGAAGAGAGGAGAATGGCACAGAGCTTGGGCTGTTTCTGATTGCAATGATTACTGCTGTATGGAGGAACAATACGATTCTCTATCTTAAATAACTCTTGATAGAGTTTCTTGGCTCTTTTGATCACTGTGGAGATTTATTGCATAGAAATAAGGTTAGCGTTTGTTTCCAGCTTCCTTGCCTTTTTGCTGAGAAATGTGTTTCATCAGTTAATGTGGAATGCCGCTTTTTTTTCCTCTTATTGTGGGGTTTGTTTGGATAAAAGCAGGGAAATGAAAAGTTTAATAATAACTCAGAAATATGGGTAAATGGTTCAGACAGGTTGCCTATGTAGCTGAGGAGCAGGGTAGATCTAACTTAATTTAGACTACCCTTCCCTGATGAAAAATACCCTGCTGTAATTGCTGAGAACACCACACCAGAGACAAGATCAAAAATCTAGATTAAATATACCTGCAGAAAAATAACATAAAATGCGTGATGTAAAGATCTTTCTAACAGGATTTTAGTGATTCCCCCCCCCCTTCAAAAGACAGAATTTGGCAGGAGGGGTATCTGTAGTTGGGAAAGACTTGATATATAAAGATGAAAAAAAGAGTATCTGAAGTTGACAGAGCCCTAACAGAAGTTCAGTTGCTATGGCAGCATAATCACAAGGCATTAACTTCTCAGCAGTGGTTTGGAAACCATCCTTCAGTCAATTTGAACATCAATAGGAAGGGGAGGAATGTTAAGAGGATGTAAAGATGGTGAATAATAAGAGCAGGTTGTAACAAGTAATTTGAAAAAATAACCAATTAAAGCTTCCTTATTGCCACAAAGGGATTTGTGAAATCTCTCAGGTGCTTATAAAATTATGGCTTATCTTTATAAATTGCTTTTATGAGTACAGTGCTGCTGATTGGAATCTATATTTCCTAGCAAAGCATCTTTAGCGTTTACCTTTTTGATTTAGTTAAATATTCTCTAGTGTGTTTCTTGTACTAAATATTACTAAAAAACTTCAGCAGATGGATCAAAATTCTTTAAGATGACATTTCAGCAGAGGCATTCATATTAGCACAAAGTTTCTTGCGACCACCAACAGCCTTTGTGGCAAATAGCCATTGCATTTATTCCAGTAAGATGGAACAGACAAAGTAAGTAGCTTTTGCATGTCTTAGAGGTGCACAGAACACGTAGCAGCTTTTAGCAGAAGAGTAACTTAGCTAGATGAATGCATTATTTGTGTTCGATAACTGTATTAAGAATTTAGTTGCCTGGTTGTAGTGCAGAACACATCTTGTTCTCTTGGAGCACACTCCTTTAGGGAAAACATAATACTCTAGTTTTATGTTGTAGCCCCCATTGCTTCTTCTGTCCGTCTTTTAAACCTTTGTGTTGTGCTGGTGCTACCTGCCACAATCACCCACAGGAGAGGTATAAAACGAATCATGATCCCTGCACCAAAGTATTTAGACTGAGCCCAGGAGTTCCTCCAGTGTTGCGGTGACAGGGGAATGTGTCTGTGCACTCCGCAGCAATATGAAATTAAATCAGCCAGTTCCTTTGTGTTTCTCCTGGACAGAGATCACACTGCAAAATGGATTAAATGGGAAAATATTTTTTTGCAGGATTCTGATGTTTCATTTTTAAGTCCTGCTTTAAGTCTTCCTATCAGTCAAGAGTTTACGACCGACTTCCAGAAGACTAGGGTAGAACTTATACCTATCTCCCATAAAAAATAATTGTTGCGAAGAATGCAGCAATAGCGTGTTTGAAACTTGAGAAGTGGAGAGGAGCCTGTTGGGGCAAGTCTGTAGCTGTCACCTGCTTGTAACAGGCTCCATCCGGGAATTGTGCTCAGCTCTCACTTTGAGAGGACTCAGTCACCTCTCTCTTTTGTCTGCTTTGTCAGGGTGTTTTCCTAAGGGGGAAAAAAAAGTTAAGAAAAACAAATACTAGCCCAAAAGACATGTTTGGAATCCCAAGGGACTTTGAAGTCCACAGAATTGACACCTGTCTTTATTGAGCAGGTGGTTTTACAGATGAAGAAATATGATCATATGAGTATTTTATGGGTGATTAAATGTTTGAAATGACCACCTGAAGTACAAGATGGGTAGATTTTAATTAGATGCTCATGCTACATTAGAAAATTATACAGGTCTAGTAGCACTTTGGATAGATATCTGAGATGTGTGACATTTATTACAAGCCTTTTCCTTTTTAAGAGGGAAAAATAGCATCTCTCACAGTAAGAGATGCATCTTTTCATCACCAGCAGTGCAGATACTCTGGCATTTAAACTGTCTGTGAAACTAGTTTGGGATTTTTTTGTGGTTTGCAGAGGTCAAGGAAATGCTGTTGTAGATCATTTGAGCATAAATTAAAATGTTAAGAAATTGACTTTTACATGTAGGATTTGGAGAGAGAGATTTGTTATGCATAAGGACGGATTTGCTGTTGCTTAGAGTTCTGTAAAGCAGTTGCATCTTGGCTGGAAAATGTTTGTTTTCTGAGCAGTGAGGAGAGTAAAGAGTGAGGCAGTAAGAAACTTTAAGCAGATTTATCTGACCATCACCCTTGAGCTACTGCTGTTGAGGCAAAATCACGGAGATGCTGTAGTCAGTTGAAGATCAAATGGCAGCAGATGTCGTTAGATATCCTTTTCTTTATATCCTGATGCTTTATGTCCATCAGCTCCTCCTGTTCATCACTACAGTAATATGTGGGAATAGTTTTCTGTGGTAATTAGAAATCTTGATTTTTATGTGGAGCTGAAGTAAACAAGATAGGGAGTAAAATCCCTGTGTCTTGGCTCCAACATGCCTACTCTGATTGGATATTCATGCCAGCAAGGATTCAGAAATGTACTTGCATAGTTTTGCAGCTGTAATTGGAAATCATGTGTATCAGCAGTTAGAAGACTGACAAATAGAAAAAAAACAACAGGACTTCTGCCAAAAAGAAAAGGCTCTGCTCCTAGCAGAGTACATGTTGGTGGTCTGACATGTATTCAAAGTTGTTCTTTTTGAAAAAGAGAGAACTATTTCTTTGCACTAACTATCCACTGGTTACCCTGATGTCCTTTCTTATTTCCATTTTAAATTTAGTGTAACGTAAACACTTTGGCCAGAATCACAAAACAAGGATTCCTGAGAAATGTCTGGATGTAGTCAAATACAGGCTCATAACTGATATGGATGACTGTGGAGTGACTGGGAAGAGAAGTATTTGAAGTAAATTTGTCCTTTCCCTGGGTTGTCACCTGTCGTTTGTTGTGACCTCTTGCTTTAAGAGCTTTCCAAAGGTAGTAGGTAGCATTGCAGTTAATCAAGGATAAAACCCATTCTTTAGACTTTTTAAAGCATTATCAGATCAGACTGGTTGCAGTGGGGTCCGTTTCCTACAAGAGCAGGCTCTAGTCACTAACAGAAAAAAATATTCCCTGCTTAATTCCCACATAAGATGTTTCCCTATCAGAACAGTCCGTGAGTCTCCATGGTACAAACTGGCATAAACGGAGTGTTGCATGTCTACTTTGTTTCTTACAGGCTGCTTTTGGTTTGTGTTCTCTGGTTATTTTCTGTGGATGTACTGAGTCTGACCTCATGCGTAGCTGCCTTCTCCCCTCCTTTGGCCCTCGCAACTCTTGTTTCTCTGTTGTTTTTGGGACACTCCCTCTGAAATGAATGCAGATATCAGAGTGGAGCCCAGGCTTTGCTAAATCACATGCCAAAGCTTGCATGGTTCCTGAATCAGCCTTCTGACAGACAAGGAGAAAGGCATTTCTGTGTGAGATGAACAAGAAAATTGGCTACAGTTACTTAGATCTAGTGCTGTGCTACACGGAGGTCCAGCAGGGCTGGGACTCTGAGAATTTGAGTTCTCTGCTTGGCTCTGCTGTAAGTGTTAATTTTGGTCCAGGGTGAGTTGCTTAAACTCCCAAGCTCTCACTTGCTTCCCCAGTTGGGAAGTGGTTTGCCCTTGCCCAATGAACAGTTTCACATGAGTTTTTCCTCGAGCTGTTCTCTCAGCCTTCCCCATAGCACCGAGCCCTGTCACAGTGCTGGGCTCTTGGGGTCAGTAGCAATCTGGGGCTGATGCAGCTCACCCGGCCCCAGAACTCCTGGCCTTGCACTTGAGCTGTCTCAGGGAACCACAAGTCAGACCAACCAAATCTGCCTTCTATCTGCAAGGCCCCTGCTGTACCAGGAATTTTGCTGCTTAGCCAAGACAGGTCTCAGTGAACTGATTTAACTCTGTTGGAAGTTTTTCCAGTGTGACCTGTGGTCCCTAGGAGCTGCCTGATGCATTTGTAAAAGCTTCTCTCTATGTAATGTCCATTGGAATGGATTTTAAGGTCAGAAGAACTGCTAAAGTCATCTTGCTTGACCTTCTCTTTTCAAAATCAGAGCTTTTCCCTAGAAACCAAATGAAAGCTTATCCTTTGGGAAATTACCCAGTCATGAAAACTGCAGAATGATTGCAAGGCCAAAAGTTTTCCCTCATGCTGCTTAAATTACCTTTGCTTTTTAGAAACTTCACCTTGTTTTGAGGTTAAATTTGTCTAATTCCAGCTTTTTGATGTCACAGAGTTTTCAATGGGATTGAAAAGCTCCGGCTCTTTCCTGCTATTACCTCCTCTCTCTGCTTTTAATCGCCTGTCATGTGATCTAGTCCCCTCTGAAGCCTTTATCTGAGGAATGATTTGACTCTGAGTCCTTCAGGATCACAGCTGAAGGCTCATCTTGTGCAGATGTTCTCCACTGAATTCCCTTCTGCAAATCCACCTGTACACACCCACCAGTGTTATACATTTTTTTCTCCTTTTCCTTTATATTCTTTGTATACATTAAATGATCAGAAGAGCCAGCCCTGTCAGGTACTCTGTGACAGCCTTTTCTGGGAGATTTTAATGATGTTCCCCAACTGCCTCTGTCAGTTGCTGTTGCCCAGAACATGGCTCTCAGTCTCACAGAGCCTTGCCTTCTCGATTTGCAGGCTTTTACATCAGTCTCTTGGAACATACTTGGTTGGTTTAGATGGCTTAAACAAGCATTGTCTATGAGTCACCAGCAGATTTACCAGGGAAGGTTTTGTGTTCTTGTCTTGGCCAGTGATACCTCACGCTGTGGGCTGAAGGAAGTAATCTCTGAGATATCTGGCTCAGCAGAGCCTCCCCTGCTATCAGAGCCATCTGTCTGAGCAATGCCTAGCTATAGTTTTCTTAAGCCTCTTTGAGTTCAAATTATTGAGGTCTTGGATAACTTGTAAGTCTTGATTGATGAAAAACACTATTTAAAAAAATCTTGCTCAATAAACAGTATCTAACAAGAAATTGGCATCATCAAATACAGACCCTAAAGATACACATCATGAATACTCCTGCCTTTTCTGTGTCATCTTTCATCATTTTTCATCTACAGCTCACAAGGGAACTTTGCCTGATCTGGTTTTGGTTTTTTCACATCATGCTTTAATAAAGATTTTTATTGTCTTTAAACATACTGTTCCTAGTTATTTCCTTGGTAAATTTATCTCTCTTATTAGTTATATTTATTTCTAATGTAATGACTTAGTCATTGCCTTTTTTTTCTCTTCAGTTAATATTATCTCAGGTCTTATGATTGGGACATGCAGCAGAATGTCTTAAAGATTGTTGGGTTTTCCTTTTATGGTTGCTTTAAGATCTAGGAATATGTATGTTCCTTCCAAATGCCACATGCATGTCTAATTATATGTGCATATCTAACACTGCTGTCTATTTCTGTTTGTCCATACATGCAAACAAATCATGACTGGAGATAATTGCTAATTTTTGGAAATGATAAAAAGCTTTTAATATTAGGATGAGGTCCAGTATTTATTACCTGCTGTCAGGTGCAAAACTTTCTGATTTATGAAATAATTCTGTTGAGTTTTTTTAAGATACAAAGGAGGTTTGTTACTGACTTTTCTAGCTAAATTTCAGCAGGTTGGAGTCAGCTATATTTCTACTGACTGAGGAAGTTATTTCCAGTTCAAGTTACTTCCCATTGTTTGGGAGCTATTGTTGCAGCACTGCAAATACAGCTGCAGTGGATGTGACCTGCTAATGCACAAACATCAAACTCTGTTATCCGAGCTCCAGCCAGAGGAGCAGGTCAAGGGACCAGCAATCGCTTCATGTGAAGAGTTAAAAGGAGAAACAGGGTTGTGTCTCACTCCTGAACTCCCATATTCCTGATAACTCGGTGGTTCTGTCATCCCCTAATGAAGGAAAACACGAGGATGACTTGGAAAGCGGGAGATTCCCGGTGTTGCGGAAGATTGGACATCGTGTGTATCCGGTACAAAATCCATTCCCAGGGCTCCCTGCTGTCCCTTCACTTGTGCCATGGAACTGGCACTCAGCACTGAACCAAGCCAAGGGCTTTGCTCTGCTCTCAGCAGGCCGGGAGCTGGGGCTGGAATGGCTTTCACACTGTGCTGCAGACATGGGCCACTCCGTACTGCTCAGCACACCTACACTGCGCTCTCGCACTCAGCACAGGCTTTTCTCTGGCTGGTGGAGTCAAAATTACAGTTATTCCAGTAGTAGGCTGTTTGAAAAGGCTCTTGGCACTATGGTGGAGTTACTGTAAAGTAGTTTTGCTGGTTAATTCTAATTGCAGACTAATCCAGAAATATGAATGTGGCTGTAAGCAGATCCTTCAGCTTCTGAAGTATCTTTTCATGTCAAAAATTGTGCTGGACAAAATGTATACAAGATAAAGGAATATTTAGTTATCTAATGCTTTGTGAAGCTTAAAGATTACAGAAGATATAGAAAGCCGACACCTGTACTTATAAACTGGACCTGTTCCAGCATTGTTGAGAAGTAGAGAAGGGATTTGTGTCAGATACTTGCTGCTGAGGAATTCAGAATTTTAAAAAAATAAATCTTTGCAATAAGTAGGGTTTAAAAGAAAATTAAATGGCAGGTGCTGGATTTTGCCTTCATATGCACCTAAAATAAGGGTAATGAAGGCACTGAATTCACAGATTTGTATTATTATTAGATAGACATGAAACTTAATAAAATATAGTACATCTATTTCTGCTGGGTTGCTTCTGATTAACTACGTATTCAGTTAGTGGGATTCAATTTCTCTGTGCAAAAATCTAACATAGGATCCTAACAGAGATGATGCTGAAATCCTGACACTAGGCAATAAAGCTGTGTTTGCAGTTGCCTTGCTCCTCTGTACAGCCCACAGGATTCTAGCCAGCCACTCTGGGCTCCTGTGGGAGCTTTCCTTCGTTGAGTGGAATTCTCTTCTTTGTACTGCCCTGCTGTTAACTGTGCAGGTAACATGAATTCTCATGTGTGTGGCACTAGGTGGATTTGCCCCATCAAGACAGAATGAACGGCTCCATGAAGACCACAACTGATAGTTAAACATCTCACCTGTGCGTGCACCTGGCTCAACTTCATGTGTTGCAGGAAAGTGTGAACTCAAGCAGAGCTGACAGTGCAAGCACAAGTAACTTCTAGGATCTCACTAAAGCAAGTCCCGTTGGTATTCAGCTGCCATGAGGGCTGTTTCTTCATGCCAGTAGAGCAGTTGCACAGCTGGGGATTTAGACTGAATGATTACTCGCATCTCTGCTGTAAGGAAAAACATATTCCATGTGGTGAATAATTGCACTGCTGTCAGCAGCAGCTGATGGGTATAACAATATTGTGTGTGGATGGAAGTAACACTAACAAGTTACAAAGTTTATTACAATCCGTCCATTAAGGAATATGCTAGCATGACATTGCCAGTCACTGCTGTAATGCTGGGAAGTATTTTGGTATAAAATCAGACACTGGGCATGAATTAACAGTGCGAGTGTTCATAAGAGCAGGGCAGCTGGGGTTTTGTCTCACCCAAGGCAGCACAGCAATCAGTGGAGGGCTCAGAGGGTCTCCCATGTCTCTTCCATGCATGTTGTCATTCAGATTTACAGTCACGGCCTCACGCTCCATTTCCCACTTTTCCCCAGTCTTGTGTATTGCAGCTCCATCAGCTTGGGAACTGCCAGTGTGAGCTCTGCTTCCTGCTGCTCCTTCCTCTCGCAGGTTGAACAGAGGCAGAGGCTGTGCTGAGAGCTGTTTCTATTGAGATCTTGTGACAGTAGTGTAAAAAACATCTTTAGAAGGTCCAAATTTTAAAGATGCATATTAGACAAGGACTAATTTTTTTAAAATTTTATTATAATTTCCTTCCATTGGTAGCAATAAAGAAACTTATGGTAGATTCTGAAATCCTTTGGAAGCAAAGAAACTGCACTTTTATTTTTTTTTTCTGAGCAAAGATATTTGTAGTGACTTGCTAAACAGATAAGAGCCTGGGAAAAATGAGTGGACAGTTTGGGTCAGGATGTTATTAGAAGCAAATTTTGGTCTTCATAGTGTTTATGCTGTTCCAGCCGCTTTTGAGATCACAGAAGCCTGCAGAGAAGGAAACAATGGAATTTGATGTTACACCGAACATCAAACAGGGTTGAAGGTTCTGTGACCTCTGCAAGTAATTAAAATAAAGCTTCGCTGGAAAATGGTAGGCTACTGCCACAGTTCCTGTTTTACAATTCATGACATTCCTTAAGGGGTTTAAAAGATGAGTCTGAATTATTCTTTGTGCTGCTCCTTAGTCCTTAAGAGAGTTAAGAAATCAAGTCATTCTCGTCAGTCATGGTAGGAATAAATACTGGATAGGTTTGTCCGTCAAATGGGCCTATTATAACTGTTCATAAAAACTTTAAAAAAAGGAAAAAGGGGAAGTGCTTTTACTCTCAAATGTACTCTTTCAACTACATAATAGTTTTTGTAGTATTTAAATAGAAACGTAAAGCTTGCTACATGTTTAATAGCTCTCTGTCAGGTGACCGCTAAGTTATCTCTGAAAGGAGAGTGAGCGAGTGCAGCTGTGCAAATGTAACACAACAAATATGCACTTAATTGTGTCCTTTGGCCAGCAGAACATGTCTGTTGGTAATTAGTTCTTCCTCTACCAGACCCACTGGCATGTGAGCTCTCCTAGCGGGATTCTTGTTATTGTTCTCTCTGGCTCTTGTTCACTGTTGTTCTGGAAGGAAGGACAGAGCTGAAGGCATGAGTAATAGGAAATCTTAAGCTCTCACGTTCACCAAAGAGGAAAACATTTATTTAATCAGCCTAGAGCTTTACAAGCACTCAGAGAATAAAAGTTAGTCTTGTGGGAAGTGGGGGCAGAGGGGTTGGACTCAGAAAATACAGCCCTTGGCTTTTGAAGTGCTGTTACCCCGAGGTTAACACTGTGCGTGAGCTCAGCGCAGGTACTTTTTCAGCTGGGTTTTTGGGACGTGTTGTGTCAGCTTGTCTGCAGCTGTATTTGCAGCTCCTGGGTTGGAAAGAATTCTTCCAATACCCACCACTGCCTTCCTTGACAACTGGGTGTGACAGTACCTTTTCGGCTTCAGGAGGTCCCCAAACAAGCGAAGCTGATAAAGTGAAGGCAAATGAGTGTTGTGCACGTTGTGAAGAGGTTGGAGCATCAGCAGGGTGAGAAGGTTGTACAGGAGCTCAGAGAATGGTGTTCAACTGGTGCTTCAGACACCTCCCAGCCCTTTAGTTTACCTTTTAAACTGGTAGAGGTCTCTAAGCTGGGTGCACACGGTGTGTAACAGTGCCTCTGTTCTGCCACTTTTCTCACTCTGGACAACTGTGCAGGGTCATTACCCCCCCCATTAGAGGGAGCCTTCAAAGCCCTCTGTAAACAACCCACAGAGGCTTTTCAAATGGCTTAATCAGCTAAGGAGGATTTGTAACATCCAAGATGAAGTCATTTGGGAGAATAGCATGCTGGGAAAAGGCTGGAAATTTATAGCTTCTGAGTCTGAAAAGGTGATCTATGAAAAATCTGATATGAAAAATGTGGTTTCTCATTGTCAACTATTATTATAGGTCTTGGTATTGTCATAATACATAAGAGAGTTTGTACTTTTGCTCATGTTACTTGGGACATGTCCTCTGCAGAATAAACACATCCAGCTCCCCTGTGTTGCCCATCATCCATGGATCCTGGTCACTGAGCCTCCAACAGTCCTTGATAAGCATTAGAGATGTGATTACATGGTTTTATTTTTAAGACTGGTAATGAAGAATACATTTCCATAATGGTTTTCCTTGATAGTGTTTCTCCAAAATATTTTATGTAGGATGTTAAATGTAATTTAACCTGCTTTGTAGACTGGGAAACTGAAGGTCAGTGTTGATACAGACTCGATTCCAGTTTAAGTCTTGAAATTACCAGAATAAATAGAGCCTTAATACTATCTAAAATAATGTTGTATCTATTTCATTAATATGAGCATGCATATAATGTGCATATTATGTATAGTATATATATTTAGTAGTACATAGAAAATAACTAAAACTCTTATATCTTTGATCAGTCACCAATCAGTGAGATTTGCAGAGCCATAGAAAGCCACTCAAATATAGCATCCATATATCTACATTTATAATCATGCTTATAGAATTCCTTTGGTCACTGTTTCTTCACTCTGCAGTTCTAAGGCTCTGGAGGTATTTGGTAAATGAGAACATACTTCTACTTTTTTAAATTTAATTTTTTCTTCTACTGTGTTCAAATAGGATTTAATCTGAGACTCTATTTTAGATTTGTCAGTGTGGGTGGAAGATAAATAGGCAAGTCAGAAGAGGTTGTATGTTGTTATAAATTGATAACTGATACTCTTTGCTTTTAGGGTGAGTGCCTGATGATTTAACAGAGACTTTATAGGCAGTGACAGCAACACAGAAGTTTAATATTTAATTTGACAATAAATTGCTGTCAATTAATTCAATTCCATTTAAGAATTTGTATGCGAAGTGAAAATGTTCAACATTATTTTGGTCGCTTTTAGCACTTCTAGCTAAGCAAACCAAGGTATTTACAGCAATTAATTTAGCTTACTCCATCTTAGTTTAGGGACAGTCCTCTAAGATATGGGTCATAGTTTGTGCTTGGTGGTTTGGATGGTCCTGACGACTCAACCGAAGTGAAATAATTCAGAAGGGAGCATGAGCAGTATGATAGATCAAAACCCAGTGGCTGCGTAGCACAGAGAACTGCAAAGGATTTCTGGACGTGAACTTGAGAAGGGGCAAGGAGAGCTCAGCATAGTGAGAACGCAAAAAAAAGCCTTTAACCCTCTCTCACCTCGACTGAAGAATGTTTGGGGCAAATGTGCACTTAATCAATGTTACCTCTTACTGCCATGAGGATTGAGATGCAAACCTTTTAATGCACAGCACAGTAGCATAAGATCCAGGAAGCTGCACACTGAACGTAGTGAATGAGGGTTTAGTAGCCTTAAAAGGGCAAAAGCAGATATCTAAGAAGTGTGAATATTTCATTGCCTTGTAGATCCAAAAGGTTTTCCTAATACATTATAAATGGCTGATTTTTAGCAGCCATTTTCCCAGATGATCACAGCAAGTCAGTCATAGCAAGATGAGTCTCGAATGAGTTGAGATTCAGACTGTCTTCCAGCAGATATCCGCTGTAGAAAGGATCCCACTTATGAGTCGTAGAAACATTAGAGAGGCAGAAAACTCATGAAACTGTTTTGGAAGTGTTTAACAACAACAACTGCAGCTGCTCTGGTATGTGACTCCCCCAAAACCTCTCCAGAGCAGGGTGTGTTCGCACTTGGACTTTGCAGCGTTGTGTTATCTGGGGCGTGGTGTTCGTTCGTCGTCACTCACACCAGGCTAGAATTTGGCCCGTTGTTTCAGTCTCGGGGAAAGACCTGATAAACTTGAAATTGATCCCTTTGGCTGTTTTGAAGAGGCAGGTGTACATGGTTTAAACTGTATTCCCTTGACAGTAGCTTCTCAGAAGTTTGTCCAGGAGAACAAAACTTCAGAGAAGCCACAGGTCTATGCATAATAATGTGATGAATTCTGGATTTCTTTATCCTATAAATTCCAGTCTTGAATGAAACTAGGGGGACACTTCAGAGGTTAAATAATTGCTAGGGAGGGTCAGAGATGAAGAAGACAGCCAGTACTGAAAATTATAGAGAATGAGCATTTAACTGTGTTTTTCTCTCTCAGTTCAATATTGGCTTTGTTGCTGCAAGTCAAACATCAGCTCTGCGTTTTCTCCCTCGTTAGCTTTTCTTCCTTGAGTAAGCATGTTTTGTAGTGACTTTTCATTTTCCCTTTTAGAAGAGACCCTGTTTTGCCTGATAGCTCTAAATCTGCTGTGCTAAAACCCCCTAAATCCCATTACTCTCCCTATTTGGTGGATTTTGCCCCTAAGGAGCAAGAATCAACAGTAAATGCAGGATCTGATTAAGAGAAGTGCAGGTTTTTTGCAACCGAACAGTGAAATGTGTAACTAAACTAACAGCACACTGAGTCCACTTCTCTGGCCTTGTATTGCTAAAATTCTTGGATGGGAGTTGTTCAAATTGAACAGTGCAACTTTACCTGTAGAAGAGCTGGGTGGCAGAGCTGGTTTTCTGGTAGCTGTCAGGTTCTTTAATCCATGTACTTCATCATCTCTTATAAATGCTTTTGAATAGAAAGCCTGGGTAATGAATGTCAAATGTGAACCAAAAATATGCTGTTGTTCTTCTCAACAGACAAAATGAAAGGTTGGATTTAGTAATGTTGCAGTCTTAAGTATAATGAGGTAGGAGAGGGTTTTGATGGCATTCTGCAAGTCACCTGTAGAATAAACAGATACTGTGTGCATATAACATCTCAGTGGATGGGGAATATTTGTGAAAAAGGAGTTAAATTTTTTGGAGAGCCAGATACAAATTTAAAGACTTTTTAAAGAATTCTTTACTTGTCACTATGAAGGATCATTTTCTAGGATTAATTATTTTTCTATTTAAAAGCCTGATGTGGACATTGTGTGCTTAGTTTACTATGTGAGGAAGCTAATGCATTGATTGCTTTGGTCTCCTAAGGAGAAGAAATCGCATTAATATTTGTGCCTCGATCTTTCCTGTCCTTATAGGCCTGAAATCTGATCAGCTTTACCTATTATGGGTATCAGTGTATTTAAGAGAGTGAATGACTCCGTGGATTTGGATTTGGGTAACAGGATCTAGGGTATTTAGGACCTTTACATCAGTAGTTTGGATTCAGCTCAAGCTATCTGTGCTAGTGTAGCTTCTGAAGTCAGGCATCTGTGAATTAAATTAATGGTCCCTGAAGTGACTCTAGAAAGCTCTCTCCACTAATGCCCATATCAGCAGTGTAGGGAAGAAGGCCAAGGAATGGCATGGCAGGTTGAAAACTCATTCATTGACTAAATCCTTCCCTAACAATGGAGCAATTGAGAAAAATGTGTTCGTTTGGCAAAATGAGGAGGCAGCAGGTTTACACAAATTAACTGCAGTGTAACATTGATCGCCTTGGACTGTTAGATAGATGAAGATTTAAAAAGATGTTTGTCAAATCTCAGAGAACAGATACATCATGATGTAGCTCCTTGCCAGGAAGACACCGATAACTTGAATGGGAAGGTTTGAAGAGGAAGGGCTGTTCTGTATTGTCTTTTCTCTTACAGACTTTTCCCAAGCAGTCACTGCTGGCCTCTCTTGAGGACAGGATAGACCTCAGGGCTGAAGCAGTGTGGCAGAGCTTACATTCTCAGTGCTATTGTCACATCATGAAGGCAGTGTTGTATCATAACAGGTGAAATAGAAGAAAAAGGGCAATGGTCAGTCAGAAAATAATGAGTGCTCACAAAGCAGTGCAATGCATTTGTCCCTCATGTCCCTTTTTTGTTTCTGTTTAGGCAGGTGACAAGCATTATCATCCCAGCTGTGCACGATGCAGCAGATGCAACCAAATGTTCACAGAAGGAGAAGAAATGTATCTGCAAGGTAAGGATGTCTCCATTCCAAAACCAGAAAATCAGACATTGTGATTTTTCTGTCACACACCTCAGGAGTTTATCAACCATCCCCATGTAATATGGCCAAGGAGGACTATAATCATCCCGTCTTCAGTACTATTCTCACATTTCTTCACTTGATACCCTTTTGCTCTATTAGGTGGCCATAACTGTGGCTCTGCAGGGACTCTGCACCCTCGCTGAGGCAGCCTGTGCTTGCTAAAAAAGGAACTTTGTTAGGCTGCCTCTGAATTTGACATCTCAAGGATAGTTTAGCCCCAGAATGGTGTATGAGATACCAGACAAAGTGAAGGTATTTCCCCTGATTTCTGCTGATCAGTTTCTCTGCTCTTCTGGACCACACTCCAAACTGTAAAAGGCAAGGGAAAGTCTTCCAGAAGCTGCAGTGAGTTTGTTTTGAACCCTGTAGACCTCATTCTTCATGCACATTGACAGAGTCTCTCCTCTGGTTCTTAATCATATTTGCTTCCCTTGATTACTTCCCTTTTATCTGGTCACATCTCTCTTTTTATTCACATTTACTTTATTTTTATATCTTTCTATAGTCACGTCTTTCTTGTATGCTTATTTTCATCTCCCCTTTCTTGTTAACAGTCTCACACTCCCAAGTATTGCCAAGCTTGGTTTTTCATGATCTTTTCACATAAAAAAGAATATGCTCTTTTCTTTGAATGAAAAGTAGCCTTGATCTGAATCCCACCTATTCTCTGAGAGGGTAGCATACTAACTATTAAGTTATTTTTATTACTTGCTGCAGTATTACTGTTGGTAGAAGGATGTATAATACCCATTAATGTAAGCCAGAAATAAAAGTGAAAAAGGCAGATACATGTTGTGATTTTATATATTGCACTTAGGTTAGAGAACTTAATGTACTTGAAAGGAATGTAGAAGAATAGGGAAAAATATGAAAGTGTGGTCACAGCCATTTCTTGAAATCCTGAGGAGAGGTTCTTATTGGAGGAGTTCCAAAATAAGATAATATTGTTGAGGCATTCCTTTGAAGCTAACTTGTTTTATTTTGTAGTTTGTCCTTCCTTGCAGTCCTTTTCTCTCATCTCTCGCTGACCTTATACCTCAGTCATCTTATTCCAGCTGTGCAAGGAACAGGATGTGAAATTGTGTAGCAGCTCTGCATTGCAGGAGCAGGGAGAGGCTGGAAGAGGGCTGGGTGGGAGGTGCTGCTTTCTGATGGCAGATTGGAAGGACTCACTTGAAAGCAGCAGTTACAGCATCTGGCAAATCTTAGTTTCCTCACATCATGGTGTGAGAAAGCACAGGCAGAGTTCAAGATGAGCATCAGTTTGTCCTTTGCTGTGGTTAATTAATAACAACCATTTCCAACTGGTGCCATTTGCACCAGTCTAGCAGAGAGTGGGACTTTGGGTTGATTGAGCAGGCTTTGGTGTCAATTTCTGCAGATCAAAATAAGACAGAACATATCACTTCTACTTAAACTAGGCTGGACTTTATCCTGGACAAGTTCAGGTGATAAGAAAGGGGAGAGGAGAGAAACCTGGCTGCTTGATCTGCTGTTCTCAGTGTATTTCTCTTTCTGTGGTTATGCATCAATGTTCCTTGTGCTCAGTCTGTCTCAGGGGAGGAGCACCTCAAATTGCATTGCTTTATTGTTCATAAGCTGCTTTCTCACTAAATAATGTAATTGCTGAGTGTCCTGCCAAAGCTTTCCTTGCTGATCAGCGTGCTTGTAAGTGTGAGGACCTAAAAGCCTTTCCTGTGCGAAGCTCTCAGCTGAAATGCATACCCTGACTCCATCCAAATCACTGACCCTAGGGTGCAGAATAACAGCATTCCAAGCATTTCTCTGAAATAAGAATACAACACCACAACAATAAAGCTAGAACAAAAATCACAGTGTTGATAAAATACACGAAAATAGGCGGCTTCCATCTCTCTTCTAATTGTCCTCTCCCTAGGATGTGAAAGCACTGTCTTGGTATTGCTTTGTATAATGGAGGAGCCTGGTAGGACTGTGGTAGAAACTTGTACTAGATGTGTGTGGGAAACATGCAAAAGGAGAACATGGACAAACAAGCTGTCTGTCTCGGGGCTTTCTATGTTAAGGATGGCTGGAATAATGCTAGCAGAAGCACTCTGGCTTGGCACTGCTTCAACACATGAAAATGAAAAGGAAGCAGCACCAGAAACTGTCTCTTTCCCAGTGACTTCCTGGTAATACATTATTATATGGGCTGCCCCAGAAGGCTGTTGCTGAGATAGGTTTGCCCAGTATTTAGAGGGATGCTGATGTTGAAATAATGGTACGTGCAGAGCATAAAGCTGAATAAATGAGCATGCTGGTTGGTATTTGCCAAGTGAGCAAATAAACATGTGTTAAGAATGGGAATAATCACAATTTGCTGAACAGTTCCCGGTAGTAAAAGAGAAGAGCGATGCAGCTTGGGAATTTGCACTCTTAAAGGCATTTCCAAATAGATTGGCATGTTTGGATGAATAATATCTACAAAATGTAGATGGCTCGGAGTTCAAGATCACAACAAATACTTACATTTAACTTCTTAAGCCTGCCGTGTCTGATTTGGACTTTCAAATATCACATCTTTCAAATCTCTTATCATTTTGTGAAAGAAAACCCACAACTCTTAGCTAAGTTTCACCATGAAAATGACATCCAGGTTCCTGCATTTCTCGTTCACTTTCAGCATCCTCACAGGGTGTCCCTAAAATTGTGCCAGTTTGTGATAAATACTGCCCCAAATGCAGTGACAGCTTTCTCTGAGATGGTAGGGAAAGTTTAATAGAAAAGAATCACAGAATTGTTAAGGTTGGAAAGACCCCTGAGATCATCAACTCCTATCGTTAACCTAACAGTGAGGTCCAGAGGAATAGGGATCATTTTTCTCAGGGCCACACAGGAAGGAAGCTCACAGCTGGATTTGCGACTTGAACCAAAATCTTCTGAGTCTTAGTTCATCCTTGAGCAATAGGTGTCATATTCAGAGAAGTGTTACTCAGATCACTGCTTTTAACATCAACTTACAGCCTTATAACCTGAACTCTCTTCCTCCTGCATGGACAGGGCACGGCTCCCTCCTGATCTCGCAGGCTCTGTGGGGTCCTGGCTCTGAGGCTGCTGTTTGTTTACAGAGAAGGCTGTCGGTGCACTTCTCCCTGTTGTCTGATGGATTCCCTCTGCCAAACGCACAGTTTCTTCTTCCTCGGCTTAGACTCACAGCCAAACATCTCAGACCCTTGATCCAGAGTCACAGCCTTCTCTCCTGTCTCCTGATGATGACTGTGCTGTGTACTGCTGGGAAGTGAAATGATTCCTGCTGCTCTTTACTTCTGTACCAAGCCATGTAAGGGCTTGTTAGAAGAAAATTTCCAGGGGCCCTGACCCATCCTTCTCCTGGGCTCTGAGGGTGGGGTTTCCTCTGGCTGCTCTTGAGCTAATAGTCACCAGCAGGAGACCTGAACTTGGCTCTGTTTGGTTTCTTTGTGGACAGAGGGAAGAGGTAATGTTCCCCCCTGCAGACAGTCAGGGCTCTGTGGTGACTGGAATGAAGGATGAATTTGACTGCAGCTGCAGTCAGTGTTAAAAATCAGTGTTAGTTCCTGCTCTGTTTCAACTTGGCCGATACCTGCCAGCAGCTTTCCAGCAGTGACCACAGTTTACACTCTGTTCCAAAGGACAGCTGCAATGGGATGGAAATGCTCCTTGCCCCTGACATTGCTCAGTCCTTGAGGACAGCAGGATATTCCTACTTTACAGCATAGGAAAGAATCTCGTATTTTGGGAAACAAACAGCAGAGGACTTGACTTTTTTAGTAGGATGTATAGCTGGAACAGGCCAGGTGGAAACATGAGTGCCACACATCAGAGCACGGGGTAGAAGTGCTGTGTGTGCCCATGGCAGGTACGGTGTGCTGGGACCCAGGGGGAGGCTCTCTCACGTGCTGCTTTGCACCACCTGCCATCCTGGCCTCTCACCTGCTGCCAGTGGGTCACACACAGCCCTGGCTCTTGCACTGTGAATTTTTAAATTTTGCTTTTCCTTTTACATTTTGCGTGAGGGAGGATGTGATCTGAGTAGTACTTTGCAGTAACTGAGTATGACACCGATTGCTCAATGGACTCATAATCAGAACTTCCTTTTCATGTGCGGGGCAGCACATAAGGGCGGAACAGATCAGGTAACCATGGCCCAGTTCCTTTGCTCTCACCCTCCATCCTGCCAGAGGAACTCTCTCTCTCTTTCAGTTCCTCCAGCTGGTGCTCGCTGACTCTGTTGCTGCTTGAGGCTGCTTGAGTTTTAATTAAGAATGTGTGCAAAGTGCTTTGACAGCCTCAGGACAAAGCTGCTGTAGATACGCCAAGGATTTGAATATTTTTTTGTTTCCCTTGTATTTCCCATGAGCTAGACTTTAATGTGAATTACTCTCATAGTTCATACAGATTCAGCATCTGATGCAATGAAGAGGTTCTCTTTAATAACTGACTTGTCATGACCAGAAGTCATCTGCTTTGCTCTGAATAAAGATGTGCTTTTCCTCCCCCAGGTTCCACTGTCTGGCATCCCGACTGTAAGCAATCCACTAAGACTGAAGAGAAGCTCCGGGTAAGCTGAACTCATGGCTCAATGACCCACCATACATTTTGCACACACAGTAATTGAATGTTGTTTTTAAAAGAGTGACTTTTTCCATGTTTTTTTCACATAGCTGTCACAACTCTGGCAGAATATACAGTGGAGGCACTTCAGAGGTATTGCTCTGATTTTTAGGCTTACCACCTTCACATACCTGTCTCAGTGCACTGCCTTAAAGATAGTGTCATTTACTGACATACAGACGTGGCCAAGTATCTAAGACACTTCATTTCATATCTCAATTGTTGTGAGAGAGACTCTTAAGGAGAAGATATGAACAGGGCAAATGCTATCATATATTTTAGTGGTTTTGCACATCCGTGTAATTGCTCTATAGTTATCCCCTGTTCTGCGTGGTTATTTGCAGCGTTTAGACAAGATGAACTCTTCTTTCTTTGCCATCCAAGTAAGCCTCAACCTAAAGCGATCCTGATTTGAATGCCAAAAAGAGCCACAGTTACCCTTGGAGTCACATCAGCATATTCAGACAAACTTTCTGGGTCAAATCCTCAGTGACAATAATGCTGCACTGATAAATGCTAGAGCCTGGCTTTTTGCATGAACCAGGCAATTCTAAGCCCTTATTCACTGATTCATCCTCTGGAGATTTTTCTCTTTTTGATGTCTCAGTTGGTCCCTTGAATTTTGCTAATTTTCCAGGATATGAATATTAGAGGCTGCATATGAATAAATTGTCTTTCAGATACGGAAACTAAGAGGTACTGGTGTGAAGATACCTATAACATCCTGTGGGTTGTACTCTCTGTGGGTCTCGTTCACAGGAAGCCAAATCCTTTAGCATTTATTCCAGTACACTGGCCTGTAAAACATCCCCCCCAGAAAATTTATTATGGTCATAGGTAATGTGCAGATAAATTCTTGTTGAGCAGAATTCACGTTAGTGTGGGCAAAAACATGACTGGCCCTAGGTGGGCATGTGGGCTAGAATGGCCAAACCTCAGTGCAGGTACACTCCAGCATTCACACATTGTTCTGTCCTGAGTTTTTGTAAGAAAATGGAAAATTATGCCAGGCTGGATTTTCTTCCTCATTTAACAATTTGAATGTAAGACAGTATTTTGGCCATGCTTAAGTGTCAGAATGCTTGTGCCTTCTAGTACTTGGTTGCAGAACAATACCTCCCTTTCACTTGGAGCCAGGAGTCTTATCAAAGCGCTCCTGACTACACTGTGGCCCTTACTAGCCTTCTCCAGCTGACCTTATAAATCAGCTGGCTTATTTCCATTCCCCATGGAAATGGCTGTAGTCCTCTTCAAGTATTTCCCTTTTTGTCAGTATTCTCCCCCCTCAGCTAATTTTAATTGAAGTGAGCGAAGTAAATGGATTCACTCACCTGCAAGGCTTTGCCTGAGTGAGCTCTTGCAGGAAGATGAAGTGAAGCTAAAGAAGGCATTGAGGGAGCATCTGAGCAATGTCACAGCACAGCTGTCCAGCAGCACCGTGCTCCTGGAGGAGACCTTCTATGCAGAGGTTTAAATGTGTCCTTAAAGGGCATTGATAAATGCACCATACTGAAGCTGGCTGAGAGATGGACCATTTTTAGCTTCTGTGGTACATCATAGATAGTTCCTGTCTACTCTGGTGCAAAGTCAGACACCTTATTCTAAAATCAGCTGGAGTTCACTTTGATGACTTTGACACGTGCTTCATCCTGTTGACCCAAATGAAGGCAGTAGCAAACAGGTAGGTACAGAAACAAACAAAACTGGGGGAACTATGTGCTATTTGAGCATGTCACCACTAAACTGGGATCTGTACTTTGATTGAATTTCAGGCTTTTGTTCAGGGTCAGGCCTAGATTTTCTGGTGGTTCTGCAAAAAGCCAGTGCCATTGCCTATTTGCTTGCTGGGTTTCCTTTCCCTATAGAATAAAACAGAACAAAACAAAAAGCCCTTTTATCACTGAAGTCACTTCAGAAGTTTTCAGCAAGTTCTGTTTTCTCTCAGTAACTGAATTGTGATACAAACTAATCAGCATTCGAGCCAGTCAAGATCTGAGAGGGAGTTCATAAAAGCAATGGCTGCTTCAGATCTTTTCCCCACGGATATTTGTGGAAGTTTACAAAGACAAAACAAGCAGAAAACAAAGCAACCGTATGCATGTTACAAAAATATATATTGTTTAGGTGTTTATTTACAACTGTCTGGCTGTTCATGATTCTGCAGCGGTCAGTAAGTAACAGATATTATAAGACAAGTCGATGATAATAACTTGATTGAAAAAAGAGCTTAACCACTGAACTGGGGAAACTGCTTTCCTTTTCACTCATTTTTCCCTTTTGTGTTTCATGACAGCATTCCTCATCTGAGTTCTTTTATCCAAAGAGTCTGGTTCTGCGCAGGCCACGCTCTGCAGAGGTTTGCTGTTGTGTTTTCATAGTGTTGATAATGATCTTCTTTACTGAGAAGATTCTTCATTACTGTCATTTGCTGCGCTTGCTACTACTCCTGCCACACAGCTTTCCTGCTATCACTTGCCACCATGGGCACTGACGCTGTATTTTGCATCACTTGTTTCAGTGTTGCTTGTTAATTCTCACATTTTTTATTTTGTTTAATGAAATGCTTAAAATTAACTTTTTTATTTTAGATTCAGATGAGCTTTTGGGGGCTGTAGTATTGGTCTTCCAGTATTCCAGAAAGTTTTCCTTCTGAAACAGAAAAGTTAGAGAGCAAATATGAAGCAAATGAAAATGGTGAAAAATGTCTGACTTTAAAGTGATGGTTGAAAAGAAATAGTTTTCCATGAACAATGACTTAATGTGTTTAGGAAAAAAAAATGCTGTCAGTTAAGTCACTTCCTTTTTTATATATATTGACCAACTACCCGTGAATACTTTAGTTGAGGAAATGCTTACAAAATCCCAGGTTTGGATATAGTCTATGTGCTGCCCGGGAGCATTTGCCTCTCTAATCTGGTGCACATCCGCATCTGAGTTGCAAGATCCTCTCTGTCCTCTTGACTCTGGAGTAGCTTTCTACATTCAGATTTTACTGAGTTTGCTTCGCACCTACAAACACCACTCACTTCCATTTCTTCTCCTTCAGGGCAGTGTTTATTTGTTGGTTGTGTCTGCTGTGGGACATGTGGCTGTGCTGATGCAGGCTCACCCGAGGTAGTTTTCACCTGGTGATGAAGTCAGGTGCGGACCTGGTGCAGGCTGGCAGCAGGCAGAGAGGCTGAGAGTCCGTGCCGCTGGGTTTCCTTGGTGTTGGTTTGTGCAGCCTTCGCATCTCTAATGGCAGAGTAGATGCAGCCGTGTGTCAGCCAGGGCAGGGTGTCTGTGTTAGATCCAGCCTGCAGGATGGGGTTGGATGGTGGAATCCAAAGCTGTGATTCAGTGGGGATTAATGCAAGCCCTCCACCCTTTGTCCTGCACAGCGGTTTAGCTACTTAACTACTGTTGAACACCTCTCTGTCTCTGTTAGAGATCTCTCGTTCACAGATCTGTGAATCAAGAAAATGCAGCATAAAGATGTGTTATCAGTGCTCCTAAGCAGAGCACTGTCTCTTCAGTCCCAGGCTTTATGGAATAAAATGTTGGAGTCTGAGAACAGCAAACTGTGGGATCATTGCACTCATCTTTAAGGCCAGTGTAGTGACTTTTTGCATTTAGCTTAGCATGCACGAGTCTGAGTTTCCAGTGTTGAAATCCAGGAGCCTTAGGATTAAAAAAACCAAATCCTATTCAATGTATTAGAAAAATATGCAAGGCAAAATAGGAGCAGCCCACGTTAAAATAAACGTATGTTCTCCTTCTTGCTTTGTAGACTGTGTAGAATACAAATAGCTTAGGGTGAGATGAATACCCTCTTGTGTAAATTTGGTCAGTACTGAATTCTGTTTAGATTTACATGTTGGTTCTACAAAGTGTAACTCAAGGCAGATTTTGGCTTCAAGGCTTTTTCTACGAGGTAGACACAAAGGTACTGTCATTGCTGTTGCTATGAAAGTGGGCCAAAGGCTTGAATCTACATGCAAATTGTAGTTTGAGAATGGTAGGGTGAAATCCTCTGAATTCTCTGAGAAGCTTGTGTTGAATTCGGTGTGTTCTGGGCTTCCCACTTTATTTTCTTGTTCTTCCCACTTAACTTACTCTTGATGAAAGCTAAGTTTGCATGAGTAGTATTGTAGAAGTTTGTTTGGTACCAACATACCTTCAGTGATTACGTGCTGAAAATTCATTCTCCCTTCTGGCCTTCGTGTCCAGAAAGGAAAGAAAAATTAGTTGTAACCTATTAATATCTGTGTCTGTGTGAGTTTGAACTAAACCTGTTCACTAGTTTTGTCTGGATGCATATTTAGTGCAGAGAAATAAGGAATGTGTGCATTTGGAAGGAAACACTCTTTTAAGGAGAAGGGTGTAAGAGTTAAACCAGCAGGGAGGCACAAAGAATGCTCTGACATCGAGGGGCTTTGTTGGTCTTGTACAGCCATCGAAAATTACAGAAAGCCATAGGAAATCCATATTTTATGAACCCTGGTTCCAAGTCCTAATTAACTGTAAAACCTCACAATTGATGGAGCAGGTAGTCAGCGTAACAAGTGTTGTACTGAGAAAGTCAAATCCCTTACTGTTGCAAAATCTGCCCGGTAGAAGAAATTCCATCCTAATCTTCTCTTAGTTTATTTATAAATATGCTTCACTTAAAGTAGCTTCTGAGGTTTAGAGAATTTGCTTAAGCTATAATGTTAAATGTTATTAAGTGAAAACATATTCGTTCTTCTGCAGCTATTATCACCGCCTTGCATAATGAACTCTATCAAAAAATTAAGGCAGGTACTGTAAATGGTGACGATGCCTTTGTTAAACGATAGTGCATCCATTGGGCCAGATGTTCTTGGGATCAGTTTTGATCTGGTTGCCTGCACCTGTAAGTTTTTACAGAGCATGATGCTGAACATCTGTACTTGAGAATGCCAGAGCCACCACATTGTAGCAGCACCTGGATGATGTGAATGGCTCTAGCGGGGATTCTTTTTTTGTTTTCTTTAAGAAGTTATTTATTTAGATGATGTACCATGCATGATGACATGATAAACAGGGGTAAATGCAGATGAACATCGTAAGCTTTGTAGTCTAATACTAAAATATCAAGTTAATCAGTTTTGGGGCATCTGCATGGGTGATATGATAACTGAGCACTCAATTCACAGTGAACCTAAGAGGATGAGCATGACAGTTGGTATTACCTCTATCAGTCTGCAAATGAAACTGGTAAAGAACTTTTGTGTTGAAGGCAAATGCATGGAATGAAGAACAAAAACATAAAAATAAGAAGTCTGTGATAAAGTGGGAAATACCGAGAAGTCTTGCAAATAGTTTAGATGCTTTGTGATCTTTTTTTTTCCTTTGGCTCCTTTAATGACATGCATGAATTTTTCTTGACTGAATTTCTATTGATTTTTTTCATATACTTCTTAGACTTTCTGTATTTGGTACAGACATCCTATATTGATATATTTACTGCTGTTACATCCATTTGCGTGGAAGAGGAAAGGAAAAAAGCGATGACTCTTCTACTGTCAGAAAATGTGGAGAAGCCATGTACCACCAGAAAAGAAAAAAAAGATTAGCTCTTCATAGAAATTTCCTTTACAGTTCTCTGCACAAAGGTGGCTTTATAAAAAGCTGTATTTGAATCCTTCAAGGAAAAGAACAGTCATATAAAAAATGTTTCAGATCTGTTTGTAGAAGAAGTAAGGCAGCTTAACTTGTTTTGGTGCTGGGAGTGTAGAACAAGTGTCACAGGGCTATTGTGATGGAAGTAAATACCTATAAATTATTGCATTCATATTAAAGATTGTGTCCTCTTTCTTCACCTGTTTTCTTTGAATAACGCGTGAAAGAGATGCTCTTGTGTTATCTCCACATCTCCAGTGTTAGAGGTTACATCAGGGCCATTCCTATTCCCGTTTTAGCTGTGCTCTGATCAGCTCCCCTCCAAGGTGGAATTTACACCCCAGTGCAGTTACATCAATAGAGAACTTGACCTCCAGCATGTCTCTTGCCACCTGTTTAAGATACAGAGTCACAATGATGTTACACAGGGTCAGAGATGAAAGTGGAACATTCAATCTAATAAAAGCCATACCAGGTCACAGATTTTCAAACGAGAGCTATTATGGGTCTCTTAGGAGAGGAGCCAACCATAGCAACTAAAAGTATGCCAGAGGAACAGCTTCTATCAAGGAGTCTTTGGTGTATGTTTGTTAAAGCAAGCAGCATAGAAGTTTTTAAGTGCAATGCAATTGTCTTTAGGGGAAAATTCAAAGCTGTGAAGGATTCCAGACCATATGGGAAGAAGCAGAGTAGGAAAGAGCCATCTGTGATGGAAACAGCCTGTGTAACTCAAAATAAGAAATAGGGCAAAGTGAGGCAGGAAGGGTGAGAGTGGTTGTACGAGTCCTTTTTCATGCACTGTCTTCAAGGGTACGTTTAGACATGAGCAAGGTACAGGACTGGGAGCTGCTAGAGGAGCCTCGGAGTTGCAGGTCTGCTTGGATTCAGCTCCTCAGGAAAGGAGCAGTGTGTGCTCAGGCCCTGGCTGGCAGCAGGGCGTCCTGCCCAGGCAGCGGGGAGCTCCGCAGTAGGCAGAAGGTAAAACCGATGTACACAGAAAGAATTACAGAAAATAGAAAACTGGTTTAAAGGGTGTCATATCTGGCTCATGGCCTTGTTAATGGGATGGTAAAGAGGAACTTGGAACAGAAACACAGTGAGGAAATGAAGAACAGGTGCTACAACTTACCAGTCCATCTGACAACTCCTCCTGTACTCCAGGGTTAAGAGCACCTAAGAAATTTATTATCAGGATATGGCTGAAACGATCTTCTTAAGGTATCTAATTAATAAATTCACTGAAGTGATAAATGCAAGTGAATTTTCCTTAAATGGAAAGATTTTTAGCAGTGACACTAAGAGATGAGACTAAGGAGCTGGAGTGAGGACTGAGAATTTCTTGTTTTCTGAGGCAATTATAAAAGATCCAAAGGGCCTGCCAAGTGGGAATAAGCCATAACTGCCTCTAACACTTGTTTTCCTACAACAGGGAAAATTGAGCAGACAAAACTCTCAAAGTATGTCTGCCAAAAGCCAAAGGTAACAGAGAACCCCCTAACAGTACCTCAACTACTTAATACTGTTCCCTATGTTGTAATGAAAACAGTTGTTTTCCATAGTAACTGCAGCAACATGTGACATGTGTCTTCCACTCAAACAGAGTGAAATGGAAGAATGAAAGGGGGAATAAAGTGTTTCTCAACAGCAGCCAGATTTTTCCAGCTCAATTCTTGTAACATTTCCATGAAACAAGTGCTCGTTGTTGGGTTTTTTGGTTTGGGAGGAGCTTAAGGGCAAATGAGAAATTTCTCTTCCCTTTTGAGATGTAGGAATTTGCAGCTATGGAGAGAAAAGAAAAGAAACATGTAAAGGTCCAGCTGAGAAAGTGCTCTCAAACATGCTCTGGAGAGGATTTGTGACTGTGTCAGTCCACAGCTGCATCTGCTCTCTGTTTGATCCGAATCGTAGGTTTTTTGGTGGAACATATTCAAAGTCTTTTGTTTCTCTAACCCTCCCTGAATATGGTGACTTCATTTTCAAAAGTGAAGTCAGAGGAAGCCTGCTGTATGATCCATGACTAGTCTTCAGCATTTTATATACAGATGGTTCCAATAGCTTCTCCGGCTTTGAAATTAAAAGTAGAAAGTCTCTGGGGTCAGTTGAAGGGTTCTTCAGGAAATGTATGCTGAGAGACGAGATAGGTCCAGTAGCCTTTTTGTGTTCCCTCCAATATTTTCTAAGAAATAGTGAGCCAGGCTGTCAAGCCTTGTTTCTCTTCAGGTGTGCCTGAAGGTCCCTAGTCCAGTGGGCCTAACGTCACAAGCTGATGAAGTAAGAACTGTTTACCAGGATTTAATTTTAAGTGACTTTGAAGTAGCCCACTGCACTGGGGTCATCAGAGTCATCTGCTGACACGAGGCTTTGTGATGGGATTTGGTTCTTTGCAGTCAGTTAGGGAGCAAAAATTGCTCATCGTTTCTCAGTTGCAGTTGGGATATGATTGATTACCTTCATGTGTCTGCTGTGTGCCAAGTTTAGGAGTAATCTTCACAATAGCCAGGGTGACTTTTGATCAAATAGAATACTTTTCAAATGCATCAGGTTCTCAGGATCCCCACATCTCGGTCATCAGTTACTTTGTCTCCTCTCACAAAACTTCCCCCAGGGCATCAGTGTCCGTTTATTCCTGACAAAGCCTTGGAAAATCTTCTAAATGTAGCAGCACAGGCTCTGTAGGGGTGAGAGTGTTCTCATGAGTTTTGGTTTGCAGGACATTGTCATTAAACATCATGACTTTTGCATTTTGGGGACTCATGACATTTCAACCACCATTTGACTTCCCTGCTGCATCTTGGTTGTGCTGCAGATGTAGGGAACAGCTCCAAGCAAAGGATTTCAGGTCCGTCTACTTAGGAAGGCTGCATTCAGTTCTGATGATTTCATTCCTAAAGGAAATCCAGGGATTGAACACTTGGAAAGAGATAATGTGTGTGCTGTGCTCCTCACAACAGTTTTGTCTGCTGGACTGCTGATCCCTACAGTGGTTTGTGAACTAACGTGTTGCTAAAATGACCAGCAGGACTATCCTGGATGGTTCTTTGTATGGCTCCTACAGTGTCTCTGGCAGGTGTTGTTTGATTTTGTTCATTATTGTTGTCAGTCTAGTCTTTTACACTGTATGATTTAGAAAAACCTCTTCCCCTCTCACACCACTCCTTCCCCTACCAAAAAAAAAAAAAAAANAAAAAGCCCACTTGCCTCACAAGATTGTGGAATTTTCCAGAATGCTTGCATTTGTGTTGACATTTTTTCCTAAATTCAGTTATTTTCAAGATGTATGCAGATTTCCTCACTTAAAATTGCCAACGTTAATGGCTTCAGATTGCTCTCAAAAGTTCCCTTTTGTTTTTCAGCCTACAAGAACATCATCAGAAAGCATTTATTCCAGACCAGGTTCCAGTATACCTGGCTCCCCAGGCCACACTATCTATGTAAGTATTCCTCCTGAGGAATGAGCTGCCGAGCCTTTGCTTGCACATGAACTGCTCGTGCTGAAATAAATCACTTTTATACTGATGCTTTATTTTAGTGCTTAAATTGTTAAAACCTTTGCCATGTAGCTTTTATAACTACAGGATATCAAGAGCAGGGTAGGCCTTTTCCAGGTCACATTTCTCTCGGAAAGGCACAGTAAATCTTTTGATGTCACTTGGTGGCACGAAGAGGGACAGAGGGCAGAGGGGTCATTTGACTTTGTGAGGATTTTGTGAGGAGATCTGTGCACTCTGATACACAATTTTTGAGAGATCTGCTCTCTGCACTTGGGGAGCGTGGGAAGCAGGGTCAGCTACACTGAAAGAAGCCTGGCTTCGCCAACACCTTCCATTTCAGAAGTCAGATTTTTTGGTTGTGAAAGGAAAGGTGTTTTTAATTTAGGACAAAAATATTATTAAGCATAATGCCGAATCCCTGACTTTACAGATAACCTTGAGATTGTATACATGAAAATGTAGAGTAAAACACAGAAATTTGGCAGTTACATTTATAAAAATGCAGAAAAAATGTCCAAAATTACAAATCTCATGTCCTGAGTTAAACTCTAGTTCTTATCTGCATTTCAACAATCACAAAAATAAGCTGATAGATGAAAAGTGTTGACACTGCAGATATCAAAAGACAAAGCATGTCCTGGAGAACTGCCATTCTGTGGGTAATATCAACTTCATAAACTGTAGCTTATGAAATTTAATTGCTGCTCAAAATTACCATCTGTAGAGCAACATGGCGGCCTAGATCAGGGTCTACAAAAAATATCTGTAGTAATTTATACTGGGTTAAGAGTATCCAGACATATTTGCAGATCATTAACAGACTGTGGTAAAAATACTACAGAAATAGCATATATTAATATACCTAAATATTTTAAGGGTTAAAATGGCTTAAGGTATTTTGTTATATCTGGTAATTAAAAGCTAAACAGATTTGAGTCTGTTTTTAGACAGTGATTGTCCTAACTATTTCAAACCTTGCTTCTCTAGCAAGAAATGTTTTGTACTGTTCCTAGTTTAAGGCATTGCTTAAGAACCACCAAGACCAGTGTTTGTTAGAGACCTCAGGAAGGCAGATGCATGTTAATCTGAAATTACTAGGTGCTAGCACTCAGGAAGAACAGAACTGAATGTGAGTTCCCTTATGCAATCTACTATGAATAAATAAAGTATCTAGTAGAAGTGTTGGAAAACAATTGGAATATCTTCTTTCACTTTTAGTCATCAATGTATTTCAGTAAGGTAGGTAAAAAAGTATGATGACATTTTTTAAAGTCTTTCTGTAAGCGAAGAAAGATATGAGTTGTCTAAACTGAATTTAAGACCTGTTTCTATTTCCCTCTAATGGGTGCAGCTGACTTTGGAATTTATTTCCTACTTCTGTTTTTTAACTAGTCAAGATCTCCTTGCAGTCTTAGTGGAAAAAATAGTCCATGCTTGCACCATGTAGTTGGTAAGGAATGGATGCTTTAGTCAGAAGTTTGGGTATAGGATGAGTGATGAATGCAATGTAATAATTTCATTTGGGAGTTTGGATACCCAGTCCTGACAGTCCTCCTTGTCTTTTTATTTCCTTCCAGTAAGTTCTGTTTCCTCTTGTGTGCACAGTTATAAATTGAGTATCTGTCTGTGGTCTTCAGCATGAAATCCTTTTGTAATCTCTGTAATCTGCAAACTAAATTGATGTTATCACCCATTTTACATGGGGGAAAACAAGAGCAGAAAGGTGAAAATACTTGCCTGAGGCCACAAAATGAGTCATTTGCGGAGCTGAAGTTTCCAGCTCACTACTGGGGATAAGAAACTTTTGTAAAAAGATCTATATATGCCATGTTCTTTCTTCCCTAAGAGAAGAGAAAACACTGTGAGCTGCTGCAGAGGAGGCCTGCTGGAGAAGAACAAGAAGCATTCACTCCACATGTAGGGTGCCAAAAAGGGGTTTCCATAGCAGCAGTGTGACAACAAATACACAAAATCATAAATTGTGTAAAAGAGAAATTGCCAGTGCATTTGTGTAAGTTAATTTATCTTCTGTCTTTGACCTTTAGGCAAAAGTAGACAATGAAATCCTTGATTACAAGGATTTAGCAGCCATTCCCAAAGTCAAGGCCATTTATGACATTGAACGTCCAGACCTAATTACTTATGAGCCATTCTACACCTCCGCCTACGAGGACAGACAGGAGAGACAGAGTCTTGGAGAGGTAATGACCCACCAGCACCTCATTCCGCTGTGCACTGCATCCAGAGCCTGCTTCGCTTCCCATCGGCGCTCCTGGAGATCGCTGCTGCTGCTGTTCACGCTGCTTTGTGTCTGTCTGATCCGGGGTACTGGGAACACTCACGGTGCTGCCTCATGTGTGAAACTGCAGGATTAGACACCTACATTAACACCAGAGGAATGGCAGGGGGGAGGCTTGCAGGCTGTCTCTGTGTGCTTCCTCGTAACTCCCATGGATATCCTAATCTTTGGGAATGGCAAAGTCCAGAACATGAGGCAGAAGCCAATGTGCTGTTGTGCTGTGGAGCACCAGTATTCACGAGAGAATAGGAGGAATACCACGATAGTCTATGGACTAAGAGCAGCAGGATACTTGTCTCACCCATACTGAAGGGAAATACATATCACCAGAGCACTTTGCCAGGCATAAAGTGAGATAAAACTGGCCTGGATAAAACTGTGTCAGGATGAAGTGCTCTTCCACCTAGGAAAGCAGGTTAATCGTGTTAGAGAAATACCTGCCTCACATTTTAACCTGCTGACATTTAGTAAGGATTCACGTATCATGCAGCAATAAGAAAAAGCCATGTCATTTATTCTTCTAAACTTGTACGTAAAGGTAGCTTTCAGATTGTCGGCCCCCAGTTTCCTCAGGTGAATTTCCGTAGCTGCAATTGCTATTTACATGATTCCAGTGCAGTCTGTGAAGCAGGTTTTGTCATGTAATACCATGTCTGTGAATCAGACTTCCTGAATGCAAATCTAAATGGACATGGAAATGGATTTACCACTGCAATCTCAGTAACCTCACTGACTGTAACTGAATTGAGGATGAAAATAAGTTGAAGAAAAAAGAATTACAGTAAATCATTCAGGCACCAGTGGTCTGTAGATGACCAGATCAGTGTGACTGATAATCTGCTTTCTTATCAGTGTGACTGATAATCTGCTTTCTTACCAGTGTTCTGCCCACCAGCAGGTCAGAACTGCATCAGTTTTTCTCCTTTGTTCTTTAATGTTTTATAGAGTTAGTTTTTTAAATCATGAATTGGAAATTCAGCTCAGGAGTAAAATAAGAGATTAACAGGTCAGAACATTACAGAATTTCTCCTCTCCAATTGATGTTGGTAGTGAATCCAGCTGGCATCTGGTTCAAAACCACTGTGAGATGCATTGGTGACCTCTGACCAGTTCCAACAGGCCTGACCCATTTCACAAAACCTGCTACAAACACAAGTCTCTTGTTAGTCACACAGGGGGAACTAATCTCACCCGAGAAGGTGAACTATTTGTTAATCCTTAAAGGGAAGCTTCTTACTGACAAAGCAGTGTGTTGGAAGCTGATAAAGCAATATGGTGTAAGTTGTCTGCTTTTATGCTTGTTCTGGGAATAAGCAAAAGCCTTCGGGGTTTTCTTACACCATATTTTCACCAGCATTAAATTCAGTTAATTTCTAGTGACTACAGAAATTTGTTCTGGAAACAGAAGGGGCTCTCACTTTCTTTTCAGAAGGTCTTGGGTTTTCACCCAATGCTGCTGCTGACTTCTGTCACCTTGGGCAAGTTACCTCACCTCTTTGTATCTGTTTCTCGTCCCTTCCCTTGCCCTAATGAGAACACAAGCCCATTGGGGTGGAGTGATCCCTTACCCTGTGTTTGTGTTGTGGTAATCGAGTGACAGCAATCCTGGTACAACATATATCAGTCCTCATCATCTTTAAAAAGCAAAGAAGGTAACGTGTTTAATCGTGCAGACAGTGATTTATCCTGCATTCTCTTTGCAAAGGGTGTGTGTATGTGGTGGTGTTAAATAAAAGGGGACCCTCAGTTTACCCTTGTACACTAGAAATGCCCCTCACTATGATTTAAAAAGAAGAAAAAAAAATCACCAGTCTCAGAGAAGAAAGATTTTTGGGTGTACACCAAACTTTATCCAGAGATGGACACAAACCTTAATTTCTAGGGGATGGGCTACAAGAAAACGATACACTTTAGCCGCAGAAAGCGAGGAAACAGCATGGCAGTGAGCAGACCCGGCGTGAGGCTGTTCTCGGTGCAGGGACAGGGCAGTGCCCGGGCGGGTTTCCCACTCGCGATCCCTCGCTCGGCTCGATCCCGGCCCGATCCCGGCTCGATCCCGGCCCGATCCCGGCTCCATCCCGGCTCCATCCCGGCTCCATCCCGGCTCCATCCCGGCCCNGGCATCTCGCGTTCGCAGGGCAGCGCATCCGCCGCGGTACCGGAGCGCAGCCCCCCGGCCCCCTCCCGGCCCCATCCCGGCCCCATCCCGGCCCGATCCCGGCTCCATCCCGGCTCCATCCCGGCTCCATCCCGGCTCCATCCCGGCCCGATCCCGGCTCCATCCCGGCCCCATCCCAGCTCCATCCCGGCGCTGTCTCGGCGCCCTCTCGCGGGGAGCGCGGGCTGGCTCCGCCTGTCATCGGGCTCCAAAGACACAGACGGGATTGGCAATTAATTTTCTGCTGCCGAGGCTGGCTCGCAAACAGAGTGAGAAAGTTTCCATAAACTGACAGGTATTCAGGTTCTTCAGGACCTGTCAGTTCTGCTCTGTGAGCAGCAGCCTGATGAGCACTCAAGTCGTCTTTTCTCAGCTCCAGCTTTTGTTGGGTATATATTGGGAAGCAGCACTTTACCTCTAGGTCCTTTATTTCAAGTATTCTGTTTGTTGAAAGCACTGAATGCTCTGAAACACCGTTCACTAAACAAGCAGACATAAAATGAAAAAAAGGATTGTTTTCTGAATTGGTAGATGCTTCAAAACAGAGCAGGGATCCCACCTGGTAATTCAGTTAAAAGACAGCTAAAATGGCATCAGTGTGAAATGCTGGAACTTGTCTTGCAGAATGACACCTGTAAAAGTTAGCAGAAACTTCCCAGAGCACAAAATGGCCTGGGTGGCTTCAGGTTTTAGGGCAGACTCTCAGATCTCAAAGCAATAGAGAATTGAGCCTGTTGCAGGAGAAATTTTTATGTAAGTTTGGTCAGAACGAGCCCTTCTTCCTCTTCCTCTTCCCTTTCCCCTTCCTCTACCTCTACCCTTTCCCTTCCCCTTCCCCTTCCTCCCCTGGAGTCATCACTGTATTTCCACTGGCTTGCTGCTCTGGGATGGAGCTGCTTTTCTCAGTTGCCTGCCCAGTGTTTCAGACTGACCATAGTGTAGCCTTCTGCGATAGACCAGGTTTTAAAATACCTGGAGAACCAAACATTCCTTGGCAGCCTCAGAGTCTGAGATCTGACAGTTCACCTGTGCATGATAAAACCCTAACTTGGCTGCAGAGTGAGGTTCCATTTCCCAAAAAGAATGAGATGATGTCAGCTAGTGATGGAGTAAAAATACGTGAAGGGAAAAATACCTGGATTCAGCACGCTACTTTCTGGGCTGCCTTCCCAGTCTTAGATTCCTGTGACTACCTTTTACTGTAGCCATTACCTCAGCATCCAGGTAACCCCAGCAGAGGATAGAAATTCATTTATTTAGAGTAACACATGAATTGCTAGTAGAAAAAGGTGGGAATGCACTTCACAACATGTGCTTTTTTCATTCATATTGAAAGTTTTAGGTTAGCTCTCAGTTTTTTGTAGAGAATGTTGCTCCAAAGCAGTATGTATGGCATGTTTCATGTGGAGCAAAGTTTTTACAGCTGCTGCTGTTAGATGATAGGAATTAGGAAAATACGAATGTAAAAGACTTTCAAGGCTTTGATGGAAAGTAGCAAAAGCAGTCTTTAACAACTTTATGGAAACTTGATGAAAAGGAGACGTCCTGTATCCAACAGAAAACATCGCTCCTTTGTTTGGATACCTTGCATTCCCACTGTCACCAGCTCCATAAGAGTGAATGGTCTCTCAATCCAAAATGTATGGATATTTACCAGCTGGATATTTATTATCAGAAACTCTGCATACATTTTACACTACTGCTGTCGTACATTAGTGTAGTAGTTAGACCAGAATCAGCAGTTTTGCTTCTGAGATATTATCTTAATAGCTATATAATTCTATAATTGTGGTCTTATTTAAAAGCATAATCTCTTGCCCACTTTATTATGACAAATAATATTGAAGTTTTGTGCACAAAGGAAATAATTAAATCCTGATCTCCCAGCTTCAAATTGTCTGGTAGTTAAAGACCACATAGCCTCTATTCTTGTTTGTACCATCAACATATGCATAATCATATGTTTCTTCTAAAGGTATTTCTTGCCTCAGTTTCCCTATCTGTGTTGCAGAAACTTTTCATAATATTGTGCATATATCTGCCCACTGGCCTTTGTGCAGTTCTTTCAATAACCCTGCTTGTAATTCCTGTCTGTTCTCCTTACGTAACCGTGGAGGAACACAGAGATTTAAAGGAGGTCATATCAAAGAAATGTTGATGACAACTACATGCTCCTTTGCATGGCTATGAAATGTAAGGCCTTGGGGAGAAGCACATTTTTGCCAGAGTGCGTGCGTTGGAGGGAAAACATGCTTCATCCTGAAAGATGTTCTGTATTTTGATTTTCCATGCAAAGCTCTGAGTTAAGTTTATTTACTTGATTTCCATTTTAAAGATTTCTGCATAACAGGCATGGTTGTTAAATTAATAACTCTTTCTGATTTTGATCTTTACAGCTATGTTTTAATTACCACAATGATTAGATGGCTAAGATGATCTTGCATGATACTTGACTGAATTAATCACACTTATAAAGATTCTCCCAGAAACTTTAAACTTCAGTGATTTATGGACCAGTCCCTGAGCAATGTGGAAAAAGCAGGTTCCGGTGCTGGGAAGGCCTCAGTAATTTCTGCATTGCCACTTTACATTGCCATATATCAGAGTGTCTGCAGCAATGTTTAGATGACCTTTTTCTGTCCCAGTATATGCAGTGATATTTCATAACCTTATTTTTTATGTCTTTGCAGTCTCCAAGGACATTATCACCTACCCCTTCTGCAGAAGTAAGTTTGGTGGAACCTTTGGGGGCAGTATCCTACTGTGATTAGAATGATTCCCTCGAGCCAGTGCAGGCATTGGGTTGTTGTCAGGCAGAGCCATCTCTGTTTGCCACACAGGCATGTTTTCTGAATGTTGAAACTTAACAAAGATTATTTCTAAGAAGGAAACATGAAGCTCTTGTTGACAGATTGTACAAAAAGTGGAGCTGCCACTCCTCCCCGATTGCTGTCTGTAGAGCAGAGCCCTTTGTCCAGCAGGCGTCACTTCTGGTACATTCCTGCTCCTTGTGGCACAGGCGCGTTCAGATCTCGAGAGCTGCAGGATTTACAGGAGATAAAATGCTGCTCTAAGCATCTAAATAATAACCTGTGTTTGCTACTGAAACACTTGCAGTTTTGTCTTGAAGAAAACATAACTATGCTCTGGTTTGGTTTTGCTTTGCCAGAGGAGTTAATTTGAACATCATAATAACATGAAACATTTGGGAAGTCATTTGTCAGGATAAAATAGATGCTCTTGCAGAATCATTATCGTTGCATTATCATGTTGCTTATTTGCAACATAAAAGTTGTGCTGATTGCTACTAGTTAAAAATTAAGGGACTATAAAATTTCTTATAAATCTTCATGCATTACCATCAGTCCTTTCCCTTTTGTCCTGGTTTCGTTTGCTTCATGGGAGGGTGGGGGATGAGAGTGTTGTTCATTTTGAGGTTTTTTGTTTGTTTCTTTTATTGGCTTTTTTTACCCCCAGGAAACAAAGTAAACTGGATTTTGCTATACAAGGTGTCATGTTTTCAGATGCATGGGGAATCTGATTTGGATATAAATACCTGCTGATGTAGCTGGTTGTGACACATGGTAAATTTAGCCACAGAGAGCTCTGTGCTGCAGCTATTGAATTCTTGCTGGTCTCCAAGTTCGCTCGCTGATGGCCAGCTCGTGTATCGTGTGCAGGACGCTGCAGGACACACATACTCTGGATGCAGCTTCCCTTACAGAGTCAGGGAATGTGGGCAAATCGAGGATTACGTAGAGTTTAATAGAAATTACAGGTGGAGTGGGAACCTTCCAAGACTGAATTCTGACTATAAAAATGGGTTGGAGCAGATCCTTGGAGAACAGTGCTAATGAAGGAGGTTGAACGCTTAAGGGATGTTGCTATTTCAGTCGCTTCTGCTGATGCCTTCAGACCCACGGAAGTTAAGTGCTGCTAAAAATGTGTGATGTGCATTTAGATTTATCAGTGGATGCCTCTGTCCTGCAGGGCTATCAGGACGTTCGGGACCGCATGATTCACAGGTCTACCAGCCAGGGCTCCATTAACTCTCCCGTGTACAGTCGGCACAGCTACACCCCCACCATGTCACGTTCCCCCCAGCATTTCCACAGACCTGGTAAGGGCAACTGCATTACGAATACATGCAAAACTATTGTTTCTTTATTATGCCACTCAGTGGTGCGGTGAAGCACTTGTTTCTCCTTGAAGTGGAAGTTTAGAATTGAAAGATTGTTGTGTATTTTAATGTCTCATTTTCTATCTGGTTTTTTGTTCTCGATTGACGTAGCCTTTTGCACTAGGCTGACTGTTTCTTGCAACATAAATATGCATCTTCTGGTTTTGTTTCCAATCAATTCTTTTTAAAATATTTGTATGTTTCTGAAAACAAGCAAAAATTTGCAGCAGCTAATCGCAAACTTCTTTCTGGAATTTGGGAAAAATGTCACATATTGGAAACAAAAATTATGGCTTGACTGTACAGAAGTTAGTAATGTAGGTTTACTCCCTTGTAAAAAATTCCTTTAAAGCTTGGTGCAGCCATAGAATCTCATATTCAGAAGCAAAATGCCCATATGTTCCAAATTGCCAGTCATTTTTTAAGACATGGACTCAGAAGGCATCTTTTTAATTAAAGCCATAGGCAATTGCCTGGGAACACGTGAAAACACGAACTTTACTTTCTGGTTTAGCAGTGATGTACACGTTCTGTGTACAATATATAAAATGTACAGGTCATTCAGGTTCCCAGTGCCTTCAAAATTACTGGTTGTGCGTATGAAAGCAAGATATGAAAATGAACGATTCATGCACACCCAAACTGCATAAAAATGTATCGCTAAATGCTATTCATTGAAGACTTTTCAAGACTGATTTTATTGTGTATGGTAATGAATTAAACCTTTGTGATCTGTTTTTAAATTAAGTGATACAATCGCACGGTTTCATCTTCCTTGGTGATTACAGCTGAACAGTTGGGATGCCAAAAGCCCATATGCAATAGGAGCTGCATTTTTAAAATTAAAGATTTATAATAGAGCCACCACTGTGGAACTTGAATGCTGTAGCCATTTCCTAGTGGGGGTGGGCTGAAAGCAGCCAATTGTGTCTGTCAGTGAATGCCTTATTTAAGGGACCCAAGGGAGGTGGGACAGAAGCAAATTGTGTCTGATACTTAGTGCTGACAGCATGACTGTGTTTTCAGATGACGTTACAACTGAAACTGAAAGAGACTTGAAAACGTGAAAAAGCTGCAAACTTCTCTCCCTTGATTCTCCAGTTCTGAGGGGATTTTTCCATTTTTATCTGTTGTCTCAAGGACATGAACAAATCCAGGCCCTATTCCAGCCTTGACTGTGATTGAGTTTTACTGTCTGTGTTCAGTCAAAGACCTTCCCCAGAAGCAATCTCTGTTTATGTAACTCTTGTGATGGGCAGATGGGCTCAAGCCAGAGTTTGGATCCAAATGTAAAATCTCCCAAAGTCCACAGCCTGAAGGATTTTCTGGAGAGATATTTGTTCAAACTTATCTATATTCAGACGATCTCATCTTGGGCTCACCTGTTACTGATCCTCATACGACACAGAAGTAATTCTGTACAATTCATCATTTGCTGTTTCCTACCCTGTTTTGGGGTAATTGTTAAAGCTACTTTAATAATTTTCCTTCAGTAATTATTTTCCTACAGTAATTACCCATGTTGAATATTAGCAGTTGCACATGTAACTTTTTTTTCCTCCTAATGGCACTTCTTTTCACCACGTTATTTTGCAAGAATAATTTCTCTCCGAATAAACCCAGTGGCCCCTGATAACTTCTCCTTTGCTCCCAGCTAGCCCTTGAGAGAGAAGTGAACTGCTGCACTGACGTTGTCAGCATAAGGTTCTTCAAAAATCGAGTGCTACAAGTTCTGAAAAAGTTTGCAGCCTTTTCCTCCTGCGGTGCCCTAGCTGATGTTGGCAGCATTTTTGGAATGTCTTGAAACAATAGAAAACAGCTTGCATGCCTCTTGACTGACATTTTTTGGTCAGGCACTTTTCAAGCCAGCTGCTTTCTTAACTAATTGAGCGTCAGTGTTTGTGATGTTTGCATGCTGGTAGCAGGCCACTTTCTGGTTACAAGGCATAGGTCAGAAGCTCATTAAGCCAATGATGTTATGCTAAATTAGCGATGCAGTTCAAACCTAAGCCTCTCTTCTAATACTTCCTGTAATTTTGTCTTAACACTTACGGACCCTTCGGTGCGTCTTTAACCGTTTTGTTTTTTTCTCCTTCCTTCTTTCCAGAATCCTAATTGTTCAATGCCTTTTTTTTTCTCCTTCCTTCGAAGCCTCCTTCCCTGCCTGTCTCTTATTGCTTTTCTTTGTCTCCGTTCTGTCCTGCCCCCCGCCTCCCCGCTGCCGCAGAGCTGCTGGCTCTGGGTGCGCAGCGCGTGGCACCCCCGCGCACGAGCAGCCGCGGCCCCGCTCTCCATGACTCCCGCCCCAACTCCCCCTTCCGACACCACTTCATCCCCCATGTCAAAGGTAAGGAGCCAGGCCTCTCTCCAGGGAGTACCCTCCAGGCTGGAGATGTGTTAGCGTTCTGGCAGAGCTGATAAGGCGTGTCTCTGGGAGGTTGCCTATGGCTGTGTAGCTGAGCATGCCTCGAAGTGTGCTGTTGCACTCAAAACTACGTTAGAATAGACATAATGTCCTTTTTTTTGGAGGAAATATGTCATTTCTAAGGGCCCTAGTTGAAGAGTCACCAAGCATTTACCTGGTAGAAATACACAGAAAAGCATTGTCATTCATTACCTAGAACCTGCATGTGCCTAATTTAGTTTCTTTCTAAACCAGTACACAACAATCCCTTCAGCAGTTGGCTTATCAAATTTAATTATTACTGCCACGTTCTTAAAACATGCATTGAAAAAAATTGATTACGGTATTGCCTGATTGAGAACAAGGTGATCAAAAATATGGAGAAGAAAAAAAAAGAGATAATAATTGATAAAGATCAATGGCAACAAGGAAGTTAATCTTTGTTATTCACATTGGCAATAATTAGGGCCCGACAAAGTAAAATTAAAATCTCTAGGCCTCTCCTCAACTAATGCAAATTGGCAGGCTCTGCTGAAAGCAGTAGCATTGCAAGGATTTACATTACTTGAGGATCTGGTCCTTTTTTCCAATCTTTTATTTTCCATGGTTTGATTTGGAGGAGGATTATTCTTTCACCGTGTCCCTTCAAGGAACTCACTTAGCTCAATAAGCTTTTCATTTTGTTTCTTGCTTTTTGTGACTGTGGTTTTACTTTTATTTCTATTGGAGCACTTGGCTGGGCCGTCTCTCCTCTTGGGGAGAAGGTCATAGCTTTTATCACCTACAAGAGCTCAAAAAGAGAGAGTTGAGTAAATTGATCACAATTTGGCACCATTGATTAATGTAGATAATCATAAACTGGAGATAATCAAAAGCAGTTGCAAGAAAGTTGTTGCCATGAAATTTCAAGAAATGCTAATAGATCTCAACATCATAGCTCTTTAAGCATTCAGATCACCACTATTAATTTTGTTCTTGCCTTTTTTTAGATGATTTTTGATAATCTGCACTGTCCACTTTCCTACTATGTCATTATTTTTTAAAAAAACTCACTTAAAAAGATTGGGACCCTTAAAAATAGATATACTGCTCATTTCAGCATGCAGTTAATTCATAGTCCTTGCAATTTCAACATTTCTTTGCTGTAAATCCAAATTAATGCTCACACTCTTTCAAGTGGCATTTTCATTCTTTTTCTGTTGAGAAAATAGCTTCTTCAACAGAGAAATGAGAACTATTGGAAATCCATGCTTATTGTTTTCAGATTTCAAAGAATCACCTGGCATGTAGATCAGGTATCTTTTATTGGTAAAAAAGGCCAAGCGGGATCACAAGTGCTGTAGACAGAGGGATGGGTATGGTTTTTGTCAGATTTGTCCTGGAAGATGTAAGAATCCTCAGTTTTCTGAAGGCCTGGACAGCATTTCTGTGTCATAACTCAGCAAAGCTCTTGAAAGTTCACATTCACATCACTGTGACAGAAGAGGCACCACGTGATCTTTTTACTGGCTCAGCCTTTCTCACCTGTACTTTTAGCAAGAAGGTGAACTTGATGTTGGTTGGTAAGAAAGATTTCACAAAACTATAATTTTGGGGGTTTTTCCCTTTAGGAGTCAGAAAATACACATCATGTCAGAAAATACACATCATGTCTCAACTGCTTTGGTAAAGGGGCATGATCTCCCAGCAGCATAATGAGAACTGAGGTGACATAGGACACATTACACCTGTGTTATTTTGTATACTCAAGCCAGAAAAGCAGACATTTAGACCAGTTTCAGTGTGTTTTCAGACAGCATAAGGCTTAAAGAAGCATAATGATTAAATCTCATAGACACAGCCAAAAGTAAAGAAATTGGAGGAGTGAAAGGGGCTAAATACGCCTCAGAAAGTCTTACTGAGAGTTTGTTGATGTAACATATATGTTGAAAAAGCTGGAAGAGTGTGTAATATGCATCAGCTTAGACTTAATTTAATCCAATTTGGACTCTCCATTGAATTTGGTCTTGTCTCAATAAAGTACTGTCTTTGCTATGAAAGAATCAAAACAAGTCCACGAATGAAAGAAACCCTGACCCTTCTGAAATCAGAGACAAAACTCTCATTGACAGCCAGGATTTCATCTCACATGCCTGGAATTTTTCAGAGGCATTCAAGAATATTGCAAAGCCCCCATAAGATTTCCATGTAAAAGAGTTCCAAAGTAATGTGTATTCCTTCGCTCACAGACCTTTCCATGAGGAATCCACCCACCTTCATAGAGAATTTGGACCTTGGTTTTCACAGGTTCCCTCTTTCCTTCCCTGAGGCAGGTCTCTGAAATCAAATGCTTTCCTGTACCTGATAGCTATTTCCAGGGTTTCGTGGATGCAGATGAAAGTTCTGCTCTGGAAGAGGGTTGTGTTTTGGCTGTTTCACGATTTTCAGTTTTGTGAAATAAGGGCTACACATCTGGACAAGAGGATGAATGATAGTTTGACAAAACCTGAACAGGAGTAAGGGTTTCAGGTACTGTTGAGCTTGTTTTCCTATGTCTACTCAGAAGTAGAGCAACTAAAGTGGAAGCTGACAGAAGGCTCAGTGTTGGTTGCAAGTTGACAGAAGGCTCGGTGTTGGTTGCATATGGGTTTTTTGGCCTGATTCTGTGAGCTGAGCTTGTGAATCCCACAGCGAGCCCAGTGGTGAGCACTTCAGAAGGCAGCAGGAACCTGCATTACACTGGGCTGTGTGTGGGCAAGCAGTTCTATTCCTGACTGCTAGGGCAACCTGCCTAACAAATTCAGCTATAGAAAGCAACTACCTGATGGAGCAAAGAGAAGGAAAGGGAAAAAAAATCCTCTGAATTTCCCTTCTGCTGTCCTCTAGTGATTGATTTTTAGATTAAGCTTGTTCCATTATCTCTTAACATTCCCCCCACCTACACACAGACATATTCAACTTCATGCCAAGGGTGTGAGAATTAGCTCTTTCTCCAGCGTTGGTGAACCGGAGCGCTCTTGTTGCTTTGGGGAGTTAACAGTAGTTACAGCATATCTGAGACAGTAAAGAGAGACTTTTCTGTGAAGGCAAGGAACCCAGATTTAATGGGTTTTTATGTAAAGCTGCAAGCAGGCTGGCCCTGAGGCCCTGGGAGGCAGGTACAGGCAGCCAGGAGCTCTGCTTTCCTCTGTGCATGGGCGCATTCTGCAGATGCTGGCACTGCTTCCATCAGTTGTGGGTGGTTTCACAGCTGCATCCCAAGCACTTAAAGTCTCGTTACGAGAGTGGGTTCCTCAGGGATGGGCTAATGGGAATCTAAGTAGATGTAGCATTCCCTCTTGCAGAGGTTGGAGGCAAGGAGGCTGCCATCCTAGGAAGTGTAAGGGGAGTTGTTTGTCACTACTAGCAGGAGTCATTAGGCACCCCAGGAAACAGAAGCCAACAGAGACATCTGTGAAGCATCATCACATGCAGGATGATACCATAGAAATTGCCTGGTGCTGGGTGCATTATACAGCATCACCAGTTCTCGCTAAACAAATTATCCATGTCCCAGATGCAAGACCAGCCAGCACACGTTTATGGGTGTGAGCACACTTAGTTGTGTCTAGCTGAGGTAGAGAGGGGTCTAAGAAGGTTTTCTTCCCTGTATTTCTAGTGTTGGTGATAGAAGCATTGCAAATTGAACACATCCACATTTAGACTACCAGTTCCCAACAGGCAGAATGTGTTTGTGACTCCTCTGTTGTGACGAGTCCACAGGTCAATAAATCCCTTTTGTTTTTTCCCTTTCATTGAGTGTAATTGCTAAGGAAAGCAGAAAGGCGGAGTGACATGTTCTGTATAAACAATTAACTGTATCTCGAGACATATCAGTATTGATGGGGTTTTTTTCCTTCTAAAACAATTATTTTGCTGAAAAGTAACTAATAATTTCTCAATAGGAACAAAAGACATAAGTAAAATAAAGTGAGGTGTTTCACCATCACAATATCTCAAAGGCTGGGGAAGTAGAACACAATCTTGGAATTGCTAAGTAAAGGGCCATAAATTGAGATATAACAATAATGTGTAACTAATCATTCATTCTGCTTTTCAGAGTTAGCAAACCTAGCCCTTACTGGTACCTGGCCAGAAGTTCAGCATCGCTGCACCCAAAATAGAAAACCATCATTAACTCATATAGTTGAAAGAGTATAATGTCATTTAGGGCTGAAATATCAAAAGTGCTAAATATAGAATTTTGCACATGCATTCTTCTGGACAAATTTTGTACAGCCAAGCCCCCTGACCTGTGCATGTAATTTTTAAAACATTCATATGCAGTGGGTTAACTTGTATACTGGCTGAAGCCTCTGGGGCACATCTCAGCAAGGTTTGTAAAGAGCATTATTTTTTCCCTTTTAGTGCCTTTTAGATTGGCAGATGACTGTTCAAGTAAAAGAGGATTTTTTGTGTAAATTGTAAAGAAAACTTCTTTTTTCCTTCTCCCACATCCATCTCCTCACCCCAAATATATAAATAGCGTGCTGAGTCTCAGGTTTTGGGTCCTCTAACTGGACATAGGAAATAGGCCTGCAATTTATTTTTTTCTTATGTTTTATAGCCCTCCTGTATTTGTTATCATTCCCTCCTCTGCCCTCCATTTTTATTTTCTTGCTTTCTTAATCAGCATTTCTAGGGTTTTTTTAGCCCTTGTGCATAGTTTAAAAATGGAAGGGGTTTGATGCTCCCCTACTTTTCTCTGCTGGGGTCACCCCCACCTATGTAAAACAAGCACCCGCGTGGATGGTGTTTCCTTGTGTGAGTTTGCTCTTGTGTGAAGAACGGGACAATAAAAGAGGCGGCCGCATTCTTTCAAGGTACCCACGCAGACATGTGAATGGATATTTGGCTGCTAAGTCTCGATACTTGGGGATCCAGCATCGTGGTTGTGCAGCAGCCCTCTCTCCCTGACAAGACACGGGAACTTTCAGGGCCGTTGGAGTGCTGTGGGGCGTTGTCAGGAGGCAGAGGGGTAGTCCCAGTGAGAGTAATCCTACAAATGGAACAAACTGCATGTGCAAACTAGAACTAAGGTTTTTAGGTATCAGATTCAGGTTTGCTAAGTCAGCAGTGGTGAAGTATTGCCATCAGAGCCAAATTTGGCATAGACAGAGATTTGGAGCAGCACAAACAATGTGGGCACAGCCACCAGATGGGCTGCACTGCTTTACAAATTATTTTGCCACATCAGAATTATCCTAAACCAGTGAAAGAGTGTGTAAGGAACAGTTGTGCCTTTTGATATGGGCCAAGTGACCTAACAGCTATTTTCTGTTTCTGGTTTCTGTACACTTTTGGTTTAGTGAACTGTAGTAACTGCTAGCATCTGCTTCTATCTGCTTTGGGTTGCATATCAACTACTCTGCTCCGTGTTTGCGCCTTTTAATTCCAAATATCAATCTCTGTACTAAAAAACCATTGCCAAGTAACCTTCCATTCTTCTTTTCTATACTGTCCATCTAATCACCAGCTACAAGCACACAGCTCCTGCCTGCATGCCGTCAGAATGAGTCTGAGCTGCTCAAACCTCAACTCCAGCCTGAACACGAATTTTTGTCTCTGCAGGAATATCAGGGGGGAAAAAAAAGTCACCAGGGCTACTACCAGTCCTCCTTATTGTTTGTATTTATATTTTGGTTCAACTTCTTTTCTCCCTGGAGGTTTTGATTCCACCAGTTTTGTTTGGGTTTGATTGGGCTTGCTTTTTTTTTTTTTTTTATTGCTCTACCTCTTCTCATTTTGTTTTCTCCATTCTTTCATTGGAGGCAATGAGCCGTCCAGCGGTCGGAACTCCCCTGTCCCCTATCGGCCTGACAGTCGCCCTCTCACTCCAACTTACGCTCAGGCCCCTAAACATTTCCATGTTCCAGGTAGGAGCTGGCACTGTGTGTGTCTCGCTGTCCTGTCACAGTGTAGAATGTAGCCTTTGTAACTTCTGTCTTGTCTCCATCGTTTCACACCGTTTACCATGGGTTGCACCCTCAGGGTTTGGAACTGCTTCTGGGCTTGCTGAGAGGAGTAGTGCCTTAAGAAACGTGGGGGTTCGTTGTGATTTTTAGCTGTTCTCTTGGTCAGATGTTTCACTGTAAGAAGGCTTCATTTTTCAGGGTCTGTTGATGGCCTGTGAGCTTTATATGAGCTATGCAGGGCTTGATTTTTCTCCCAGTTGCACCAGCTGTGCACCAGCATGGCTCTGCTGATTTTAGAGGAGTTGGTTTTGATTCACATGCAGAAAAGAGGTGGCCAGTGAGCCATTACATACGTTGTTCACTCAGATGGTTGTGACTTGTTTCAGTCTTGAACCCAACAATTCTAGTTTAGTGCTCCTTTTTTTTTAAAGCAGGTAAGATTGTTTCTAGTTTTGTGCAATGGCTTGGTGTCCTCAGAGAGATCTGCAGGTCCTCACAAGGACATGTGTGCCTCAGGATGTCCTTTCTGTAGAGGGCAGTTTCTGTTTTGAAGTGAGCTCCACAGTTGTTCCAGCATCTGAGAAGACCACGTGTCTTGGATTTCGATGGGATGAGCTATGTGTCCCCAGGGTTTGGACATGCATCTGGCTGCTTCAGCGCTAGCTGAAAGCCTTGTTCCATCCAGTTATATTCAGATTCCCTTCAGCCTAGCGTTCCTCCACACTGCCAGAGGTTACTGCCCTTCCTCCTCTCCTCAAATCCGGCAGATAAACAGTTTGTGCACACCCCTTTCCCTCAGGGTGACCTGGCTTGGCTGAGGTCGGCTCTTTAACTGCTTAAGCTCACCTGGCTCTTGGTGCCTCGCCTAAACCCAAGCCTAATTGCATGAATAGCTGTGAGAAATGACCTGGAGCATGGTGAGGGAGCTCTCCTCGCCAGCTGGCGTGGTGTAGCCACGGAAGGAGCTGTGCTCCCATCCTCCCTGGAGCTTTCTGGTGCCCGTGTGCGCAAAAGGACTGCATGACTACCCTTGTAACCTTCATACCTGTTTGCTGGTCAAGTGGCCGTAACAGATCACACACAGGAATGAAATACCACAGGGTCTTTGTGTGCTATGACTTTGCCTGTTTATTTAAGGACGTAGGGTTCTGCAGAGTAAGATTTGCCTCTGTTTCAGTAGGTTTTTGGGTTTAGCTTTCCTTAACGCCAAAGGCAACGCTGTCTCCTGTAGCCCTTTAATTGGATCTGTGATGCAGCGCATGTGTTTCTGAAATTCCTTTTCATCTTTCATTCTCATGTAACTGAAAACTTTTTTCAGGCAGCATAAAGTAGCAAAATGGGTTTCTGACGTTAATTTTCTAGCTCCCTGTAGCTCAATTTGCTCTTCTAATAAGATTTTGGCACATTTTTGCACCGTAGTGCTGATTTTGGATTAGCTTTTGTATTTGTAGCTGTGCCAAATACACGAAGTGTTGGCTGGGGTGGGAAGGTAGTTTAGAACAAAATGGTTCCTGTCTTAGATTATTATTTGTAAAAATATGGTATTATTTAGACATGCTGTAGGTTTACTGCATTAGAGTTCTGGGAAGTGTTTTTATTCTGATTTACATAGGTAATATGCAATATGGTGGGCCTTGCATAAAAAAATTACCAAAAAAAGATTGAAAATCTGTCCTTAACGGTTTGAGAATCGGTAGCATATCAGTGAACAGTGCATAAATAATCCCTTTGACTCACTGAAGTGTGGCTGTTGTTGCCTGTTCAAAACAGTGTTCTCGGCAGCTGTTTTGTTCTCTGGATTTTGAAGTGAATTGTAGGCTCACTGCATTCTCCTCTGTTCAATCCAGCCAGTCAGTTGGAAAGAAAATTGAGCTGTTCTGACTGAAGCACAATTTTCCACAAAAGTTATTTGGGGTAGTTTTCCCCAAATGGCTTGTATCTTCATTGAAATGTCTTGCCTGCTTACATTTCCTCTCTTTTATCCCACTTTAAAATTAATGGTTCATGAGTTGATGCATCCACATGTTACAGAATCAGCTCCAAAGGACTTCATACCACATGTCTTTGACTTTTCACTTGTTCTTATGTTTTCTTTTCTTTAAATAATCTGATTTTGTGTAATACTAGAAGTAGCTTTCTGGCTTTTTCTTGTGCTACATCCTTGATTTGGTCTGTCTATTGCTTTAGTGGCGGAGTTATCTTTATCTGCAACTGAAGTAGTTATCACATTCCCTCTTTTCTGTTTCTTAATATCACAGATCAAGGTGTCAACATCTACAGGAAACCGCCCATCTACAAACAACACGGTAAATGACCTTTCCCTTTTTATTTCAAAACTGGAGTGTCAACTGAATGAAAAGATGTGCAAAGTGAAAGCATTCCGTTTTTACTTTGTAAGCATAAAAATTTAGTAGTCCAAGCTTGAAGCGGCTGTAACTGCATGCCCTGGAAAGTGATTATGTTTCAAAGCATGTCGTTTCATTTGGATGATATGGTTTAACCTTGCCATGTGGGTATTAATGGCAAAATTGTCATTAGCTGGGATTTTGCTGTTTGCATTATGATACCTTCCAGCATTTCTCTTCTTTAAGTTTGTATTTTAAGAGTACAGGTACTGGTCAGGTTAGAATGGATTAACAGTAGACTGATCTCTGACAGCGACTTCATGAAATATCCTTATTTTAAACAGGCTCAATATAATAATTTATTTCAACAGCAAAGATGGGGATGTTATAATCAGACTGCAATTCTGAATGTACCTGTGGCTTTAAATAAGAATCTTTAATTAGTGAAGATATTATGGGTGACTTATCACTGAGAGGGCTAATTTGACTCTCAGCCCTGTGATACAGCTCAGGTAGTTTGCTGTACTTGTTTTTCCAGGTGTTTGGGTTCTGAGTTGGACAGCAGTGTTAGTGCTCTAAGCTTTTTGGTGTTGGTGTTGTCATAGCAAGTCTGAAATGACAGTGATGGCAGAAGCCCACAGCCTTGCCTGTCTTTAATCCCACAGGGGAAGGCTGCATTATAAAGGAGTGCGTTCACTCTTCCCTCCTGCTGTGAACAGACAGCTGTGCATAGGAGATGTTTTTTATTTACCTCCGTGAAAGACGGATGACTCCACTATTTATAGACTCTGAACTTGCATCCATTTGCAGATGTTTAATCCAGTGCAATGTATTTAGGGTTAAGGAGCAAATCAGCAGCACTGCAGGGCTTAGATGAGCAGTTGGCTGAGAGGCAGTGAGCTGGGATGAGCAGGGAAGCCCACAAGTCCATTCCGTAGTCAGGAGTGAGCGCTGCAGATTACACTGCTCTGGTATCACATCAGGGTTTTCCCCTCTTTTAAGTTTCAAACCCTATGTTCATTTTGGGAAAAGTCTTAACATTGTTTCTGTTTATTTTTATGGTTTTAATGTATCTCCTCACCTCCCATTAACATGTGAATGTTTAACCACTGACATCACCAATTCTAATACGTAAGTACTGTTTGAAGTCATGCTTTTGTAAACTCTGACCAGCTTCCTCCATGCCTGCAATTATGCTTAGAGTTTTCCCATCGTCAGCTGCTCAGAATTCCCAATGATATCTAACACTGATGTTGCTTAACTACCTGGAACGTGTTGGATGAGCAACACAGTGCATCTCTTTGTTAAAAGATGTTAAAAGATCTTTGTTAAAAGATGTCTTTCTGTGTTAAAAAAAAAAAAAATAAAGAGAAAAGGAGAGAAGAGTCCAGAACCCTTGCTTCTGATACGAAAGCCTCATATAACCAAAGGTGATTTGAGCTAATATTTTCCAGCTCAGAGGTAGTTAAGGCTGGGTTTAATGTACACTAAATCCTATTAGATTATTTTTGTCTTTTTTTAATGTCAAGAAGAGAAAGCCATAATGCACACCCTCACATGCTTTTACAAGGCTTTGTCTTAGAATGGAATTTAAGTGGAAGCCCCACTACCAAGATGTTTTATTGGTGAGGTTCATTGCTTTGCAAGTGCCTTGCCCTGCAAAGTTGATCTTAATGGAGTTCAGTATTTATTAATAAGTTCATGTCTGTTTTTACTACTACTGCATGCTCTAAGCAAGGGCATGCAGCATGAAAAAAAATCCCCTAGTTAAACATATTTGTTTCAGGTTTCTTTTCTTCTTTGTTTTGCAGCTTTTCACAGATATAACAAGAAATAATTAGCATCAGTAGTGGAATTTGTACTGTTATTCTAAATTATTTATTTTCTTGCCCTAGAGGGAAAACATGTTAGTACATAAATATGAGTTCATCTTCGTAAATTATCAGCTGTCCTTAGGAGATATTGGCAAATACTGTTAGGCTGCGTTTTCTCACTCTTGCCTAATCATTCTTACACTGTGAACCCTAGTGAAATCCAAAGCTGATTTGGGGTTATTTTGGGGTGGGGATGCGGGAGGAGAGGAAGGTTTGATTCCAATCTGTTGGCAAGAGAAAGGCATTGCTTTGCTTCGAACCGCAATTGGAAAAGCAAAACATGAAAATGTTTGCTTTTGCAAACTAACTTCTTGTAAAGTGTAAAATTTTGCCAACATAAGGCTGACCTTTGTACTGCTCCAGATTATTACATAGCTAAGTTCCCTGATTGCCATCTAGATGCAGCTGCCTTGGCAGCACAGAGCAAGTCCTCCGAGGATATCATCAAGTCCTCCAAGTTCCCAGCAGCTCATGCACCAGCACCCAACGAGATACCAAAGATTGAGACTGACCACTGGCCAGGCCCTCCCTCCCTGGCTGCCATAGGTATGCAAACACAAACCGTCCAGCTCTGCGGCTCGAAAGGTACCGGTGACCAAGGGACATGAACAGTGCAGCTGGAAAAACGTGTAGGAGAGGTGGTGTCCACTCCAGATGCTCACCACAAAGTGCAGTTCTCCTGGTGAGACCACCGAGTGTCTGAATCGAAAACTATTGTATTGCACCGAGTAGAAGAGGTTTTGCTAAAGGGCTTTGGGATTGATCACACAGATGTTAACCCATAAGCAAATTTTTTGAACTCTAGTGACACTTGAGTGTCACACAAGCCTGACTTCTTTCAGTTATTCTATTTAATCTTTTAGTCCTAAGCTAATAGCAAAAATTCCACAGAAAATATGATTGTTTCCAACCACATGACTAATTTCATGGCAAGAAGCAACAAGTGAATTGAAACTATTAACAGACTAAATATTTCCTGATTTTCAGAGTTACTGTTTCTACAGACTTGGTATTTTTCTTCTGTGTTGGAGCACTACACGTATCTTATTTTCTTTTCTTTAATCCATGTGCATCATCAATTTAATTTTTTTTTTGCTTTGTATTTTTTTTCCTTTGTTATTTTTTTATTGACCCCTATAGCATAAAATAAGCTATCTAGCCTGGTTCATTCCTGAAGTCATGTCTGAAGCACTGAGGTGTTGCTTGTTTCAGGTCTCTGTGAGGGAATGTATGGCTTTCATAACAATGGGATCTCCACAGAAGTTCTGGGAGAGGAGACACAGGGTGGGAGAGCTCAGAGACCAATTGAAGGGGCACGTGCAGCAGCAATTTTTTGAACATGTACTTTAGTTAGGATTGCAGCCTGACAAACATGTAGAGTCCCTGAGTCACAGGAATAACATCAACATACCTGTAGCTCTCTCATCTACATACGTGAAGTGTCTACATACTTTAAACACTGAGTTTGTCTAGCACTGGGTGGGTAAATAACTATATCAGATAAAGCCCTGTGCAGAAAAAAATAGAACTGCTGTCTTAATGCTTGCAGGAATAGCACATCCTGTGTATTCATGGAATTGTCCTGACATCTAGACTGGTTTTTTTCTTTAAAATATTCAAGAAAATAAAAAATATTCAGTAAAAACTAAGGAACTAAAACATAGAACACCTGTGGCTTAATTTATTTTAGCTTTATCCAATGGATCAAATTAGTTTACTTCATTTTAGACTAAAACCAATGCCTTGTTTATTCCAAACATGAGAGTACATTTAGGAGACTAATGTAATTTAATTTTCCATTTGAAATGTTAATTCAGATTTGCTTCTCTGAGTCTAGATAAAAGTGTAAATGTAAATCAGACTTTGGGTTTTCAGCTGTGAGCCAGTTGCTGGTGTTATTAAACCCCATGTTTCCAGAATCAGCAACGTGAGCTCCTTTCTCTATTACAGTGAATAATGATGTTTGTATCCAGGACCGTTGCTTGTTTTGGAACTCATGTGTAGTTTAAGTTCTTGTTTAGTTTATAACAAGCCTGAGAACCATAGGGCAGGCTACCCAAATGAGTTTTATTAAGAGTGAGTTTTGAAAAAGTCTTTTGACTTTGTGGGAAAATGCTGCTTTGTTTATTCAGCAAATCAAACTGACCAGTACTTTGAACTAGCATTGAAATCCTCGAGCTGCAGTTGAACTGATGCACAAAGCTCTCTCTGTGCTGTGGTTTTGTGGAAGCAGGAGCTGACATGAGACGCAGATCAAGTGGAAGGGAGGAAGATGATGAGGAGCTGCAGAGACGCCGGCAGCTGCAGGAGGAGCAGCTCATGAAGGTGGTTATAAGCTTGTCCTCATGCTGTTTCTGAACACCATCCAAAAAGTGCCCCTTTGCTTTCTGTAAGCAATTTCTACCACTGTCTTGGTCAGCTTTGTTTTATTGATATGTTTTTTAATTGCTATTTGTAGCTCAACTCTGGTCTGGGACAGTTAATATTGAAGGAGGAGATGGAAAAGGAGAGTCGCGGTAGGTCAGCCCTTTCTGCCAGTCGTTACGATTCTCCAGGTAATTCATGGAGGCAATAAAGCTAATCATGAGCAATGGATAGTAAACACCACGAATACACATATCAAACAGTGTCTCAGAAGAGAGACACCTGGGAACTCTGCTTGATATGTCTGTATGTGGTGATCTGCCCTGAAAATGGCCTAACTCATCACCTGGTTTTGGTGAGGGGAGGACTGTTGTGGTTGTTTCTAAATTAGAAGAAATATGAGGTTGAGGATTTTCAGACAATTTTGAGGAGAGAGCTGTTTTAACAGAGATGAGGAGTGGGGTGAAGTGTTCAGTAACTATGACATCACACACATGCTGATAGGCTGGGTTATTAAATTACAACAACACATTGTGCTTAAACTGGTGATTCCTATCCCCATTTTGTCTCTTCTCCCAGGGAAAGAAATTCAGCAATGTTGACCAGTGGGACTACATATTCCAAACACAGCCAGTGTTTTGATCTGGGCTGACATTTTGATTGTGTTTTGTTCCAGAGCAAAAGCACAAAAGTTAACTTTGGTTAATGGGTGACTTAGATTCTTTGCCTCATTGCATGTTTTGATGTCCAGCTGTGGCCTTCTCACATCTCCAGAGAAGGGTTTGGGGGTTTTATTTCACTCTCTTCATTCACCAGTCGTTGGAAACAGAAGCTGTACTTTGAGCCAAGAAGGGACAAGATGAGTCTCTCTGGAGTCATCCACTGGAGCAGCTGCCAAGCAAACTGAGATTTCCTTGTGCCCCTGTTTCATAAGTGTGTTGCCTTGATGGCCTTGGAGAGGATTCCTGTGGCTCTCCCTTACTGTCTGTAATTTTTATAGGGCCAGAGTCTATCTGCTCAACTCAGAGCTTATGATTTTTTTATTAACCTTATAAGAGGTTGGAGAACTCCTTTATTTGAGATGTGTCCATCCCTCTTTGCAGGGAAAATCAGTGCAGTCATCAGTTGCCTTTTGGAATCGGGGGTATCTTTCCCAAAGCTGATGCCATGGCTGATCCATGAGCTTTTTTTTTCAATCCAGTGGAGACCACCTTGATTTTGAGCCTGGAGAAATCACAGTGTCCCTTATTAATGGCCTGCCACCGTGGCATGATAAAGCTGTTTGTAATTTACAGAATGTGTGGAAGTTTGTGTTGAGTTTGGGACTGAGTTTCTTGAAGTCAGTGTGTCTCAGTTGGTTGTGTATATGCCTGGCTCTTTTAACTGTGTATTTTGTACTAGGTGATTCCTCAAGTGTTCTGGTGTTTTAGTTTCCATGGGATTTTTCCAGTAAAATATTTTCCCTTCCTCATTCAACAGCACATGCTTCAGCCTCCAAAACCTCTTCTCTCCCTGGGTATGGAAAAAATGGACTTCACAGGGTAAGAAGATGGTGATTTTGAGAAGTGAAAGGTGGCTTTAATTATCCATGGTATTTATTTCCATATCAATTGTATTGGATGCTCTGTTTGGTAAATGTTTCTTATAGAACCACCTGAAGCCAGACCAAACCTATTTTCCCCTCCCACAAACTACTTTGTTAAAAAGGCAAGAAAGCAATGCAAGAAATGTTGTAAAATCCAGGGGGAAATAAAAAAATTAAAGCAATTTTATTTCTCCCCATGTACCAACCTGCTTGTAAAGCCATGAAGTGTGAATTTATGTGCTGCCCCTCTTTTCCTGTTACAGCCGGTCTCTACGGATTTTGGTCAGTACAACAGTTACGGGGATGTGAGTGGTGCTGTTAGAGGTACGGATGAGGAGCCTTTTACAGTCTATAAATGTAAAAATGTTCTGATGTTTGATCATTTCTGCTGTTTTATATTAAGGCTGTGGATGTGGTTACTTTGTATTTGCTCAGTACTTTTTCATTTTCTCTGGCAAACTCAATTAACTCAAAACACTTCAATCGCCTGTTAAAAATGGGTTTGTTTTGCTAAATCTGCTATGTGGAACCGATCCTTGTTTATGCTTTAGCATTGGATCAAATGGATAGCAAGTAACGTGTGCATTATCAGGAATATGAACTGAGTTCTGTGAGTTTTGTATTTTCTTTCTCTGAAAATTACCATTCACTGTGTAATCTGAAAGAATGTGCCACAGGGAAGAAAGGGAGATAATGCCCTCTAATCCCCATTGCTGCTCATGATCTTCATTGTGGCTTTGAGCTGGATGGGGTACCAGTCAGTGCCAAATAAAAATTGACAATATTATTGATGAAAGTTACACAACTCGGAGAGTTAAGAAGAAGGACCGCGATACTTGGAGCGTTTGGCTCTACAAACTGGGTCCAAAATTAGAAATGTTGCTGGCCTTAGAGAATCAGATGGGATTTTGGAAAACTCAGGTGGACCAGAAAACAGAGAAGAATTCTCTGGTAGATTGTGACTGATTCCTGTTCTCCCAGACTCTAAAGCTGATGAGATTTCTCTTTTGCTTTTCAGATTTCCAGGTAGAGTACGGGTTTTCATCAATCAACTGACAACAGAACTTAAAGCAGCTACTTGTTCAACTCTGAATTTCTGCTACAGGGAAGGGGTTCTTAAGACAATAGCTTTGATTTTCCTGCATGTTTAAGCATAATCACCAATGTAGATTCTTATCAACAAAAAACAGGCACAGCCTCGGATTCCTCCTTGTTACCTTCCCAGAGCTGAGTTGAGACAGCTCACACCAGTTCTGTGACTTGCTCTGTACAATCCACTGTCTGTTCATATATGAGTTACCTGTAATAGTCTCCTCTGGACACGTGAGGGTGGATTTATTTCCAGCCTCTCCAGTACTGGCCCCAGAGACAGATAGAAAGTCTCTTCTGGAGGCAATTTTCTCTCATACCAGGAGCTTTGAACTGCTCATTTTTACCCTGGAATTTGCTCTCCAGACAAGGTGGCTGATCAGTAGTTTTCTACAGTGCTGCCTTCACAGATGAGCCAGAAAGAAGTGTGCTTGCAAAGAGAAACCTTTTTACTTCAATTACTGCCTGCAGGGTTTTTTCCAGAATGGTTTGAGTCTGCCTGGCTCCTCAGCACAATCACAATATGAAATGGCAATTTAAGAAAGAGTTTAATTACTTGGATAATTTTGTTAATGGCGTATCAAAATCATGATGATTGGAAAGAGAATAAGATTATGGGAGGGGAGCAGAGCTGTCCATGTATTGTGCTCCAAATGTTATTTCCTTAGATATAGTACCCGTGTCAAAACAGCACCTTTTTACCCTATCCCTGTTTGTGTTCATAGTAAAACTTTCCCATTGTAGAGACAAAAAAAGAGAAATCCCTCAGCTGATACAGTAAATTAATGAAGGAAAGCCCAGAGGTATAAGGGTGCTTTCTATGCTGTTGGATGGGATCTGAATTAATGCTAGGGAAGAACTAGAGAAGAACTTTACCGAGTCACTGGGGTGGGAGAGGGCCCAGCACTCTCTTGGGGTGCCCAGGTCCCCCTGGAAAGTGATGCTGCTCAGCTCAGTGGGGGGCTGTCACCAGCCTGAGCAGGGACAGGAGCTGTGGTGGCTGCGAGGACTGAAGGATCCCTGCCTCAGAGGAGTAGTGAACAGTAGCCATGGCAATGATTGATGTAGTGAGACCAAGAATTAAGACTTGAAGGAAGTCTCAGGGCCAATTCACCTTTGTCTTCACCACTACTTGAGTGTCTTTTCCCTCTGTGTGTGTAACCTTTGTGTCTGATGTATACCTGTATCCGATGCAGTCCCTCCCGGATGGTCATGTCCCTGGAATGAGAATGGACAGAGGAGTATCTATGCCTAACATGTTGGAGCCAAAGGCAAGTGCAGATGTTATTCACTTTCCTTCAAGACATTGAAGGTTTTACTGTGAAATGCAGATAAAATATGGGAAATGTCTTAGTTCCCTTGTTTTCCTTTACCTCACCTCAGTCCCTGCTCCTTATGTGCCAAACCTCTCCCTTTGTTCTGGACTTTGTTCTGCAGGCTGAGGGCAGCCCAGGTGTGCTTCCCGAGTTAAGGAAGCCTTTCTAGGGACAAAGTGACCGATGTGGAAGGTGCTCCATAGCTGGTTCTCTGTCAGGCTTTCACCAGCCAAAGCACCAGGCCAAACACAGTGGGAAGGTCTCAGATCTGTCCAGGTCAAAAAGTGCTGCAGAATATTGTGGCTCACAACACCCTGTTGAGGCTGTGTTAATGTAACAGTTCTGGAAATACTGGATCTTTGACTGGAAGGCACCTACATGTCTGTCTGGATCTGTCCCTTAGCTCTCAGCACTGTTAACCTCAGACCTGTCCAAAATGTTGAATTCCCTATATGAGAAACTCTTCAGGAGATTTACTGGAAAAAGAGACAATGTCTGCTAATTATAATTTAAGACACAAATTAAAATGCTTTTGCAGCTATGTCTGAAGATGCCTGAGTCCAAAATGAATATAATGTATAGAGGGAATTCAACCAGGGCTGTGTTTTAAATCTTACAACTTTAGTGCCGGTGAATCTTCCATGAAATCATGATTTTGCCAAAGTTACAAGGATCAGAATTCCTGCAGTTAAGTGAGGAGCTCACTTTGCAAACCAGATTACTTCTTGTGCTTCCGAGTCACCTCCAGACAAACTGTACAAGGCAATAACCCTGGCTTTATAAGCTGAGACCCCAGTGCACTGTGCAGTTACAAGTGGTTTTATATATTATATAAATAAGACCTTGGGGACTGCTGAGATACTACTTTTTATTCCAAATAATTTCTCTTTCAGTGCAATAGACATTCTTACAGTCACCACTGCTGTTGATGTAACCAGTTATTTGGGATGTTATTTTGGGTGACAAATTCTGTCAGTATTATTAATGACAAAATTTAATGATTATTTATTAATGATTATTTTAATGATAAAATTTATGGGAAATTTCCTGAGATAATAGATTGCTTTCTGTTGATATTTATAAAGGTGATGCCAGACCCTCAGCATGTGTGAATTGGCACTGTTTTTATTCATGTCAATGGTTCAACACTAACTTAAACCTGATAAAGCAAAATAAGCCAATTCAGAGTCAGCATGAAACACGTGAAAAGTAAAAATTAATAATCCTAAGAATGACCAAATCTTACCAAATGGTTCCCCAGAAAGGACAGAATTTGTGCATCTTGCCAGCCCAGATTGAGACATGCCTTGTTGTGAATATTTAAATATAAAATGTACTTATGACCGTAGATCTTGACTTAAACTCTGCCTGTTTAAATATGAAAAGTTACATTTTAGTTTCCTATAATGCTGTTTATGGTAGCCATTTCCAGTATCAAACATAAACAATGTAATTCCAAGTATAGACTTAATTGTACAATTGTGACAATGTCAGAATCTCATAAGAATCATATCTAACAATTGGTATGTAAGCACACGTTATTTAAATTATTATTACTTACAATAAACTCAGTGGTGTGTTCACTGATGCCTGAATGTTATTTATTATATTTTTGAAAAGTTCATTGGGATAATTGTTAACAATGGAATGAACTCAATTGCTGAGTACTGCACAAAAGTCGATTAAGTCAAACTTCCTCTGATGTTGAGATAATGTAATTAATAGCATTTGATAATAGCTCAGCTCTCTCCAGGAGAGCTTTGGTGGTCTCACTCGTGTTCCCAGTGGGCAGCTAGGACAAGACCCATAAATGACAGTAAAGGCTGAGCCAGTTGCCACTGAAGTTTCCAGAAAAACTTCATTGACTTCGGTAGGGGTTGGATGAGGGGTTTGGGAATGCTGCCTTCCTGCTCTGCAATGAGAGACATGCAATGAGAAGGGCTCTAGAGATGCTCTGGCAGACAGAGCATGAGCTCTCCTAAGTCATTCCAGGCATGGAAGTGTCTATCCAAGGAAAAAAAAAATCTTGGAACAGAGTTTTATTTGCCAGGGATGATTCCAGAAACTGATTTTGAGATTTTCTGAAGTCCTTTCCAAGCAGCACTGTTTCTATCAGTTGTTTGAATTCTTTAACTCTCCAAAAAGGCAAGGAAAGTCATGTGATAAATTCTACTGAATGCAGTGGCCCCCACTAATTAATATCTTGCTTATTCAGAGATGCTGCTTTTTTAAATGTACTTTCATGTTTTAAAAGTCCACTCACTAATTGTGTGTCCTTAGGGCCATCCACGCTCTGGCAACCATAAGTCAGACCAATGAGTGACAAATGCAATCACCTTAATACATTTATACATTGCTGGATGAGGAAGTTTATTGCCTAGAAAGGACTCTGCCTGACCAAAGCCAGCTGATGTGTTATATACACCATAAAAATTGTGCCTTTAAAATATAAGGCAGTTCAATGCTGATCAAGTTCTGGCTCTGTCCAGATCAGCCTGTCTTCCATACAACTTTAGGAAAAAATGATAAGGAAAAAACCCCTGATATTTGCTTTGAAAAAGAAAACAAATATTTGTGTGCTTATGAAAATTAGACACATTTTACTCTGTCTGCTTTAGAATATAAATATAAATATCTCTTTTTCCCCCTTTTATACGTTGTTAACAGATTTTTCCATATGAAATACTCATGGTGACCAACAGAGGGCGAAATAAAATACTAAAAGATGTAGACAGAACCAGGCTGGAGGTAAGAGAAGCAAGTTCCTAAATGCTCTTTCCTGCTGAAGTTGTTTGTTGTTTGTGAAAGCTGAAACACTGAAATGTGGGTCCTGAGAAATGTGGGACGATTTCTCAGCACTGATCAGGGAAAGATGAATCAGACATTTGGGAGGAAGCAGCTGCATCTCCTCGAGCAATCTCCCACACCTCTGTCTCCCTGCTCATAGGCTGAGCTTCTCACAATCCCCTTATGGTTTCAGGCATTTCATTATATACTTGTGGATCTGCTAAAAGCCCAAAATTGCACAAGTTTCATAGGATCCATGTTGGAATGGAGCAATACTTTGTTCAATCTTGGATCATCTCTTAGCTAAGAGTCAGTGTCAGCCATCCTTGACGACCAAAAGTCTAACTTTCTTTAACTCATCCTGAGTCTTGTGACTTAGTTAGACTGGCTGATATCCAAAAATACGAGGATATAAATCTCTGCCAACAAGCAAATCTAGTTTACAACTTGGTGGATTAGGAAGACTTAAGCAGCCCAATGGAATGCTGGGGACACTTAAGTCATTTGTAGTCAGTTAATCTTCTGTGGAGATGAATGGGAGGAGCCACAAAACTGTGGGTAATTTGGGTAATAATTTGGGTTTATGCCCATTTTTATTGTTAGATATGTGGTCACTAATCAGAATTCAGTGCTGTGTTCGATTAGTGCCACAGGGAGACACTTTCCCCATCCAGTGCACTGTAAAGTGACTGAATAAGAAGGAACATGTGCACAGGACAGCACCAGAAAGTGTTTCATTAGCAGCAGAGAAGTGTGCTGAACAATGAGCCTGGCCAGACATCGTCCTTCTCACACCTTGGAGCATGTCAGCCTGCAGCCCCTCTGCAGAGCTCTCCTGAAAACCCGGGCTCTGTTTGGGTTTCCATAGGCAGAGGTGACTTGCTAGAGCCTGGGACAGCAGTGCAGGAGCTGGTCCTGTTCTCTGGTCTGTCCCTGCTTGTCGGATGGCTTCAGACCAATCATTTCTCTGTCTCTTGCTTGTTCAGCAAGTGAAGTAGTTCCCCGATTGATTCCTTGGGCACCCGAGTCCATGAGGAATCGGATATGTGTATTGCCAAAGCATTATTTTTTCCAGCAATGGCTCTTACACAGCGACACGAAATCCCTAAGGCACTCCAACCTCCTGTTGTGTCTCTTTGGCTTTGACTGACCATTGCCTTTTCTCCTTTTTTTTTTTCCCCTCCTTTTTTTTGTTTTTTTAAAGCGTCACTTAGCACCTGAAGTTTTTCAAGAAATATTTGGGATGACGATACAGGAGTTTGACAAGTTACCTCTCTGGAGACGCAACGACATGAAGAAGAAAGCAAAACTCTTTTAATCTCCCCTTAAACAAACCCACAACAAATGATGCATAGAATACTGTATCATACAGTCCAAACTGTTTGGAAGCAACTACTTATCCACCAAAAAGGGAAATTCAACATAGGGGCACCTCTGTACACAGCAGTTGAACAAGATGAACAATTGCCCTCCTGGAATGCAGGGAGAAAATATCTGGGCTCAGAAACAGCAGTGATAGTTTTCAGAGGTGTCAACCTGTTACCTGCTATTATACAAGATAGAAAACTGTTCTGTTCTTCTCCCTCAATGATACTCCCTTTACTTCTCTCCACAATGCGATGGACTTTATTGCTAGAGCCAGGAAGTGCCCTTAGGATGCCTTGTAGACTAAAGTAGTTGTAACCACTCCAAGAACTGGAAGAGAATATATACATATATAAATATATATATATATATATATGTATGCGTGTTTGCCCGTGTGCGCACATGTATTTATATCTCTCCACCTATCTCTGTGTGTGTGTATGTGTGTATATATGTGTGTATATATGGAGAGGGACATAGGTAGGTCTGTAGGGAAGGAGAAGCCCCTTGTAACTTATCCCCATGGCCACACGAAGTCTTTCACCCAACTGTTTCTTACTTGGCACTCTTTTGACACGGTGTCTTCTTCGTGTAACACGACCTGCGACGGCGGGTGCTGTGCTCACCTACAGGACATACCACTTGGATGTCTGGAAAATGGACTCCTTGTAAATATTTGCTAGGATAGAGGAAGTGAATTGCTGTGTGTGTTGTCAGTCTGCCCTCTTCCACACTTTCTGCTTGAATTAAGAAGGCTGGAGCTTAACCAGTCCTTTGAATAATTTAAAATCACTTAAGTAATGGGAATGATGGAGTAGAGTCAGTTTTCTTGTAATTTACTCCAGGAGGTGGGTGGATGGGGGTGGGAGTGACAGAGTGAGAAAATGCTATTTTAAGTGTGCCCTGGTTTGCACCCAGAGATTTCAGGACAAACTCCCTGCTAGTAATTACTAGTACAGCTCATCAGACTGCAGTGGAGTTGTAGGATTTTACAACGGCAGGGAGGATGGTTCTCTGCAAGCTAACATGCAAATTCATCCCTCTTAGGGAGGAATGTTTATGAATTAAAAGGTACCATCGAGGTGCCAAGCTCTGCCAATAGAGGCTTTTTGATTAAACTGCAGTAGCTGTTGTCAATATGGCACAGTGCATGGGGCCAAGCACTCTCTTTAGTTAATGTAGGTTTTCACTTGTGCTTGGAAAAGAGGGCACAGACTTTATTTTTTTTTTTCCTCTCTTGAAGCATCAAAGCTCCAGCCTTGGTTATTTTTATTTCCCTTTGTGCCTGACTTGGTTTTTGAAGACAGAGTAATCATGCAAGACAGTTTCTGAGCTGCATTGAACTCCTTATTGCTTTCAGTCTTCTTCCAATATGCTGCAGCTTGAAAAACTGCCTGTATATACCTTAACTGCTTCTGGGCAAGTCCTATACAGAGGAGGACATGAGCACCAAAGTAATTGAATGGATGCATTGTGGCTGCCAGGTCAGCTTTTTCTCTTCCTTGGTGCTTAACTGCCAATGCATAACTGCACTAATGAGCCCGTCTCCTGGTAGGAGAGGGTCATTTAGGTTCTGTGTCTGTCAAAGAATATCAAGGTTTCCTTTTTAATGCAGAAACTTCAGGCACTGGAGACATCAGAACCTTTGTATTTTCTGTTATATGAGACATTGGTGTTAAAATCTGGAAGTCAGGAAGGGGAAACAGTCCCGTGTAGTTCTGAGATTCAGTATCACTGTGTTGAGTTCTCTGTATCACCAAATGACATTTCACCATGAACTGTGCAGGACAGCCCAAACCCTGCCTCTTCTTTGCTGGTTTAGGAAGTCCTGTTGTGACAGATCACTGTGGTTCCTTTGATGAAATCTGAGATGAAGATTCAGTAGGGGAGAGACAGAGACCAGGGCTCAGCACCTGCTCCATGTCCCTAGAGCTAAGGGGAATGTGGGTCTGTGGGACAAGCTGGAGAACGTGCCACCATGGAGATCTGGCACCATCCCCACTGAACAGAAGTCCCTGGGGACACTGTGACACACACACACTTGTGAGGGAGCTCTCTGGGCGGTGCCAAGGTTGCAGCAGGGATCAGTGTAAGAGGTTTCGCCACATTTTTCAGAACATGCATCTGAAAGGCTTTTAGAGGAGCTCTGAGAAGTAAATGGGAGTGTCAGGGGCTTGGGCAGGTTGAGATGCATTTTTGGGTGACTGCTGAAACCAGATCCATATGATGAAAGAGCAGCAGTGTTTTACATTCACAGACTTTCTGAATGCTGTGGTCTCAGAAATTCAGTGTTTGGTCACCTGCAAGGTGTGGCTTAACTTTGAGAAGAACATTTGAGTTTTAATGCATTCAACCTATTAAAATTCTCCAAATTTTGTCATCCCACATCCCATAGACACTGAAACCATTAGGCATCACAGGTCTTTTAGTCCAAGTCACCTTGACCATACCCCTTTAGACCTGAAGAGTTGCTCTCTCAAGGATGTGAGCTGCCAGTCTGCATTTTTCTGTCCCCATCTCCAGGTTACTACTGAACTTCTCACAGCACATACGAACACGCTACCCAGTCATTTCAGAAATGACTAAGCCAGGTTGTTTTCTTACCTCTCCCGCCTATGCAAAAAAAAAAAAAAAAAAAAAAAAAAAAAAAAAAAAAAAAAAAAAAAANCAGCTTCTTAGCCTGTGAAGGATGGCATGGTAATTTGGATCTGCCTCATCAACTAAGAATTTAAAACTGCAGCTGAATCTTGGGAAGGAATGAAGAGAAGCCAGCTTAGATGTTGCAGAAACAATTCATCTCTGACTGGATTTTGGGGCCACTGCTGGCTCCCATCTCACTGGTGTGGAGCAGTCAGTCAGTTCACAGCCCTCTGCACTCGACTTACTACTGCTTTATTCCTCACTGAGAACATGAAGGGTTTTCTGAGCTTCAGTTTCATGCCTACAGTTAATTCCCAACCACCTACATGTAGACACACACCAGGAGATCATCTATCCACAAATCCCATGCTGCAGCCAGCCATGGGGGAGGGAGGATTTCTGCAGTGGGCTCTTAGTGATTGTCACTGCAACATTTTCCGTTCTTTCATCTCGTCTTCCCACCTAATAAAAACGAAATGTAGCCCCAGAGAGAATTTTCTTTATAAGCAATTAATCATTCTCCTGGTATCCATTGAGTAGCAGTTCTTAGTAATTCCCCTCTTTGAGATTCCCTTGAGACATGTCAGGAGCTGGACTAGATGATCTTTAAAGATCCCTTCCAACCCAAATCATTCTGTGATTCTATGAATATGCCTTAAGTACATGCTTGTGTTCTTCTATCTCCTGCAAAGCGTTTGAGCTTCTGACAAATTCCCATCCCATCAATGCTGTCAACAGAATGTCATTAATAAGAGGACTGAAAACTGATTACTTTTGTCTTCTTCTGTCTCCTTTCCTGCTTTAGGAGCAATGTAAGAGCAAGGCCCAGCAAAGCATTGCAGAATAACCCCACGTGCACGCAGGGGATTGTGTACACGTGGGATTATGCACACATGCAGCTCCTTGAGCACAGGTGCACGTGTGGCACACACCCTCCCCATTGGAGCCCATTAAATATGGATTGTGGTGTGTTGTGGATGTACTGCAGTGTGCTGTGAAAGGTTAGGCTGGGAGAACTCGATAGCTGGATTTGGGGTGAGAGATCTCTGTGGCTCCAGTAGTGCTTTTAGTTCTGTCAAGACAGATGTCATCTCTCCTTACAAAGTCCTATAGCCCCGAGTCTGTGGGCCAGGCACTGAAGTGCTTGCTGTCCTTCTGTTGTAGTTGGGAAGTCCTTTCTCAGCCATGTAGTTCAGATGTCCTGCTGCTCAAGGGAGGTTCATCAGCAGCCTCTTTTGTGAAAGTTTGCTACACTGAAGTTAGACACGTTTTGAAGTGAATCCCTTTCCACAATCCCCGTGTCTCCTGGCAGGGTAATATCGGTGGACAGAGAAGGGTTAAGGTCTGGGGAGGAGGAGGGCTGGCATAAGCTTGATTTCTCCAGGGCTTGCCAGGGTGATGTTTGGCAGGATTAGAGGAAAACACTGGCATGAGCCTGTAGTACCTGTTTCAGACTGTGGGGAAGTCGAGTTTGGAGCTCATAGCGTGTGAGCACCCACACTGAAATTAATGGTATGAAGCTGTTAGAACAAGCAACAGGAAAATTAGGCCCCAGAATGGTAAAAATATGAACATCCTCTAAACTCATCTTGGAATGACTTATCTTGGCTCACCCTGACTTAGGAGGAGATGTTGGCATATTTGGACCATAGCCCCATAGAGCAGACAAATGAAAACCACCCTTTCTCTCACTCCATGATTCATTGCTTTCCTCTGGAATGTGTTTGTGGAGGAGGATGTCCACATCCTGAATGTTACCTACAGCAGTGAGGAACACCACTCAGTGATAATGACAATGCAATAAAACACTTGCAGGAAACAAGAATTAAACTAATCTGTCCCAAAATGCCACTCATCTTTCCATGCCAGAGGGACACTTAGGGCTTGTCTCCACTGCCCCCTTCCCCATTCAGTTCTCCCCAGGTCGTGGTCTGGTTTGTGGCCCTGTCAACACCCCCACTAGAGTCCAGCATAGTCTTCAGGGTAGATGCTTAGCAAGGGCTGGTCTTGACAATACGTGGTACATTTTTACCCCATTGCTGCAAAATGAAGAGCTGGAGAGAGCTCCTGAGCACTGTGACAGTAGCACAATGCGCCTTTTTCCCTTAGTGCAGAAACACTCCTACCACTGTGGGCTGCAGCACTGCTCTGGCTGGTGAGTTTTGCCTTGTGACTTCTCCCACACACCTTTTTTTGTGCTTAATAGAATAAGAAACAACAACAGCAAGAAATCCATCACAATGCCAAGATACCGAGTTTTCAGTCAGACAACTCTGCTGGCAGGAGCTATGTGATGCCCACACTTGGCAGAAGTGCTATCAATTCTAATGTAAGCATCAGTGCAGGAAGTGGGAATGTAATTGGCCGTTAATGTTGTTTGCCTGTATGCAAAATAAATTATTTGTTGCCCAAAGGGCTTCTAACAGGGAAATAGATTTCTGCTAATGAGTTGCTCAAAAATGCTCATCTTTGTGAAGAGGTAACAACTTCCATGTGCACTGTGGGCCTTCTTTTGAGGTAAAACGGAGATGACCGAAGGCAAACAGTAACCTGTTCTGTCAGGATCACCTCGGTTAGCACAGGTGTTGCTCCCAGGACTTGCAAAGCTGAGGCCCACAGGACCTTGCCCCTGGGCATTCGGAAATGCAGCATTTCAGCAGCAGAAGCAGCTATGGGAATCCCAGCGGTGCCTTACCAGGCTGAGTCTCTAGCTCCCTTAGGATGCTTTGACAGGTCCCACTGGACACTTGCCTGGGCTTTTGTCACTGAACACCTTCAGAATGCACTTCCCCCCAGATGCAAACCCACTGGCACCACATCCCTGGGGCCAGGGAAGCCTCTGTCTGCTGCGTGTGCCCACAGCGAGGAGCTCGGTGTGTCACTCCCAGATCAGCCCTGTCCAAGCAGCGAGGCTTGGTCGTTGTGGACAACTCTTCTTGTAAGGGGGCCTTACAGCTGGGGGCTTTTTTTAAGCTTTGGAAACTGAAACTAATTTTTTAAAGGTATACTTTCCTTTAAATCAGTAGATTTTGGCAATAGGATTTTTTTATTATTTTATTTTTCTTTTATCCTCCCTCCACATGTTACAAACCAGCGTTTTGGGGAGGTGTCCCTGTGTTTTCCATTCATCTGTCTCTTTTTCTGAGTCTCTGTAAAAGTGAATCAATGTTTTGTCTGTACAGTAAGTCTGCTTGTATGCATAATGAGAAGTTGAGCTGGGTTGCTGTTCTGTACAATTAGTGTTTCCACTGTCATACTGCAAACAGCACATATTGCACTCCTGTGCCACTGTAATCTGCATCACTGTTGTACTCAAGTCAATGAATAAAGTTTGGAGCTTTATTCTTAACTTCTGGTTTCATGTTGCCTCATTTATTTTGGTTTTTCTTTCTTCATTTTGCAGAGTTACAACGAAGTTCTCTTACAAAATAGGATGAGCTCTCCAGAAGAGAGCTCTCAGAGAGGTGAGATATGAGTGATCAGAGCAAGACAGATGACAGTTACAGGTTTGAAAATTGTCACAAGGCTTCTTGTAAGCTAAGTCACTATAAATAGATACTCACTAGAACTAGCTATTCATGCAAACCACATAGAAGTGTTAGTTTTGTTGTCAGTTGTGGTTTAAAATGACCTGAGATACCAGCAAGGTCAAATAGGCCATGCTGTTGTGTCAGCCTCAAAGGCTAAATGGTTTCCTTCCTTGATCTTTGCAAATTCAGCTAAAATGTCAGTGCCCATCTTGAAAATGTTTTATATTTAAAGGTAGGTGTTTGCTCAGTCACCTGGGGTTTAAACCTGCCTACCCTTGGTGTGGGAGTGGAAGGTGGGGGATGATGCCATCCAAGGAAATGGGGTGTTTATCACACCCCTGCAGTGCTGAACGCCTGGGCCCAGCAGACCGTCGTGGCAGCAGAATTAAGCACACAGCGCCTCTGAGGATGCCATGCAGCACAAACCCTGCACAGTCCTCGAGCCTCCAGGAAGCCCCTGCAGCACCGGGATCCGTGCCCTGCAGATACCAGGTTCTCCACCTTCTCTCCCACTCCTCAGCCCTCTGGGACTCCCCGCCTTGCCCTACCCTCATACTCTACACAGGTTCTCTCTTGTGACACAGGTAAAGCTTCCCCAGGGTGTTTTACTTCAATGTGCTGTGTTGAGAGTGTTTAAGGACTGAGTCTCAGATGAGATGAGGACTCAGGTTCCTGCTTGGAGAGCAACAGCTGGAGGATTCAACACCACCATGAAATTATCCTTTAGGAAGGTTCATGTCTGCCCGGATTTTTGCTGTGTTGTGTGTGTGCTGAGACTTGCACGAGAGAAACTTCTCTGTGAACAAATCCAGCGAAGCAACCTGGTGGCAGTTAGATGTGTTCTTTCTTTGGATTGCATCTCTGGGCATCTCCCGTTAACCTCCCTCGGCATCTTCGCTCCTTTAGGAAGTAAGGAAGGTCTGTGCATGAAGTACCTGCTTAAAAAAGCACGAGTGTAAGTCTATGATTTGGCCTTGGGACTTTTCTTGAAAGTTTCCCAAACACAGAAAAAGCTCAAAACCCAAAGTCTCCCTTTTGAATCGCTCTGTCTCTTGAAAATCCACCAGCTGGCAGTCAGCTCCTTCCCTGAAGCAGCAGTTTCAGTGTAGTGCCAGCTCTGGGACATGTCCTGCCAGCCCAAGCTCTGGAGATCCCAAGCAGCAATCCCAGCTGGGGATCACTGACCTGGCAGCGTTATGGAGCAGTTGCTCCTTTACAGCCTCCCCCAGACCAGAGCATTGGGAACATTATCCCTGACTGCACTGCTGTGTGTAGAGCAAATTCACCAGGCTCCGTTCCGGTCACCAGCCCCACGGTGTGACAGTGCCAGCCCGCCTAAGCACATTTTTCATTTCCCTCCGGTTAAATACACAGGCCGGCTGAAATCTAAGTCTAGGATTGCTTTTTTTTTTGCTTTTTTTTTTTTTTAAATTGTTAGCCCATTTCCCCCTGCTCCCCTCCTCCCCACAAGTAATGTGAAGTTTATGACCCCTGAGTAATGACTGTGGAATGCTCTGCATCCTACAGCCATCGAGAGGCATCTGGCAATGGGAATCTTCACAGCATGTAAAAAATACACAGATAATACCATTGTAAATAACTCAGATCAAAACAAGTCAAATGTCAATGCTAATTTGCTGTCAAGTATAGCCCAAGACCACTTCCTCCTGCAAGAAGAGAGACCCAGTTCCCAAGTGTGACTTGCTCCCCACCAAAAGAAGCTCATTCTCCACCAAAAATCTCTCCAAACTCTGAATTAACAAGAGTGGAGTTTTTCCCCCTTGCTGTTTTATTCTTTCTGTAGCTTTTGTGCCTGTCTGCTGCAGAGTCCAAGGCTGGGAAATGAAACTTCAGTTTTGCCTGACATTTTTCTGTTGTAAAAAAGGACTCTTGGGAGAGATATTTACTGTTTTCTATGGCTCAGTCAGAGGGAAAGAGAGAAAATTTTTTGCAGGAGTCCCCATTACAAAGCATTTTTTCACATAGGCTCACTTTTATTTTTTAAAGGCTGGGAGATTAAAGAGCCGTCAGCCCTGGAACAGGAAGTTTGCTGTACATCCAAAGGTCAGGTGGGTCTCAGACAGCCTCTGCTTCCAGCTCTTTTATATACACACTGCAGATTAAAATGTACATCCCGGGCTGGATGTAGCCATGGCAGTGATGGGGGCCCAGGGGTTCGGGGGGAGAGGAAGAGAGGGGAAGCAGGAAAACAGCAGAGCGCAGCCTCTCCTCGGGCTGGGATTTCATAAGACAAAGCACTGGGTGGCTGTTCAGCCAGTTTAAGGTATTCCCACGCCCCCACAGCTTTTTCCTGCCATCAGATATGTCAGCATGACTGCTTGTGGGGTCGCTCTCAGTGACATTCGGGAACTGATCCTGCTTAAAAAAACATTTTTTACTTTTTATTTCATTGCATAGCATTGTTGTTTTTTTTTTTTTTTTAATCTTTTTAAACTGAGTCAGTTCCCTACTTTGAGTTAACCTCCCAAAATAGTTGGGCTGGGCATGAAAAATGAGGTGGGCACAAGTGACAGTGGGGTCTGGAGGAAGAGCAGAGCACATTAAAGTGCCAGTGATACTGCACTCTGTGTGTCATGAGAGCTGCCTCAAGTCCATGGCAGAGAGGGCAGGTGGTGGCAGTCCCTTTGTCCCTTCAATTCCAGCAGTGCCACCACACCTTCTGTGCCTGTCAGTTCAAAAGGGTAGCGTTGTCTCCAAGACGTTTGAGGGCCACACTGCTGGAGTCAGGTATTTGTACAAGGTGAGGAGTGTTTCAGCTGTCACCCCAGCATGAAAGAGGGAGGCAAGGGGGGTGGACTAAATCCCACTTTCAGCGTGCACCTTCTGGAGGAGGTGGCTGTTCTGCTGGCACGGGAAGCCAGGTGCAGACCCTGGGAGCTCCGTGGTCTGTGCTGGGTTGGTGTTCAGGGCAGAAGCTGGGATAGAGCCCTGCCAGGCACACTTGCTTGGTACTGTCATGTCTTTGCTAAAACTGTGGCAATACTGTATGGACTTAAGTCAGGAGAAGATGATCTCTACAGAGCTGAGCTCCTCTTGGTGAAATTCGCAGCCTTCACAGTTGGCAAGAGTACAGGTCTGGATGTAAATTAACAGTGCGTCCCTGGGCAGCCAGTGAAGAAGCATCAAAAGGTGAGCCAGGTCTGGCAGGAACAGACTGACAAATCTGGAGGCTGATTTTGCTGCTTGGGGTTTCCACACCTGGGAGTCATCTATTTCCCATAATTTGGGCTATCCCAGCCCCCACAACTCCAGGCAGTGGAGGGAAGAGTCGATGATAGAACCAAACCTCTCTGCAGGAATAGCCCAGTAGGGCTGCCAGAGGGAAACAGGGCTCCCCCTTGGCTGCCTCTCCTGGATTTAGGCTGGATACTGCAGAGGAGACAAAATGCAGCTGACTCCATTCAAGGAATTAATTGACAAAGGCTCTGAGGCTTTATGTGAACCAAGGCGTTTGCTGTGAAACAGGAGACAAGGTAATAATTGAATCAGGGTTCACAATGAATGGAGTGCTGCTGAGAAATGCCTCCTTTACAGCCCTGATATACTCGGGATGTTCAATGACTGCCAGGAGCAAACTCTGTGGTATCTCAGCTAGCTCTTACCCTAATTGCCGTTTACAGAGGAGCTGCTGCTGGATGAATGAGGACTGCAATATAAAGGACTTTAGTAAGATTTATTGATGAGGCTACATGAATAATTCCCCTTGCAATGATGCATTTAAGACCACAGATATTGTGGGAGGAGGAAGGCCAGTGTTTGATATTTTGAATGATTTTAAAGTGTGTGTTTTGTTTTTATGTTTTGGCTGTTGCTGTTCCCGCTAACTGTTCCCTTTCAAAGAAAAAAAAATTAATCCTCCTGCCACCTAGGTTTGTGAAGCAACAGTAGATAATTGAAAATAAGCTTCTTCTGAGGCCAGTAAATTTTGGATCTAATAAATGATTCTATGATAACTGGTCTGCCATGGTGCTCAGGCAGCCCAGAGCATAACGCTTCAACGCTCCGATGTCGCTCTGACCTCTTGGCACTCAAAGTTTGGGTTTTCCGTAACTAACTAATTGTTCAGCTTCCTGAAAATTACGTTTGTGCTCTTTCTCCCTTGGGAGCAATCCCAACAGAGGACCTCTTGGAGAGTTTTCCTGGGCCTGGCCAGTTTGACTGACAAGGGAGGTACCACCAGGGCAGGCAGATCACCTGGGGGGAAAAGCTGGCGGAAAAATTGACCCTGTGAGGAAAAAGTGAGTAACATTTAACCATATCAGCAAGCCTGTCAGCCTCAACATGCAGCCAACCCACTGCCAGTGCTGATGTAAGGGAAGGGATGAGGGAAGGCATTACCACCCAGTGGCAAGTTTCACCAAAGCAGAATTGACCCCCTGCCCAGGTCCCAGGATTTGACTTCTTCTCCTCATGGGGACAACCAGGAAAGTTCACCCCAAATTAACTAAACTTCAATAAATCAAATTTACTAATCATCACCCCAAATGCCTTTAGTTAGATCAGCTCACTGTGGAATGGAGTAAACCAAACAAATGTAAGACACTTGAAGTCTGAAGGTTTGGTAGGATGTTCTGCAAGTCTCTTGTGAGATACTAAAGCTGCTGTGGCTCACCAGTTCACCACCACTGATGCCTCTGAAGATGTGAACACCGTGTGCAAACACCCACGGGTTACTTCAAGAGACGTTCCTTGGTGGTGCTGTGGCTTTGTGCTGAAAAAACCAAGGGCCACAACAATAGTGTTTGGTGCGTGGCCAGTGAGAAGCAAGTAGGGGAAAGAACAGGCAAGATCTCTTGAAAAAGCTTCAGTTCTGAGAACTGCCCATCAGCAGAAACCTCTTCCTGTAGCAGGAACTCACGAGTGCCCTTGCTGTGTCTGTCTGTGGGGAGACCAGAAAGGTGTGTCCAGGCTGGACCACGTGCACCTGGACAGTCACCTCCTGCCTCACACACTCTGTTGTGGCTGCAGCTCTCTGCTCCCTGGGGATAGACAGATGATGGACTGGGTGTGCAGGGGCCCCAGGCACTGCAGGACACTCTTCCCTCCTGCCACTTGTGCACGAGGTGACGCACACACCATTGCCCAGTGGAGCCGGTGGCAGCCCTAATGGCCCACGGTCCTGGGCGACTCTCCCAGTTGCTCCTCTCCTCCAAAAAAACCATTTCTGGGCACCTGGCCTGCAGTGTGAAACAGCCTTTGTGTGATATTTTGTCAGCTACAAATAATTGAAAAAGGCCTGCATAAAGTCCTAATTGTGTCACAGAACAGGCTCTTCAGTCATCCATCTTCCTATTAAACTTGTGAATTTCAGCTACTCAGCCCTGTTGGAGTTATTTTCCCCTTCCCCTCCTTCTTCTTTTAAGCTTCTATTTATATTCTCTCAGTTGTCTCTGCCAGAAGATCTCATGTGGATACATTAGGCCTTTTCAAAAGGAAAGTTGGATTACAGCGATTTTTCTCCCCGTAGGACACAACAGCTTCATCATTCATAACAGAGCAATACACTATAACTTCATTATAGATGGCATGAAGCTGGCCTATTTAAACAGAATACTTAATGATGGCTGGGAAGGCAGGAGAAAATCAGCTCCACAGCTCTATGTGTGAAAAGAGAAACTGCATTTTTTGGTATTTACTGAGGAGGATTTCTCAATTCTTAATTAAATCTCTTTTCACAGGAACAAAAAAAACCCAAGTGAAAGTTTCAACTGACATAGGTGAGACCTGATAGTTAACCTGATAGTTAATTCCACTTTGGCAGGTAGTTGGGCATACCCTAACATCTAATACTTATAGCAGGGAAGGAAACCTGGACTCCTCCGCAGTGCTCAGCCTCCACTGAAACAAGCTGCAGTTTATTGGTGCTGTACGACCACAGGTTCTCATTCTTTCCCCTTGCCCACCTCAGCAGTGCTGACCACAGAAGCTCTGCTCCTTGACTTCGGCTGAATAGAACTGGTTAAGGCCTAAAGAAAAGCTGCAGGCTGAAAAACACTCTTTTTGGGGAAATGCCAGAATAAATAGCCTTCTGCAAGCTCACAGTTGACATCAGACCACAGTTTGCAGTGGTGATGGGGGAGGCTTAAAAAACCCCAGTGAAAATGTAGCAAGACGTAAAAATTGATGTTTTCCCATATTTTGATAAAATTAGTTTTTCTTCTCACCCAGGTAAACTTTCCTGGTGCTGAAAGGTGCCAAGAGTTCAGCTCTGCTCAGGCAAGTCGTCCATTTACAGCTTGAGTGTCCACACAGATTTTTTTCTTCTAACTTGGGAGAGATTTTGCTCAGTGCTGGTTTACTAGTAAAATCTGTAAGAGAGGATGAAGTTTCTAATATTTTCTCAGCTGTCCTTAATGGGAAAGCCATGATTTCCTATCCTATCACCTCAAAAACAGGACCATGTTGTCAGGAATGAGTTTTTGGTCACTTAAAGAATCACCAGCGAAGGCATCAGCAAAAGCAGGTTTAACATGGAAGAGAAAGTGCAACAAAGTTCTCTGGCAAGGTTTACTCTAGTAGTTCCTAGGTGATTAAAGCACACAGAGAAAAAGCAAAATAAAATCTAAAATCAATTAATCTAAAACCAAAATCAATTCCAAAATTATCTATGTGGAGCCTGGGAGGAGGGATTGGGGAAAGTGTAAGGATAGGAAAGAGTAAGGATAAAAAGGAATAAGGGGCACCCTCCCAATGAGTCACAAGGTTCACAGTGGACCCCCTTGCCAAAGTGAGCCCCAGAATTCACCAATGGTTTAGGCCTAAAGGTTTAACAGCACTTAAACTTAACAGCACTTAATCAATAGCTTAAGTTAAACAATTTAACAAAGCATTCATACAGAATTTACTATAAGCACAACAGCAACTCACAGGCCTAGCTTACTTCAAAATCTAAAGTACTTAAGAGTCGAGAAGAGCAACATTCCCAGCACATTTGGTATGGCATTTTCACATTTACACACACAGATCTAAAGGAGTCTGTACGAGGTGTATATACCCACAAAAAATTCCCCTCAAATTCAGGGCAGCACTCATGTTGGATGCCTTTACATCTTCTCAAGAGGAGAGGGGTTGAGCCTCGAGGATTTGGGGGTATCGGCCCAGGATCTGTCGGTGTTTGGCGCCGGTCCTCCAAGAACAGCAAACATGGGAGTTTGTGGCTCTGAGAGGCCCCACTCCGAGGGAGGTGCTGGGGCAGCCACTGCACTCCGGGAGCGCTCAAAGGGCCTCACTTCGGACTGCTGTTTATAGGGTCACAAGAGAGTTGGCTTTAGCCTTATAATATTCCACCCTGGCCGCAATTCAGGGTCAGTGGCTTTCTTTGAAAGTTCAATTACAAAAATGCTGTTCCACTTCGGCTGTTACTCAGGCAAGAAAAATAAGTTTCCAAGGCTGTTTGTAAAAAACAGGAGCTCGTTAGACAGCACTAATTCCCGGGAGCAGACAGTGTTTCTGATAAGCTCAAGAGGAGCTCAGCCCAGCTGTTCCTCAAGGCCAAGACCTAAGGAACATTGCTGAGATCATAGGCCAGGGGGGGTGATGCACCACCACACAGGGCTAACTACGCATCAGAACTTTATATCAGGAACTCTTAGGAAGCTGATGGCCCTGTCCTGCGGTGCCTGTGAGTGTTACAAGCTGCAGTACAGTGCACTGATAACTGGTGAGGTCTGCTGGTGTGAGCATCCCCCTGTGGAGTTTGCAGGGAAGGGGAACAAAGAATGCTTTGGACTCCTTTAACTGATGTTGAACATTGTCAAAGGAAAGCTGAGGGGCTTCTTGGGAGGGGATAGAGGGTCTGGGGTGGTAAAAAAGTACAAGGAAGAAATGACTCCAGGAGGAGCAAAGGCTGTGGCTGTTGAGCACACTGTCTGGTCAGCATGCCTCATACTTTGGCCACAAGAAGGTATTCTATCTGTCAAGGGAAAGAAAACAATTCAAGCTATTAGGACTCCCTGTAATTTGGCCTACAAGCAATTTAGACTTAACAACTGAAAAGGAAATGTCAAAGAATGGGAAGCCAAGAGAAGCTCATCAAAAAGACATCTGGTCCTGCTGTCCTTAATGGGAAATCCCCCCCTCCCTCCAGCCACCCTCTTCCCGGCCACGCTCTTTTGAAACAGTTAATGTCTGAGAGAATCCAAAACATTGCTGGAATGTATCAATGATGAAGCTTTTGTATAGCTGAGCAGCTAAACAGCTCTGGTTTTGTTTGTGTTAGGGTTGATTGTCTTGCCTTTCATCGGTGAAAGTCAGAAATGGCTGGACAGAAGTCAGTGGAGCAACAGTGGTCTAAGGCCAGCTTCAGCTGGGGGAGAATTCGGTCACCACTTTTACGGCTGGAATCATGAAATGCTTCACAGGGAAGCAAAAAGACCTCAAAGAGGCACCCACAGACAGCATACTTGCAAATCATCTGAGACGAAGGATTCATGCTCTCCAACAGAGTATTTAGATCTCTTCCAGTGAGCAGCTTTGCTTGGAACAGCCATGGTGTCCCAGTGACCTCTCTGCCTCTCTGTTTCTTCTGGCCCTTTTTTCACTGATTGAACCCTGGCAGGCTCCCAGTGCCTTCCTGGAAGCAAGGAACTCATCTGGTCTGCCATAAGGCACCCGTGGAGATTACTTCTGGGGAAAGCTTGCTGCTCATGCTCCTGAGGGGGTAGCCCAGGATCTTTAACGTGCTTCTGCACTTAGCCACATGGCAATGCCATTTATCACAGCCCCTCACAGAAAATCATGTTCCCAGGGCCTGGGTGGCTCAGAGTTTCAGCATGGGACGTAGAGTGTTTGATCTCATGAATCAGGACAGCTGGCAGAGTGCAGCTATTTAGACCTCCTTAGGGAATAAGCAGAGGACTCTGTTCAAATTTCCAAAACCAACTATTCCCTTCATCCCTTAAGAAAGGAAATCTGGAAGACCAGCAGGATTCAGCAGATCAGGGTTCAAACACATTGATGAGAGCTCCATAAACATCCTGAACTCCTGCCAATACTCCCACCTAAAAGGAAGATGGGAGGGGGACTTTCAAGGAGACAGCTGAGCTGTGACTGATGATTGCTCTTGTCTAGTCCCAGCTGTGTGTTCCCACCTGCTCAGTGGTCTCCTCCTTCCATCCAGCTGCAGGTGTTTGCCATTTACCTGGTACTGTCCCAGTCCTGCCTGGCTCTACTGCAACCCAGCTCATCCTCCTCAGGTGGCAGAAGAATATGCTATTTTAGTTTTCTGTCATTTCAGCGTGGAAGTTGGTCCAATAACTGTGAAAATGACACTAAGAAGAGAGAAATCATTTGGCCAGAAGCAGGGGTTGGAGAGAGACTTCTCCCCATCAGCCAGCAATGTTATTTTGCTGGCTCTGCTGTCCCTAGGTCCACGGGCTTTGTTGCTGTTCAGAGGGATCCACCAATGGACAAAAGGAATTCTCCCACCTCAGATTATTGGCAGCATCACAGCCCAGCATTGCAGCCAGGGACCCCAAAGTGAAGAAGTCTTCGGCTTCCTCATTTCTTGGCATTTTCCAGGACACACCTCAGCTTTAAGCTCAGCTCAGGTCTGCCACAAAACCCACCTCTGCTCAAACCTCTCTGAAAAAGTTTTATGTCTGCTTGACCACAACTGTCCACAGAGATAATACACCCTTATCTAAGTAGGTACCTGAGATGATGTTTGGAAGGAAGGAGGACACAAGTGCAACACCACTGATCTGAGCAGATCTCCCTGCTAACCCCAGCCTGCCAAGCCATCTTATTCCTCCATCTGTCCTCCAGGTGCCTGTACAAGTGGAGTATTTGACACAAATTCCCATCTTTCAGGAGCTGAACAAAACCCAGGTAACTTTACCTCTGACTGAACTCGGTCTTGCTGGGTAAACTCCTGAACTAGGTTTTTACAGCATTGATAAGTGGCTGGGGAAGAGAGAAAGAAAAGCCTCGTGAAACAACAGACACACTTCAGGCGTGGAGGAAGTTTCTAGCTTTTGTTCTGCCAGATGGAATATTTTCCCTGAAGAAAGGAAGAAGTCTGACCACTAGGGACTGCTGCAACTGGAATGAGCAATATCTGGGAGAAAATACCCCAGAGAGCAGCTCTGCACCATCCAGGTCAGGTGTGGTTCTTCCTGACAGTCTCCATCAAGCACAACTTCCCTCAAGTCAGTGGAGGGCACCTGCACACAAGTTCTCATGGCAGGGTTCCCTCCGGCTTTCACCACGGAGAGGTCAGTAACTTTCACCACATTTTGAGTCATGCTTAAACCAGGGAAAAAGCAAAATAAAAAGCAAAATAAATAAAGTCATATCAAAGATTTAGACAAATATAGACATTAAAGACTTTGCTGATGCAAAAGGTAGGTGTAACAATCAATAATATCAATCAAAAATATTAATAAAACAATGCACACCTGCTTAGTGTACTTAGGGAAAAATGAAAAGTGTTTAGCATCGCCAGGGGAGAAAAGAGAGGATCAGGATCATGCTACTGCACACAGTATTTAGCAAATCATTGTAATTTTTCATAGAGGTTGTTTAGGCTTCTAAATTTATTCTTGATTTCTGCTCTGTTTCACAGGAAGCAGAAGAGCTTAAAGGCAGTAAGTCCAGAGAAGCAGAATGACATCAGTTGAAACCACAGCACGGTACAGGAAAACTTTAGCCAAAAGTGCCAGTTTCACTGGCAACCAGAGTGCCTATCAATACAGCATGAATATGCAGGGGAAAAAGGGATTTAAACACGTCAACTGCAGTGTGAACCTCTGCACTGAAGGACAGGATGTCAGCTGCATAAAAAAGGAATTAAACAAGATGAGCTTGGCCCTCCGGGCTTTTCACACCTGAGTCATCGCTAATAATAATAATCATCATCATTAATAAGCATCACTAATAATAAGAAGGAAAAAAGCAAGGAATACATGGGTGTACAGGTAGATGGCTGTTATTTTATTGCCTCCAAGAAGCTCCACCAGGAAAACCAGTTTGCAAGCGTTTGCTCTACCTGAGCACAGTGGCAAACATCTAGATTTCAGCACCAGCACTGGGAACATTAATTCCTCACGCCAAGCAGGGTCGGAGTATTTCTCAGTTTTATTAAATCCCAGAACACAACAGCCTGTTTGAAAAAGAATACTCAAAAGTATTTTAGGTACTTCCTACTGCAAGAGGAAGGGGGCAAACAGGAAGAACTTGTATTCCTCTGGCATTACTATTTGTCCCATTGTCACCTGTCCAGCAATTGCCATGGGCCTAACCAGCAGTCCTGGAATTCCAGAGCATCCTTATCATGGGAGGGGAAGGAAGGGACAAGCAGGGAATGTAAAGGCTCTGGGTCCTGAAGACAGGAATCACAGGTATCTGATGTTTTGATCTTTCAAATCATCTTTAATTAGTTTGTGTAACTGGTATTATCCTTAATTAGCCTTGCTCAGTTCAGAGCCTGCTCACCTGCTTCAAGATAGAGGCACACCTCAAAGGTTTGCAAGACCAAGGCCTACCCTGCTAGATTTTGAAAGCTATAGCCAAGAAGCAGCTGGGAAGAGCTCTAAAAGAAGTATTCCTACGTGGCAGACATTCATTTATTCATTTTTTCCCAGTCATTGCAGACTGCTATCTGCTTGCTGGATTTGATGGTTGAGGCGCTTGGCTTGCCTCTCTCTTTGTGCGGTGGGAATGTGCTGGCAAGGGGTGAGAGATGCTCCAGCCTCAGCTTCCTTGCGTGGCAATAGCTCCTTATCCAACCATGTTCTTGCATGGAGAGTTCCCACGTGGCACAGGTCACTTTCTAGTTCCACAGAGATCCTCTGAGAGGTGTCACCCCTGCCAAGCACTGCCTGGGAGGGTGGGGACAGGAGGGACACACAGGGACCCAAGGTGTGTCGGGACAGTGCTTTTCCAGCCCGGCTGCTCGCTTTCCATGTGAGCCAAGAGAACCTGCCTGTGGCTATTTTGAGAAACTGTAAGGAGGACCATATGATGGAGGCTTGGGTTCTTTCTACACAAACAGCACTGACACTTCCCAGGCTGTCTTGGACCGTGGATGTCAATGGTTTGTGGGCTGACAGGTCCAAAAATTGGGAAATACGGATTCTGTGAGCCTTCTGTTGGCTTTGTCTAACAGGTGCCAAGGAGAGCAGTTCATTTTCTAGGTTTATGGTTGGATATTTTTCCACCTGCACACCCAGGTCAGGCACTTAGCCTCACCTCTTGCTACAAAGGACCTGTAATAGGCAGGTATGGCTCCCTTGTCCCCACTTCAATGTTATTTTTGAAGAGAAAATTTCCCCTATAACCCTTGCAGACTTTGCCTGTTGTTACTTTCAATGTTCTCATTATTGATATAAACATTAAATCCCTGCAGTGTCTCCAAAAATTTAGCCTGAGGACAGATTCTCACCTGTGCCTCGTATTGAGGTCAGGCTGGATGCCCACTTCTCCATGAGTTATTATTTTGCACTTTGGACATGATAGTTCTGGCTGCCGTGGCAGAAGTCAGGCAAAAATGTCACTGGGACCCAAGGAGAGGGACGCATTCCTGTGAGATTGGCTCTGTCCAGGAGCCCGGTCCTATCAGGAAGCCTCACTGAAATCACTGGAAAAAAGAGTGCAAATTCAGTGGCTTCGGGATACAGCTACCCCGCGGTGGAAGGAGAACCCAACTTTCCAGGAGCAGGGAGGAGGTGGGTCCCTGGCAGGCTCCCACCTGGGCTCATGGCACCGGGACCACACACGGGTATCCCGGGATAACCAGGGCCGTTCTCTGAACGTGCCCAAAGCCCCGCTGCAGCCAGAGACCACCATCCCGAACACGGGGCACCCCTGAGGAGCCCCAGGAGCCACCCCACGGCCTCATCCCCCCGGCGCCCTCCTCTCCGGCCCCCGGCTCCAGCCCGGCGCTCCTCCCCGGGGACCGGCCGCCGCGGGGAGGGTCCGCTCCACCGTCCCAGCTCTCCATCGCCGAGGCAGGTCCCGCTCGCAGCCCGGGGCGCCGATCCCGGCCAGCTCCGCNCGCTGCTGGGATCAGAGGCTGTGGAGCGGAGCCGAGTGCGGGCGGCGTCGTGTCCCGGAGCCCTTGGGAGTCGCTGGGCTGCGGCCCCGCGCATCGCCATGGAGAAATACAAAGGGGAGG
>VZTA01026181.1:395138-474800 GCA_013398855.1 Mohoua ochrocephala
GGGGGGGCACTGGGGACCTGCGGGGGCGGCGTTGGGGCGGGTGGTCCTTGGGGGGGTGACAGACCCGCTGACACGGGCCCCTGCGGAATGCTGTCCCCCCGCGTGGGAAGGCGGCGGTGGGATGCGGGGGCAGCTCCCGAGGCGATGTTTCCCGAGAGTGGGACCGGGACCAGCTGCGGGGAAGGGGGTCCCTGCTAGTGGGGCCCGAGCCCAGTTCCTGGGGCCGGGAGGGGTTGTCCCGCGAGTGGGACCGGGCGGTGAGGGCGGGGGTCCAGCTCTGCGGAGGAGGACGGGTAGTGGGGACGGGAATTGGCTCCCGGGGGAGGCGATCTCCGCGAGTGGGGCCGGGGACTGGGGTCCCCGCGAGTGGGGCCGGGGTCAGCTCCGGGATGGAGGGGAAGCGGTCCCCGCGAGTGGCGCCGGGGTCAGCTCGGGGATGGAGGGGAAGCGGTGCCCGCGAGTGGGGCTGGGATTATTTCGGGGATGGAGGGGAAGCGGTGCCCGCGAGCGGGGCTGGGATTATTTCGGGGATGGAGGGGAAGCGGTGCCCGCGAGCGGGAATGGAGGGGGGAGCGATGGGGCAGGTGCGGGGCAGCGCGGGCAGGTCCCACCCGGGATTGTGGAGTCCCTGCGTACCTGCCCCGGGTACTGGGAAGGAAGGGAAGGAGGAGGAGGGAGATGTGGGAAAAAATCATGTTTTACCCGATCGGGAGATCGGGACCTTTTTTTGCCACTTAAAAGCAGCGTCTTGTTGCGTTTTCTGCAGCCGCTCAATTGCCTGACATTGCCCGCTCCGTCTTTCGTCCTAAACCGCCCATCTGCGCGGGCTTCCCACCCTCCCAGGCTGAACAGGCACGACCCTGAGTGTCCTGTTTTCTAAACGCAAATAGTTTTGGTGGTTAGGGAGAGGGTAGGTGAGCAGCTCCCAGCTTTCTCCCTGGCAGGTCTCATCCGGGCTGGCTGTCACCCACAACCCATTTATTTCCCCTCAATCAATGGCTCTGGCGCTTCCTGTGTGATGCTGCTTGGTCATGGACACCGAGACTGGCACATCTCAGGTCCGTGCTGCTATGGGCACTCTTGGACACTTTTCAAACATGAGCTCTCCTTGCCAGCTGAGGAGGGAGGAGGTGGGACGAGGTGCCCGGGCACGGAGCACTCGGATGTGTGTGGGTACTCTGTGATTTCTGCTTCCGCTGGCGTGTAGAAACCTCTCCTGGAGGAGGTGGATCCAGCACTTGTGTAGCACGGAGTAAGTCTGCGGTAAATTTTACCTATTGAGGGGAAATGTGACTCTCCTCGTAACTACCTTCCTCCTCATGGAACTCGAACATTTAAGTGGGGAACTTGGTACTAAACAAAGGTATTTTTGCCAGACCCCATTTGTACTTGTTACTGTCCACCCAGGAGGGTTTGCCTAGATCTCAGTAGATGCATTTGAGCTAATAGCTCTTGTTTCCTAATCCTGCCTTGGTGGGGACTCCGTATGCTGAGGTATCATATTGTGTGAAGTTAACTTTTGCCAGGACTGAGTGTTTTTTCACTGTGCAATACTTTAGCATTCTGACAGGGCTGGCACTGTGCTGCCTGTTGCATTTTGATCTTTTTCCTCCTTACAATTGATGCTTTACAGGCCTGATAAGCACAAAAATAACACACTGCAAAAGCGATCTTAAGGATTATATTACAAGTCAAATATTGTGTAGTTGGGTTGGTTTTTTTCCCCATCCTGGCAGGGTCTGCACAATTCCATTCAGTTCCAGTAGCAAAGCAGCAGTAGTAGCAATTCAGCAAAGCTGAATTAAGATTCAGCTATGTTTTGTATATTGTCTTTTTAAATATGCACACTGCTCCCTCAGAGCAGCGGGGATGTTCTGCACATGTGTGGTGAATAAATAGCGAGCGCAACTGATCGCGGAGCCCTGCCAGTGCTTTTTGTGTTGGTGCTGACGAGAGTGGGAGCGGGGCTGGCAATGAGGCACCGCCAGCCCTGCGGGGCAGCCACAGGTGATGGCACAGCTGGGGCAGTGCCTGGGAGGTGTCCCCAGTGTGGGGGAAGACTGGACTCACTTGGGGCTGGTGAGGTGTAGGGGAAGGGCTGGGCTGGAGGAGAACATGTGGGAGTTGGGAGCCTTGAGGAGCAGGTGGAGAAGGCAGACAACAGGGTTGTTATTAATAAGCACGGGGCGATATGTGCCCGTTCTGGTGGGGATAACTTGTTGGTGCCATGCTATGGGAAGTCTTCATCCTTGGCACAAGCAGAGCGCTTGTGCAGGGAAATCCTGTAATGATAGAGGTGGATGGACTCAAAGAGGGCTGTTGCGCAATGAATTGGTGTTCTGGGAAAAGGAATTTGACTACAAGATCTGTCCTACTACTTACGAAATTAAGTTTGCAAGCATCAGCAAACAGCAGCATTTCTTTCCTTTACGCACGGGCAGGGAAGTGCATTAATCCAGACTCTAAGCTGGCACGTGCAAGAGGTGTCTCTCCTGTTTCGATGGCAGGTGAAGCAGCCGCAGGAATCTGGTTGGGTGGAGCGTGCAGGGCCAGGTGGGGAGGGAGGCTGGGGCTGGTGGCTGGCAGGGTGGCACCGATGGAGTGGGAAGAGCTTGGGCTGTTGGACTCGCATGGTGGGAAGTGAAGGAGGGATTGTGAAACTCTCCTGGGAATGGGTTTCCTTTCCCAGCCGCTGCAAAGGAGGTTGCAAGGCCAGCTGCATAGGAAGACGCTGCCTCCTGACTCCTCCTGGGCTATTGAAGCTCTGAAGGATAATCTTGATGTGCACTAGGGTTTTTTTCTGCCAGGCCGCCCTAAAGAATGTCTGCTGGTGGTGAAGATGCTGTTTAAAAAGGCACCTTCTCCCTGTGATTAGGAAGTGTGTGTGAGGCCTGAAGAGGGAGACCTGCAGAGAGCAGGTGTGACCGAGGGCGGCCACTGTACCCACAGCTGTGTAGTGATGAGGACAGAGCTGCTCCTCCCTTGCTCCTCCTCCGTTTCCTGCGAGTGCTCTCACCCCCTTCCCATGTGTTTTGCCTTTGAATATGGCAACTGTCCCAACTTGTGCTCCCTGTTCTGGGGGCATTATGGCTTCTTGCCTACTCCTTACCACGCTTGTCAGACATGGCTGGCTGGTCCGTGACCAACCATCTGCAGGCCCTGGGAGGGGAGGAGGTGCTGAGTGCACTGTTACTGATGAGGGATGTGTTGGTGACACCTTTATTTACCCGCCATCTCTGTCAAGTCCTCTCAGACTGACACCCTTGTCACTGCAGCCCTATGCTCATAATCTAAAATGTCAGGTGAAGTGAGCCTGGAGAGGTTTGTAAGATTATTACTGTATTTTTAATGTGTTAGAGGTCTGTAATGGAAATCAGAGGAACTTCCAGCCCAGTTCTTCAAAGAGAAGTGTTTGGCATTCATGTTTTGCTATCTCTGTTGAGCAAAGATTCAAGCTTCACATTTCTTATCAGAGGGTCCTTGGAAGTGTTTGCAGTGCTCCCCCAAGGAGATGATCATTGTTTGCCCATGGAGGAGAGGTTGTCTTCTTAACAGAAGCCAACAGGTTAGTGTTGATAAGGAGTAAAATGGTGACTTGGTAGGAAGAAGTGTTTGCTTGCTAAGTTAACATGTTTTAACTGGGAGGGGTAAAGGGGGATGGGTCTGTTTAGGACTAGGGCATGGGTTCTTTTCCACGTGTTCTTGCACCTACAAAGGGATATGCTTGGGGTTAGACTGCAAAGTGGAGACATGAATGAAAGACATGAGCCCTGGTAATAGTCTGAGGCCCTTTATAAACTGTTGTTAATCAGAGTTGGAAATTGACTGATTCATATGAGCAAGATCTGGGCTCTATGCAGACATACGTGGTTTCTCCTCAGCTGATTGTCCACACAGCTGTTGTGTTTAACTCATTGTCTTGGTGTGGCAACTGGAGAAAGCAGGGCAATGTGCTGCTCTGGGCCAAATCCAACACAACTTTCAGCTGCTGGGCTGAGCCTTCTTTTAAATGCAGATGAAAATGAGAGCCATGCATAACCTCAGAACATACACAGTAACTCTCACTTTTGTGAGAGGAACCCTGGCTGGTTTTGGAGAATGGAATGGGCTCGGTTGGGGAATAGGCAGCAGGAGTGCAGAGTTATTTGCTCTGCAGGGACTGAGGACATGAAACCCTTTTTCTGCGACTGAAACCACAGCCTGTCTCAAACATCTGCCATGCCCACCCTTCCAAGCCATCCCACACTGTCACCTGTGCCAGTACAGTACATCTGTCTCTTCTAGCACAGCTGCATGTCTTGTTTAAACAGGGCTCATGAGGATGCTCCGAGTTGTGTTAAGCACACACAAGGCTCTCCAGTGCTCTCCATACTAGGACAGGCTCTCTGCAGATGGGCTGTGGGGATGCTGGCTTCAGCCCCAATTTATAAGCAGTGATGGCTCTTGGGATGTGTGCATGTAGCTGCCAGGTTTGGGGCGCTCCTTTTGCTACCCCCGAAATGATCACTGGGGCTGGCTCCATCTCTTGAGAGTAAGGGCAGGGATCCATGCAGTGAGGGGCAGGGGAGCAGTACCCCTGTAGCCCTGCTGCTCTGGGGTCTGTACCCCATCTGTGTCACTACCAAAATTGCCAAGAGCCCTGCTCCTAAAGCCAGGAGAGAAGCTTTCTTCCTAAAAGAAGAAAAAAAAGAGGATAAAAGCTAGCTCACAAGCTCTGAGCCTTTGGGCATCTGCTTTTGGAATGCTCCAGACAGGGCACGAGCCCTTCCTTTACCTTTGTGTGTAAGCAAGTCTCGTTCCCCTTCCTCTCCACACCTTCACCTCTCCTCACAGTGGGCCCTGTGTGCCCTGCTGGGGACTGGAGACACTGCCTGAATGAGTTTATTGTTCCTGGGTTTTCACTGATGGCTTTCATTGAACGCCCACAGCCAGGAACACAGGGAGTGTCTATGCAAAAATGCTTGTACTGCTTTATTCTGGAGCATGGCTGGCTCTTCCAGCTCCCAGCAGCAGCGATGGGCTGGGGGCAAGCAGGGAACTGGGGGCAGCTCACGGCACCCAGGCTGTGCAGGGCTGTGCACCAAAGCAACACAGGCTTTGAAATCTGAATTCTGGACACCTGCTCAGCTGCCTACTTGTTCCTCAATGTTCCCATCTCAACATACAGCACATGTGAAGGATTGAGTGACTTGACTGAATCCCTGAAGGTTTCATGGCAAATTCAGGACCTGAATCCCAAGCTCCGTAACTAATGGCTGATGCTGTCCTTGCAACCATCCGGCCTGGATCGAGGGAAATTAGGGATGCTGTTCTCTTGAGAAGTCTTTGTAAACTCTAATTTGCTGTACCCTCTGGAAAGGCAGGATTCACCTAAGGCAGGGAAGTGCATCTTCAGGCAACAGCAACCAGAGAGCCCAGAGCTGTATGGGACATCTTGGGGAACCAAAAATAAGAGGTGCACCTGTCATCAAAGGGGATGCAGAGCATGTGCATCCAGGGCATAGGTGTTTGTCTCTGAAGCTGTCTGGCTGAAGCACAGATCCAGACCCAACAAGTGAATTGGGATCCTACAGTCACACAGCCAGTTGGATGACCTGCATATTATTGTTTACTTCATCTTGGAAGTTGAGTCATTTGTGCGTTTCTTTTGGGTCAACAGACAAGACAGACTGGTTCAGTCTGTGCTGCAGCCTGTCAGCACAGCTCTCTTGGTCAGAGATGTGTCTGACAGGGCCTTGCTCCAAGGAGCTGCTGGTGCAGATGTTGCTACAGCCGCTTTCTGGGCTGGAGCTGCTTATTTGGTGCTGGTTTGGTGGTGAACAGGGAAGAAGTGTCAGTGAACTGGCGAATTCCCTGGCAGCAGCTGAGAGAAGATATTTCCATTGTGAGAGCTATGGTACACTGTGAAGAAGAGGGGTTAAATTTGGGAACTTCTTGCTGTGTGCTACGGTGCATGGCTAAAAACCTTGTGTGAGCTGGAGGAAGGACTGCAGAAGTTCACAAAAGAAAACTCCATTTAGAAGCGTTCGGTAGGAAGCCACCAATCTCCTGGTACCCAAAGTTCTTTTTTTTTTTGAAAAATAAAATTACTACACTTACTTGAATGCAGGGAGCAGAGCCTTAGGAGGGGAACGCCTCCAAAACAAACAGGAGTTGCTAAGGGTGGCCGGAGGAGCCGAGCCCTTTGCGCAGCTCAGCGGTGCTGGCGCTGTGCCTGCCCGCGCCCCTTCTGCGGGGCCGAGCCTTCGCTCCGAACCCGGCTCCTCGCTCCAGCCACGTCCAGGACAGGGAACAACGCGGCCTGGAGCCACCCTGAGGGGTTTGGCTTGAGGCTGGTGGGCCAGACTGGGAGAGCAGCCCTTGCCTGAGGAGGTGAGACCGGGCAGTTCCTGCCACAGAAGAGATTGTGTCCCCATCCGGAGGACCTGTGCTGTGCCAGGGTGCTGTGGAGGGGAGGCCTGGGAAATGGTGCTGGGTTGGTCTGAAGTTCAAAGGGTGAGGGCCGGGACTTATTAAAATACATTTCCCCTCCGCCCCTCCACTGACCTATTGCTTTCTCCATGGGCAAAATTCCATAGAAAGCAAGCCTGAGGATGGTTTGGAGCATGGCAATATTGTCTTTGGTTGTAAACAGCTCTGTCTGGAAGTAAGTATCTCAGAATTATGGGATCAGACTGAAACTCCCACGTAACATACAGACTTGGCCACTTGTAATTTAATAAAAGTATTTCCTCTCCTTGGGTGGACTGCACTCTGTGTTGCATAAAGATTTTCTGAGGTCTTTTTTTCTTTTTTACCCTTTGGATCTGCTTAGGATAAAAGTATAGCACAAAGCTTACAAAAAGCCTGGGAAATAGGGATTCACAAGTCTTAGCTGGCAGTTTAGCCTGTGGGCTTCTTATTTCTGAGTGTAGGAATCTCTTCCAGAGATAACCAGGAGCAGTAGCTACCCCCAGCACTGGTGCGATGCATGGGGTTTTTTTACTTCCTTTTGTCTTGTAGGAGACTGAATCTTTTAAAAACTATCTTTAGATTCCCAATCTTGTTAATAATTAATGAGGCTTTCCAGAGCTGGCACCGAGTTTGGGGTGTAGAGGTGGGCAGCTGAGCAGTTGGGATGCTTTTTGAAGAAGTTTGCATAACACTTTGGCAGGAGTGCTTTGAAAGAGGTGGGTCTGAGCCAGGAGATTCTTACAGTTCGTGCTCAAGTTGTGGCTCGAGCCTTTCCCACTTGGACTGAGCGAGATGGGGAGCAAGTCTTGGTCTGCTGCAAGGAGGGGATCTCTGTCCTGCAGCCTGTGTGTGTTCTGAGGCAGGCAGCCCAGGCAGGTGGCGAGGGGAAGCGTGTGTGCAGCTCCTGTGAGATAAGGTATCTGCAAAGCGATCTCTGATCCAAAGTCACTCTGCAGATCTCATCGTTGCTATTTGTCACTGCAAAGTATGACAACTATTAAGGCTGGGAAGAAAGAGCTGGCTCACAGAGAACTTGAGTTGCACAAGGTTACATGATGTCACAAGTGGCTTTTGCTGAAAGTCCTCCACAAGTGTGTGTGAAATTTGGGGCTTTCTTCTGCTTTCTTCTGCTGAGGAATGCAACCAAGCCAGCTGTAGCCTCACAGCCTTCCAGTAGCACTGTCAGTTTGTCATCTCTGGAAGGAACCCATGTATTTGTTCAGACAGTCCCGGTGCCAAACAGCCCTGACTCCTGATGGTCCCAGTGTGAACGAGCTGAAATCAGTAGAATGCAGGGACGCTTTTCGGTGCCTGCTGGTAGCAGGTACGTGGTTGCAGCAGTTAGGGGGCCAGCACTTGTGGTAGCAAAATATCAACAGTCTGGGAATTGGGGCTGACTTTAAAAGTGGAGATGTGGCAAGCCCAGACTTGTGCAGTGGCTTGTGACAGCTGGAGGCCGTCTGCTCCATCCATCCCATCAGCAGCTTCATCCAGGCTGCTTGGCTGGGGAGCACGTCCTGTCTCCTTTGTATAAATCCAGCATCTTCAAGGATCTTTTGTGTTCTACTGCAGTCTCTAAAAATGTGCCACGTAGTCTTGAATGGTGGGAACGTCTGCTGTTTTTATTGTCGTACTTTTCAGACTTCTCCATGGCTCTGGGGAATGCAGAATCAGGCAGAGAGCTGGGATTGTAGTTTGCAGTTCCACATCTGCTAAAGGATTGCCTGATTTTGGAAGCTGTTGAAATATGATAAAGAAGAAGAGAGCACTCAGGCTAATTGAGCTCAGTTAGCAAAGCGGCTGAGCTGTCTTTACCTTGCTGTGGTTACCTGGGCAGAGGGGTGGGATGTGCGTTCATATCACCCACCCAGAGCCAGGGTTTTGGTCCCTGTTGGGAATTCAGTACACGTGCACATGGGTGGAGGCAGCTCTTTTTGCTGAGAGATGAGCTGTGTGTGCAGTTGTATACGCCAGGTCCGAGTGGAGGTGCCGGGCAAAGGCGGGCAAGCCTGGCTGCTTCCTGTGGTCAGGAGCCCTCCTCCCCAAGCCTGAGGTCACAGACAGCTGGGGACACACTGGGCAGGGTGGCTCTGGCTTCACCATCCACTGCTGCAGGGGTCTGGAATCTGCTGGGCAGCACGGTAGCTACGTGCTTTTTCTCCTGGATTTTTTCAGTCCGTGTGGGTTGTTTACCTCATCTGGGGCACGTTGCACTTGGTGCCTGGGGCTCTAGGTGTAGCCAGTGCTGGGCCTGCAGGTACTTCTGGAGTTCAGCAACCTCACTTGTCTGGTTGGAAGATGGTCACAAGTGCCCCAGAGCTGTGCAATCACCAATGAAATGTGCGTGTGACAGTTTTGGGTGGTTTTGGTTTTCTTCCATGCCGGTGCTCCACACTTACTTGTGTCTTGCTCCTCTGAGCAGCAGTGGCAGAGCTGAATGTGGTTGTTGGTGATGCTCAGCCTGTGCAGGATGACAGTGACCTAAAAGCCAGTGACCTCTGGAACAAGTCAGTCATGTCTGCAGAGCAGCTTCTTCACCCTTCACCCACCAGTTCATCCAGTGACACCTCCTTCGGCCAGGCTGTGAGAAAGCTGTAGGAGGACATGAGGACTAAACTTCTCATGATGGTCCTAATCAAGTGTTACCGGATCCTGTCTATAACTTAAGTAATCCTAACACCAAGGAGTTAATAATCTAATCATTTTCTGCTAGCAAGGGCCTGTCTTGTTTCAACAGAAGTCAGCTACCAAACTGTTTAACAGAGCAACACTTGTAAATTATTTACTCTTGAGTTAAGCATGGCATTATTTTATATAAACACAGGTTTTCATTGCTGCTTCAACTTTATTCCATTTCCTCTCTTCTAGGCGTGTTACAGGATACTCACACATATCCATGCAGTGTCTCTCGCCTTCCTCTAGTGAACAATGCTAGCTGATGATATTATCTAGTTGCCTACATGCCACATCAGTTTAACTTGCTATAGCTAGAGCTTTGAAATCGTCCCCCTCATAAGATGATGCTTCTTGGAAACTAGGTTGTCTTCCAGGTGTTGAAAGGAATTATTGACTTGTTTGGTGCTGGCTGCCCTAATGCAGTTCTGTACAGACCCTGTAACTGATTGAAGCGTGTCAGAAAATTATCAATGCTCCAAGTGTGGTTTGGCTTATGTTTGAGTCCGTGTGAACTCCAAGGTCTGGTTCTAGGAAAATTCACCAGTAAATCAATCACAAAGTGTATTAATTTTCCCATTGTATACTCTTGATTTCTGGGATATTGAACTGTAATTCTGTCTCTGACCGTGACACTGTTGATGTGGTCTGTCATCTGAGCACTGGGATCATGGTAGCTCGTCACACTTGCAGCTCAGTGGGCTCCTACTTTAGTCACCTGTATATGCCAAAATACTCATTGAGTCTGTTTGTATGGGTTACGCTGGTCTATACTGAGCCAGTGTAAACTGGCAGCGTGTGAAGCAGAGCCGACCTGGGCGAGGATGCAGTTGCTTGAAGCCTGTGCCTGTTGGCATCCTGCACTAGTTAACTTCAGTGAGCGTAGTTTTCCTATCAGGTTGTTCAAACAGATGCTCTCTGAGTGTAGAAGAGATCTATTTCTGGAAATTGAAGTGGGAGTTGGCAGAGTAGGGGGAAGTGAAATGGCAATCAAAATTCCCATACTTTATCCTAAAGGCTGAATTCCCACGTCTGGCTGAGAAGAGAAACAAATGCTTTCTAGACCCAGGAGGCTCAGCATTCCCCGAAACAGAATGATTTATTTTTAGTTCTGATAGTTCACTGGAGCTCTTAAACCAGAAGAGCAGTGACAGTTTTATTATACTACTTAGAAATAAAGGCAGCAAGCTTTGGGTGATGCTGATGTTGAAAAACCTAGAGTGCTGTAGGAAAGGAGGGCAGGTTCATCCAGACGTTTGACCTCTGCTGAGTCCAGCCCAGCCAGAGCATGGCCTGAATTGCAGGGGCAGCACCCAGAGGCAAGGTTTGACTCTGGCTGGAAATCTGTGTTAAACAGCACGGGATTTCACATTCGCGTTTCTTTGGACTGGCCACGTCAGCCTTCCTTCAATTCTTTGGCCTAAATAATGACATCCCCTAGGCTTATATGCTGGGGTTTTTTTCGTTAGCTGCTGATACCATTTCAGCTATGGTCAGTCTTTTATTCTTGTGGTGATTGGCTACAGCTCCCACAGGAATGCCAAAGCCATGGGGACTGACAGGAGCACAGACGGGTGTTGAGCACAGAGAATGGTACTTGAGTGGGAGGGACAAAGATCATAAATAGGGTGTCCCATTAGTGCTGTGCAGGGGATAAAATGGGCTATCCTTGCAGTTAATGTAGGCTGTTGGCTGTGCCTTTGGAACTGGTGTTGCCCCAAAACCAGGATAAGAGCCATGGACTGTTGAGTACCGCTTGCAGGTCACACATCCCTACACCTTTGGCTGCTCGGTGTCTCCATTAATAAAGGTGTAGGTCTGGATGATGCTCCAGTGCTTTCTTTAAGGTATTCTTCTAACATTTAACCCTGATCAGACAACCTCACACCGACACTCCTGATTAGCTACAAAATCTTTGCTTTGTTTGCTTTTGTTCCCATGCCGGATTGAGGTTTTTGTTGGAAATGCTCTGTTTCCAGCATATGTTCTTGTTTTTCCTGATAAACATGCATGTCTGTTGGCCCACATTTAGATGAGGTGGGAAGGGCCAAATTAATTCCTGGTATCATTCCAGCACAGTCAATGGGCTGACCACAAGGATTAGACTGGATCTAAGATTTACACTGGGTTGACTGCAGGTTTTACCAATTTTTATTGATACATTACTTAATTGTATTTCTGGTGCAATTGATAAAGATGCCTTTGGACTTAATAAAATTAAAGCTGATTTGTGATAGAGGAGGGATGTAGAGCTGACAGCTCCTTAGCCAAGCAGACATGCTCAGAGTTCGAGGTGCTAACAGCAGTGACGTGGCTGACCCTTGCTCCAGACCAGGGTCTGGACTGTGTTAGTGACTTGGACCGTGAAAGATGAGGAGATTCTACCACACTGGAGACACACTTTATGAAAATGCAGCCAAGTCATCTGTGGCCACTTCTGCAAGGACGTCTTCACCTTCTCTGATCCTCTAGGCTGAACCCTCTCCAGCTGCTGATGAAATGGTGCTCCAGGGAATGCTTGCTTATTCCAGACTCTGGGATGGAATTTCAAATTTTCTTTCACCCGTTGACTGTACGATTGCCTTTCCTCATTCATGCAGTTGCCTTTTGTTGGTTATTCACAAATGTGCAGGCCTGCTCTGCCATCATACTGACAGAAGGAAGGAAAATGTTCCGTTTTGAATATGGAAAGGGAGTTGCTGCTTAGCACAGACAGAACTGGCTTCTAGATGAAAGAGTCAAATACCAAACTGTTTTGTTTCAGTTTGAGCGGGACAAGCTTTGATCTAGAGGAGATGACTCAGTCAGTAGCAGGGAACAATTCTTTATAGTGAGTTTAGAAATAAAACCCGAAGATTTAGGCTGTGATGGCTTTGACACGTCAGTCATAGCGTATATTATGTGAAAATGAAAACCATAAACATCTGAAATGAAGTGTGGAGGCTTTTCTGAAAAGAGAAGAAAAAAACGTTTCTGATATTGGTTGCCAAGAGTTTTCCTCGAGTCAGAAGGAACTGGGGGTGGGGTAAGATCATTCCTGTTGAGATAGGAATAATGAGCAATGTGGACAAAGCAGGAAGGGGAAAGACTTCCTGCAGCGCAGCTCAAGCCAGAGGTGGGGCCAGGATGAAAATTGGGATCTCCTAACCTCAAGTCAGGCTCCACAATCCATCTCTGCTGCCCGCTCTTCACCCTGCCTCGATGCATCATCCCCTTTGTCACCTTTCACAGCACTCTGGATCAGAAGGCGGCCGCGGTCAGACCCTGCTCGGTCACTGGGCTGGCTCCAGTTGCACAGAGCAGGGATGGCCAGATTCCTGCTACTGAGCTGCTTTTATCTGGAGCCAGGTGACCGGCCCTGATCAATGCAGCTGTGTTTTGTGGCACTGCAGCTGGCCAAACAAACACAGCTGGAGCGCGGCTGGGTGCCTGCGCCTGCCGCACTCACACGCGTGGAGGGAGAGCCGTGTGGCGTGGCCAGTGTCCTGGGGACGTGGTGAAACACGTCTGGCTCCACACAACGGGCTGTTGGCAGTCCCCAGTGTGGAAGGAAAGTGTCACTGGTGCTCATTATTTCTGCAGCTTTATTCCACATCCAGCCCCTGACCTTCGTTTTGTTCTGCGCCCCTGTCCTATGTAGGCTAAAACCAAATGGGTATCTACCTGAAGAACGGTTCTTGGTTCTTTTTGGTGGCTGAATGCAGGAGGTGATGGGGGCTTCTTTGGCACAGTTGCCTTGTGAAGCATCCTGCTGCTAACAGTTTGCTTCTGCTGAGGCTGAGGAGTTTATTTCTCCTCGGTCTCACAATCCCACCTCCTTGCCTGCCCCATCTCTGGCATTAGTTCTCCTTCTCACCAGCAGACAGCTCTTGACCTTGCACAAGGTTATTATTCTTCTGGCTTGGCTTAACAGTCTGGACAGCAATGGGAGCAGGAGCAGGGTGCTGGGACAGGGAACCAGTCTGTTGGGTAGCAAAGCTCTGTCAAGCGGACTCATGTGGGATGCTGAAGATGTGCAGGTCCTTCAGTGATGCCTGGCAGCGTGGATTTACCTGGTCTGTGTTGGAGCTCTGGTCACAGAATTTGTTACAAAATAAGAGTCTGATTAGGTGGCCCAAACTATGGAAGTTTGGAGGTGACAGACCTCCTCCTAGAGAGGGAAAAGATCCTTTACATCATCTAGTTCATCCCATGGTCTGGAGAGTGTGCATCTTCTGGTGTTCTCCCCGTCTAAATGCAAAATATTCCCAGTGAGGTGACTTGCCTCAGTTCTTCTAAGGATTATTTCATGGTCAGGTCGGTCCTGTTACTCTTACGGGTGTGATGTACGAGGGCATCAGATTACTCATATTGGATGTATATAATGGAAGAGTCAGATCATTTCCTTGCTTGGCATGGCAAACAAAAAGCCATTTTCACTGATGCCAAAGAGCAGCCAGTGCTGTGATGTGAGAACTGGAGACAGTGTGTCTGTATCAGGGGATGCGCTGAGGATGCAGCTACCCACATTCCATGCTGTCACCAAATCGGAGCTCCTGGCTCTGGGTCACAGCCAGCCTGCACTCAGCAGGCGGTGGCTGTCCCACTGTAATGTCACCGTGCGATTTGTCAGGCTGGTGTGAGTGTGAGAGCAGAGGCTGTGCTTGGAGAGGGGTCAGAAGCTCAAGGCTTGCGAACAGGAAGTGTTGAGAGTGTGGCTGGAGGGCAGCAAGGTGCTGGCCAGGCACTGGCTGAGCTGCAGGCAGGCACCAGGGACTATCCATGATGGGAGGGCTCCCTGCTCCTGCTGGGGATGCACCCGGGGCAGCCCCACTGGCCTCTGGCAGGGCGTGCAGGTGAGGGACTGACCTCTGGCAGGGTGTGCAGGTGAGGGACTGACCTCTGGCAGGTGGGGAACAGGGCTGAAGGGTTGTGTCCCCTCCTCAAGGGGAAAGGAGCAAGGTCACAGGCGCTTTCATCCTGGGCTGTGTGGGAGGGAGATGACACCTGCTGTCCATCCTACAGTGGGGAGGGCTGAGAGCTGCCAGATGTCATCACATCCTTCTCTTCCTCTTCCAACTTCCTTTTGTACATACCATTATGATGATTTGTTTTGCTGATGCATTTCCAGGAACTAACACCCATTTTCAAAGACCTGCAGAGGCAGAAGAAGTTCCTTTTTGTGAAGGAGCAGATGGTTAATTTTATTTTTTTAATAGTCTTACTGTGGGCAGTGGCTCTCCTGCCACAGAAAAGACTTCTTCAACCCAGGGATCCTTCTTTTAGATTATGTCTTTCCCCTAAATCCCAGTCTTTTGAGTAGAATAGTTTTAAATGTGTTTTTGATGTTCCCGTGCTCCAGTTTACTCCTGTCTTGAGTGCATAGAGCTGCCTTTGCTTTAAAAGAGGATTGTGAAAATTAATGGCTTTACCCAGTGGCATCGCATGAATGTTAAAGGAGAAACATTTTCTTGTGAGTAGCACTGGAAATGTGTGTGTTCTCACAGAGGCTGGAAATGTGGGCTCCAGTCCTCCAGGAAATGGCCCAAAGGACTGAACCAGAGGTGGTACTGAGTGTTTTCTGAGGGAAGCTGCTGAGGGACCATGACAGTTTTACAGAGATTCCTGTCTGTTAGGTGGGACACATGCAGTGAGAACTTTCATCTGCAGCCATAAAACTACAACCTTTAAAATCAGCTAGGGTTTTTGGACAACATTCAGGTCTCATAAAATTGATGTTTATGAATTATAAATAACAGTAAATGTACCTAAAGACTTGGGTGCCATAATAATTATTATCTGTTCTTAACGTATGTTTTAACAAAATGTAACTTCACTCCAGAATGGGTGGCAATCCTCGAAGCTATAGGGGTGTCCATTCTGCAGTATGGTCGTGGAAGTCTCTTAGATGGAAGGAAATTGATGTGATAAACCTATCAGGAAACAAACAAACAAGAAGTCTGCAGAAATTTCTGCTTGCAGCAAAGGCCATACTTTTAAAGCATAGGACAAAGAGATAATAAATTACAGATTCAGCAGGGAACAAGGAAATCATGTAGCAACTGCAAAAGATCCAAACATATGGAAAATTCAATTCTGTGGAGAATTAAGTCACTGTTATGTAATCAGGATCAATGGAAATGAGCTGATGTCAGTATTGGACTGGCTTAATGCATGGGTGGAAAATTGTGTTGTCTCAGAGAGACCTGCTAATAGGAGTGGAAGCTCCATGTATGTTGCATGTCCATTAGCTGTTGGGGTTTTTTTAACCCAGGAGGGGCCTGATCCAAACCCAGCAGAAGTAAATAAGCTTTCCACTAACCTGAAAGTCATTTGGGGTCTGAAGGTAGAAGATCTGTATGAGGTGGCAAACAGTAAGAGCCTGGGATGCACATGCACCTCATACTGGTTGTTCAGGGTGAAACTTACCCCTTCTTTTCCATCTGTCTGAACCTTTTGCACTACAGGTTACCTGTCTGTCCCTCGAGGCTGGACCACAGTGGCCTAGCAGCCTTGGAAAGGCCCTGCCCGGGTAGGGGCCCAAACCCCCCAGCTGTGGACTGGAAGGGGCTGTACCTAGCATGAGGAGAGAGCGGTGTCCCCTTTCTCAGGGCAGGAAACTCCGGAAGTGTTGTACACTGATAGCATTGCAAAACTGCCCAAAGACCTTCCTGGCCTTCCTATGGCATGACTGTGATCCTGTGAGACAGAGCATGTGGTGGGGAAGGGATGCAGAGCAGAAGAAAAGCTCCTGGAGGAGGGCAGGCAGCCGAAGCACCTGGCAGGTCCTGTGCTTGGTGTTCGAATGTGACAGGGCTTGGCAGCAGCAGCAGTCTTGGAGCTTGTCTCTGAAAATAAGCCATCAATAGCCTGGCAGCTGTGCAGGGAACAGCAGAACCTGCTCCTTGGCATGAGCACGCTCTGGTTGGTGTTCCTGTCCTTGGGAAGGAGGGGCAGCGCTGCATCGTCCTGGGTGTGCACGTGTGTGCTCTGGCCAGTGTGAGGGAATTGGCAGCACAGGAGTTCACCGTGCCAGGAGCTATTCCCTCCTGGAATAGCTGCCTGGGCTCAGCAGCAGCAGTCCTTCTTTGGCCACTGGCTGTCGGGCACTTTGCTGGTCCTGAGAATCCAGCCAAGCATCCTTGCTGCTGGTTTGAGAGTCAGGAGGAAGTTTTGGGGGGGTTCTAGAGTGTGGTGGTTTTGTGGGGACTTTTTTTATGGCTGGTTGGGTTTTGATGGCTTTCTTTTCTGGCTTGTAAGTGAGGATAATGGGGAGGACACAGCATGTAAGGGTTCAGTGAGAAGTGCATGCTCTGGGTACCTTGGACACTGTGACAGTGATCAGGACACTGGACTTACTGAAGGTGTGTTTGAGTGATGAGCACCAGGCACATATTAACTAGAAGAGACCTTCTGGTGGGAAGCAGTGGGCTTCCTGAGAGACTTTTCCCCACATGAAATAGGCTGGATATTCTGGAGTTTTACTGTGTATAACAACATGCCTCTGAACCAACAAATTAGGGGAAAATGTCAGCTGTTAAATGTTAGTGGATGGAGCTGTCACATGAACTGAGCGTGTGGGTGGTTTCAAATTAAGAGATGCCAGAGGTAGGGAGAGTAATGAGATAAAAAGTGGTGGGAAAGTCTGACCTTGACAGTTTCCAGTCCAGTGAGAGCCTGAAGGGCAGGTTGACGTGAGTGAGGTTTCTAAGTGGGTCATCACAGTGGAGGACCTGAGTTGCTAAGCACTTCTCAGGCACTGGAAAGGGGAGCTGCAGTACCTGCTCTTCCCTAGCCAGGCACTTCTGCTGGTTGCTCTGTGCTGGCTCTGACAGTCAGACCACCCTCTGAGCTGATTCATCTGGCCAACCTAATGGGAAAAAACACCCACAAAACTAAACAAAAACCAAGTCCTTTTGTTGCTGCATATGTCTTCCCCTGAATAAGAAATGATGTGGCTCATCATCAGCTCATGGTGGACACCACTGTAAGTGCGGGGAAGGGCTGAAGCAGTGCAACCAAAGGCAGGGAAAAGGAAGAGGACAGAGGAGCACATGGATCTCAGTAGCTCTGCGGGTTCCTTGTTTGGAAGGTTTATGGGTCTGTGAAATAACCTTGATGTTTCCCAGAGTGAATTTATTGAAAAGATACAGAGGAGACTACGACATGACGAGAGAAAACAGTTCCTTAGACATTGCTTTTGCATTTCCAAAAAGCCTGTTTATCTTAACTCAGGAAATATTCTCTTTGATATGGAATAATCCCTCTTAAAATTATGTTAGAGAGGTGAAGACACCCCGGCTTTGTGAGCAATGTTAAAGTGATTGGGACTACTTCCTGCCCAGCAGCTTTGCAGATTCATTGAAAGCTGGCCAGTGTCTTTCCTGAGAAACAGCTGCTCAGAAATTTGGGAGGAAAAATATTTTATTCCTCACATTCTGGTGGATTTGAGGCTCACCAGCTGGTTGAGAAGCCTGCCAAGGCTCCACACTGTTGTGGAAATGTACAGTAACTGGGCATAAGTAGCTCTAAGCCCTTTTTGGACTTAGGGGTGAAAATGTCTTAATGCTGGGAAGCTGTTGAATGTCTTTTTCAATGCAGAAATAAATCAGAAGGGAATTGTGTTGCCTTTACCAACAAATAAACTAATTTTGGGGAATTTATTGTCCTTGTTTCCACAGGACCTCTTATGCTCTGCCTGTTGGCTGGAGCTGCCCAAGCCCTCCAAGGCCCTCATGGTGTTAACGTCTGTGTTTGAAATACAATTATCGATTTTTTTCCTGAAAAACCGCTTCTGAAATTACATTTTTTTGACCGATTGTATACGTAATCTGTGTTATTTCAATCTGAGGACCAAATTCTCACTATATTGATGAAAGTCTCCCACTGACTTCAAGGAAACTAGGCCCTAGATCTAGCAGGCTGGGTTAAACCAGGAAAGACAACAGAAGACCTCTGTCAAAATGACTTTGTGCTAGCAAATGCAATTTCTGTGTTTCCCTGAGTAAACTATTCTGATGTGCTTTTTTTCAGCTCTCTTCCCACCCACAACATGGAGAAAAGTTTATAGGAAGTATTTTGACTGCTGTAAAGCGAGGGTTTTGTTAGCTGTAAATTGAAAAGAAATATGTTTGCCCCATTCTTAAAGCCTGTCTCTGGATGGAAAACTGGATATTTCCTGGCTTAGGATGCAGTGGGGGTACTTGGCCATGGGGGTAGTCTTGTCCAGCTCAAATGTGTGCCTAGGTTGGGATGTTATGCTCCAAGGGCTGTGGATGGGTGGGCTAGCAGATAGGTAAAGAACTGGCTCACTTTTGGGGCTGAAGAAGAAAAAGATTGTGGTTCATGCTCTACCTGAACTCCTGCCTTCGGGGTGTGTGGAGAGGGCCCTCGCCCAGGGGGAATGGTTGAAGGCCACGTGAGCTGTGTTTAGCCATTTTGTGAGTCCTGCATGCACATCAGGACAGAAAGTCCAAGGCTGCTCTTACTTGTCGCCAGGAGCTGCTCGTGTGTGGCTTTTACGTGGGATAAAGATTGTGGGGGCTGTCAGTATAGCAAGGGTTCTCCAAGCTGACTTCCTTCCTCTGCTTGGAATAGGTCAGTCAGTCTGCTTGTAGCAACCCTGTCCACCGGTGAAACTCAGATCAAGGCTTCTTTAATGTGAATTGTTCTCTTGGGATGAAGCTCAGGCAAGAGGCCAAGAGCCCAAGACTTTAACAAAGAAGCATCAACCTGTTTGTATGATTTTTGTATACACTATACAAATCTCCTGAACAAGATGTTCTTCTAACCCCGTGGAAAGGAAGGCCAAGAGAGAAAGTCTGATGCATTTGTGGGAGGCATTCAGCTGCTGCCAGAATGGTGTGATGTAACTTGACACAGCGCCAGCGTTTCTGCTGTAAACTGAATGCAGGTGAATGCTGATTAAAATGAACCTGCACAGTATCTATCTACTGCATCTGTTGTTTGGTTTGAGGCAGCATCTAGAAATACAGGTGAGGGAACCAGATTCTGTCTGTCAGATGATATATAGGTATTCTTATCTCTGAATTTTCATCCTGAAACAGAAATACAAACAACCCACAAATACACCATGTTGCTCGCTCTAAATAGCCCCAAACACACCTTACTACTTACATTTGGGTTTTGATGAGCAGACAGCTTGGGAAAATGTTGGCTTTATTTATTACACCCTATCATGTCGCAGTCTCGGTGTGTGTAAAACTCCAACAACAAGCTTGGTAAATGAAGAGAGAGTAGTGGGTGTTTATTGACTTTATTTCAACACTCTCCCATAACATCCTCCTAGGCAAGCTGGTGAAGTACAAGCCCGAGAAGGGGATGGTAAGGCGAGGCAAAAACTGGCTGAACTGCCGTGCTCAGTGGATTGTAACTGGAGACACAAAATCCAGCTGGAGGCCAGTCATTTCTCCACCTGCATTAGTGACCTGGTTGAAGGGGCAGTTTTGTAGATAACAGCGAACTAGGAGGAGTGGCTGATGCACCAGATGGTTGTGCTGCTGCTAGGAAGGGCCTCTCTAGCCTGAAGGAATGAGCCAACGGGGATCTCCTGAAGTTCAAGAAAGAAGGGCAAAGTCCTGCCCTTGGGGAGGGATGACCCCAGGTGCCTGTAAGTGCTGGGCCAAGCAGCTGCAATGCACCTTTGCAAAAAGCCTCTTTGGTGGACACCAAGTTGAACGAGAGCCAGCAGTGCGCCCTCGCGGCAACAGGCCAGCAGCCTCGGGGGAGCATGCATCAGTCTGGGAGCACACATTAGTCCAGTCCTAGCACATGCTGGTGTTTGATACACCCTCGGTACAACAGAGGAGGGATTTTTAAACGAGAGCGCGCAAGCCATCCTACAGTGCTTCTCCATGGTGGCACAGTCTGTGTCAGTCAAGGGAGCTTTAGCTTCTTGGAGCAGGGCCTGCGTTCCCGTAACACATGGCACAGCAGCAGGGATGAACACCCATCCCGTTCCGCTGGATCTGCTTTTGAAACACTCCAGGTATCTGTGAATTTGTGGCTCTAAAGCTGTTGTACAGACGAAAATCTTGAGTGTTGACAGTGTGCTGTCGGGGCTGGAAGATGAGGCTTTTCTGTGCTAATGGATTTACTGCCTCCCTGATTTCCTCGAAGCACTGCTAAATGTGTCATGCAGAAAGGTGGTTTCATTAGCAGTTCTGCTTGGCTAGGGGAAAAACACTCTCTCTATTTATTTGGTTGGTTCAGCATGAAGTCTCTCTTGGCAGGTCACTCACTTCCCAGGCCCTCCCAAGCTGCTCTTTTCCATTCCTGTGCTGTGAAGGGAAGGTGAGCTCCCACCCCTGGCCAGCTGTAGTTGATGTGGGCAGAGCTGCTGGCTAGGTCACCCTTCAGTCCAGCCAAGCCCAGTGTTTGCCGTGTCGATCCTCCTTGGCTGCCCTCTACTTTTGTAGGTCTGGAAGTATCCCCGGGATGCTCCTCACCAGAGGATCTGGCACATTAGGTCTCCTACATGGCCTGGAGTTCAACTGGGCAGAAAGGACTTCTAGTGGAAAGGAACATCTGTTACTCCTTAAGTGTGACCACTGTCAAGCTTTCCATCCCTCCAGCAAAGCAGTTCTTAGCCAAAGGCCTGGTAACCTCTGATTTGTTTCAGGAGGAGAGGGAAAGGCCGTAAATCTTCAGGATGATTCTTTTTTTTAACTGAAGAGATTAGTTTTGTTTTAAATTACAGTTTTAAATTACAGTATATTGAGTCAGTGTCTTTGACACCCACAGCTGTGCTGGTGGAAAGCTGCTGAAGGGCCTGGCCAGGCAGGGTCCCACGTGTCTGCTGTAGCTCTGTGCAGGGTGCACCTTGCAAGGGGCCTTGCCCAGCCGCTCGTGGAGGATGGTCCGTGCTCAGCTTCGCTTCTCCAGCTGGAGCGTTCCTGCTGGAGGGCGTGAGTGTGCCCAGCAAAACAAATGACATTGTTTTCACATGGTGTAAAACCACTCCCTGCACCTTCCCCTGCACCGCTGCCTGTGTCCCGGCTGTAAATCCCGAGGGGAAGCAGGGCTGAGTCATCTGGCTGAGTGTGTATTTATAAAATAGAAAGGCTGGAGCGCTGCGGAGGCCGGGAGGAGAGGCCGGCCCTCGGAAGATCTTGGCCAGCCACTGTGAGTTCCCCCCACGCCCCGTTCCTGTCCTCGGGCTTGGTTATTGACCCAGATCACCAGGTGCTGGCTGTGAGGTGATCAGTAGGAGCTGATTCAAGGAAACCATCATCGATGAGGCATCAAACTGCTGGGCTAATTCGCTTTCTTTTTCCTTACAAAACCTCACACATGAGCTCAGGGCAGAAACAGAAGCATGGAAAAAGGCTTGCAGAGGGGAAGAGCTTTGAGGATTTGCAATGCTCACAGCTAAGCTGAGCTGGCTGGTTGCATTCATGCCACAGTACCCGAGGTGCTGGTGGGGGATGCCTGTGCAGTTCTGGCCATTTTGGCTGCTTCTTGCCTTGGCTACAGCCTGCAGCAAGGTAACTTTGATCTCGCTTGCATGAGGGTAAGCGCCAGGGCTGCTCCTGGGGGCACTTTGGAGTGGAGTAGCCTGTGCTGTGGCACAGAGGGGCTGAGCCCAGCCTGGTTCTGTCCTCAGGGTTAAGTGGTTGTTTTTCAGCCTCCTCCTCACATTCCCTTCCATCCCCTTTCCTCCCGAAATAACAAAATCAGAGCAGGGAGGTTTGGTTTATTGTGCTGGGTCTCTCCTTCCTCCACCTGCTCTGGCAGCTGATCTCCTCTTAATGAGCAAAGTTGCCTGGGGATGCCATTTACCCAGGGGAGGCAGTTCCCCCTGCACTGTTGGATTGATTTTTTTCTTTTTTTGTGCAAACTGCACGTCCAGCCTTGCTTGCAGGTGCTGTTAATTCTGTCCATGCTTTCTGTGGAAAAGCTGGTTTTCAGCAGAAAGACTGTGTTTGCAAATCTTCCCCCTTCCTGGAAGGCGCAGGGTGAAATGGTTCATGATCCTGATACTGTGTGATGGAGAAGTAGAGACAGTGGAGGGGAGAAGTACAGGGTCCTGGTTGGGGATTTGAGGCCAGGGGATTTCTGTTTGTTTGTTTAAGAATGTTTTATTCATTTATTCCTAATCGCATACAGTTCTCATCACTGCTTAGGCCGTGGCTTTCAGCTATCTTGAAATGAAAAGAAAATACATGTTTGTCTTCCAGCACCTTGGGAGCCAAGGGAAGCCTTAACCAGAGCCAAGATGTAACGTGGCAGTACAAACACTAATATCCGATGTTCCCCCAGATTTGTAATTAAAAGCCGATGATTTTCCCAAGGTTACCAGAAGGACACCAGCCTACAGGACCCAGTTGTCTGGCTGCCATAACACTTAACCTGTTCCTATGGCAATGAGCTGATTGCTCTTGGGGTTTGTGCTGATTTTAGGCCTTTTTATTGGTGTGTTTTTTGGTGTTTGGTTTGTTTTTTTTTAATGAGTGCTGCTGCACATCTCCCTTCTTCCTGATTGCAACCAGGATCTCAGCACAATTTCTTGGCACTGCAGCATCCTGTAAGGGCTGTGGGCAGTGCCAGGCACTCTGCAGGGATGTTGTGAGAAGCAGCCCCGTTGCCAGGGGTCCCTGAGTCCCAGTACCATCCCGGAGATGAACGGGGCCAGTGCAGCTCCAGTGGCTTCTGCAGGGGCCTGCTGCTGCCTCTGGGTCCTTTTTTCTCATAGTATTTTAGTCGGAGGAATGCACCTCCTGACCCACTGCTTGCAGCGCTGCCTGGGAGAGCAGAGTGCTGGGAGGGGGGGCCGGCCGTGCTCCAGCTGTGAGTCCAAGCTGCTCCTATTTTGGGAATGGCTGGGTGTTTCCAGGTCCCCTGGGTACGTGCTGAGTTTGCCTTCTTGCCTTTGTTAGTGCTTCTTGGACAATAGTGAGGACCGGTAAACCAGCTGTGATTTATGATCTTTTTATTAGGTAAGCAGGAGACAAAATACAAAGCAAGAGACCCAGCCCTCCCCATTTTGCAGAAGGGAAGCCTGTTTGATTGGGAAGTGTGCAGGGTGGGCTGTGTTGGTGCAAGTACCAGCCTTTTTTTTCATCTGGTTGGTGCTCCTAAGCCACAACTCGTGTAGCAAGAGAAAGAAAAGATATTTTTGTCCCATTGAAAATTTGGGTCTTACTTCCTGCCTGTACTGGAAGGTGAAATACGTTGGGCATGAGCACTGTGTACATCTCAGGAGCTCCTCTCCTCTCTGTAGCTGGGTTGGATGCTTCAGGAGGTTCTAAACTGACTAGGCACAGGCATGCTCCTGCCTGCTCTGCTGCTGAGACATCCCTCCCCCAGCCCGAGCATGGGCTCAGAACCCACCACAGACTTGCTTCAGGGTGTATTGTGAGTGCAAGGATGTGCCGCGAGGGGATGGAGCTTACTGTGTGCTTGACATCTTTAGTTGGACCAGGGCCATCCATCAGTCACACCAGTGCTTTGTACAGGTCTGCCCTTCCGAGTTGCCAAAAGATGGGTTTGTTAGTGATGGATTAGGGGAAATGGATGGATTGAACACAGCCTTCACGTCACCCACCCACTGTACTTGGTACATGCAGGGACTAGAGGACTTTGCTTCAAGTTATGTCCAAGTCCCTGCTGAGCAGGGATAGCCATGGGAATTATCCCCTTGAGGCTCTTTAACTCCATCTCCAAGTCCTCCTCTTGCTGAATTACTGTCCCAGGCTCCTCGTTTCCCACTTCTCATGGCATCCTGAAAAGTTTTAGTCCAGAACAGCTCCCAGCTGAAGTCCTTCTGGAAACCAGATGTGTCAGCTCAGCAAGACATCCTGCCTAAGTATTTCCAAACAGAAGTTCAAGGTTGCCTTGTGATTCTTGGTTTGGGTGTTGTTTGTTTTTCAACATTGGTTTTCAGTCTTGTGGCTATCCCTGGTAATTCCCAGCTGCTTTGGGTTTTTTGGGCTAATGCAAGAGGGCCATAAACTCAGTCTGGTACTGCAGTTAACAGGAGCTGTAAGGGCTTTGTAGCACCCCTCTGGGATGAAGTCACTGGAGCTGCCCTGATGAGTCTGGCCCAGGGGAACTCTACTGGCACGAAGAAGTCTGATCCTGCTATTCTTTTAAACAACCAGTAGAAGGTTTTTCTGCATCCTGACCCATCAGGGCAGTGATGGGTTGTTTGTTTTTTTTTTTCTTAGTGAAGCTGCATAGAAATATTTTTCATGAAAGTTCCTTGGGTCTTGGCTGGTATTTCTGATCAAAAAGAGCCTTTGTGGTGATGGTAGTGCCCAGGAACCCCAGGTCCCCAGGCCTGAGCCTCAGAGGTCGCTGCCTGTGTTTTGCAGGGGCTCCCACCCCAAGGAACAGTAGCAGCAGACATACACGTGTGTGCAGGGGAATGACTTAAATGGGAGAGAGCCGCTCCAGCGCTGGTGTTGAGTGTGCAGAAGAGTTGCCTGTGGTGCTGCACAATGTGAGCTTGGTTTTGGCCCTCAGTCCCTCCCACCCTTGAGGAGGGCTCCGCTAGCCTAGTGGGGTTTATTGTTCAAAACAAACAGAATCCCAAAGTTCGAGCTTCCCATTGAACATGGAGTGGTTTGCGGTTTCCTGTTTCAATAAAGTGCAGCTTGCATTTGTTTCACTTTCCTCTTGGTTTTTCTCTGGTGTTTTGGAATCCCCAGAGCTGGACATCTGCCTCTGATGTGAACTGGGAAATTTCTGCACTGTCCGTTTGTGCCTGCATCAATCTGGGGTTTCCTGGTAAAAGAGTATGTTTCTCTGGGCATAAATTCAAATTTGGTAGGCTTCAGTGGGGCTGCATAGTTCTCTTTGAGATGAAGGTACAGCTGCAGTAGACATCTGTGGTGATTGCAATGCAAATACTTGTGTATCCTCCAAGCATTTCTGTGTTCTCAAAGGGATGTTCCTTTCATATGTAAACCATTCTAAACACAACCTTCCAGCTTCCAGTGCAAGTCCAAGAGTCCAGGAAGACCAGCTCAGCCCATTGAGCTGACACCCAAATCCTGGCACTGACTACAGAGGTGAGCAGGGGGAGCTGCATGTCCAATTACCTTTGATTCATGGCTCAAACACCCACGTGGCTGCCTCTGTATGGGTTTGGCTCATGGAACCACTGATACCTCCTGGAGCAAATTTTGAAGTGGTGTCTTCACTTCCACAGCAAGATGCTTTGCTAGTCTGCCCCTATGTCCCAAAATGTGGCACCCTTTGTAGACCTTCTTGTGAGGAGTAGCTGCATTTGTGCAAAGATTGTTCTTTTTCCCTCAAAATTGAGTTGGGAGCTTGGGAAAGAAAGTCCCCATGAGACCTGTGGGCGTAAGTGGCATCATAGGGTGAAAACTTTTATTCCTTCGAGGTGATGGTTGCACCCACAAGCCTGAGGCAGATGGAATCCAACACAGCTTGAACTAAATACATAAAGAATGTTTGAATGCCGAGACAGTTTTCAGTAAATACTTTGTGCTATGACAGCCTGGGAGCTTCCTCAGAGGGTTACTGGAAGCCTGTTTAGGCTTGCCAAACTCCCAGCAATCTTCTTTTCTGGCCCACTTGACAGATGAGCAATATGAGAGCCTTAACTGCAGTGACCCACCGAGCTGGGAGCGGGGCAGCCGGGAGGGACCGGCTGTGCCAGGTGCTGCTCCTGGAGCTCATTCCTCCAACCTGACTCACCATATCTCACCTGCACCTGGTGAGACAACAGAGCCCTGTTTGGCTTTGGAGAGCTGTTGAGTCATTTCAGTTGCCTCTGTCACTGTCTGAATATGAACTGTTGAGTCTCTGTTGTAGGGAAGAAGTTCAGGAAAATGGGCATTAATGCCTTCAGGTAGAGAACAGATGTTGGGAACAAATGGCCCTGGTGGAACACCAACTTTGGCTTCACTCCAAAGCTGCACTTCTGCCCTTAGATTGTATTGCAGACCTCTAGCTTTGGCCTTTCCTTTCTCAGAAATGTTGAGACCTCCTGGTGGAAGGGGCTAAATGCTGAGTTTGTTGTGAGCTGCTTCAGCTTGCTGAGGAAAACCAGAACAGACATTTCTGCTGTGGTTTTGCTGTTGCAGCCTCACATTTGTTTGAATCACCAGTCCAAAGCCTCCAGAGCAGAGATCTCAAAGCAGCAGAAATTTAGCAACGATCCTCGGTGAGTGGAAACCACTGAGTTTTGCGTGCAGTTTGATCTCTGACTAACATCACACCTCTCGAACTGGAGCAGTGCTCTTGACCTGGCAGGTCACTCACTGGCAGAGCAAACATCAGTGCTCACCAACCCTGCAAGCCTTTGAAGCCTTTGCTTCCAAAAAAAAAAAAAAATCCAACCCTGCGATGAAGGAAGATAAACTGTGCTGTATACAAAACCCCTTGTCTAAGAACTGTCTCATCTCTGAGTGGTTTGCAGAAACCCTCTCCTCTTTGGGAATGATGAAAGCAAGACAGCTATTAATAAGCTGAAAAGAGAAGTGGGAGCAGGAGGCATCTAGCTTTTGATGGTAGCATCTTTCTCATGTTTTCAACAACTGCAAGGGTTTTCTGTAAAAGTGTTTTGAGACAGAGATATTCATGAAACTGCATTTCTAATGTGGGCTAGAGAGAGCTGGGAAAGCTAAAGAAACTTTTTTGGCAGCAGTTCATCTTTCTTAGCCTAGTGTACTTGTCCAATCTGTGTCCCTTTTAAATTCTAATTACTTCCTCAGGCACCACAAACACTCTGGCCTTGTCGCTTCTCCTTTTGAAGTTTGCTTCTCATAATGCAGCCTCTTCTGAAGCGCTCATGCTGTCGGTCAGCTAACTAGTCCAAAACATTCCCCTGCTTCAAAATCACTTAATTCTTTTTCAAGTACAAAGAACGGCTTTCCTGTTGCTGCCTGCTGACTCATGCGAGAAAGGTAGTGTGCCTTGTGTCAGCCAGGAGAGCAAGTTCCTGCAGGCACCTCAAATAGGGCAGAAAATCTGAAAAGGGTGATGGCCGAGGTGGGAAGCAGAGGTCTGAATGCAGGGAGGTGTGTTAAGGGTAAACACACGTCTTGGTGAAACCAGAGTCTGAGCATCAGTGAGTGCTGGGTGTGTATCTTTGCCAGGGTTGTGTTATCAGCCCCATCGCTGGAATCATGTGTTCTGTCCTAAAAGGCTGCCTGTGATGAAGGGCAAATGAGGAAAGTGGACTTTTGCAAAATCCCTAAAATATTTAACTGCACAGTAGCCTTTTTCAGGTCTGCAGGACAAACTTATCAAGCATTCCCAAAGCTGACTGGGCAGTTTGATGGAGATACTTACAGCAGCAGAGAGGCAGAGCTCGTGAGCGCTGTGCTGTCCTGAGATGCTGTTTGCAGCAGCTGAGCGTGGTCTCTGCGTGGTGCTGCATTGTGTGAGCACACCGGCCAGCCCAGGGCAAGGTGGAGATGATGTGGCATTGAGGGCTATGGCTCTCTCTGGTTTTTCTTGCCTGATCTTTCCTTCCACTCCCTTTATCCCCCACTACATCTGCCTGCACCAAGCTGGGGATGGGCTCTCTGGTCCTTACTGAGGGCTCTTGGCCTGCTCCAGGGATTTAACTTCCACTGCTTTACACCAACACCCAGCACTCAGCCTCAAATGCCCCTTTGATGTGTTCCTCTTGAGAAAGGCACACAAGGATGTGGGTGAAATGTGCTGGAGCACTGCCTCCAAAGAGCTCTGGATAAGGATGGATAACCATGGGTAGGGAAAGAAAAATGTCCTCTTTTACTGCTGAGAGGGTCCTGTAGGTCTAGTTTGTTTTCTACATCTCTGAAAGGTTCCTGCACTTTCCTTGCCCCTCAGGAGGGGGAATTTGTAGCAGCATAAGTTGGCACGTCCCACATGGAAATTTCAGACAGGTGTTACTCAGAATGGAGAGGAAATTTAGAGTGTACATTTCTTGAATGCCACGATGAAGGAGTTCGATGGCCTGAACAGCCCTTGACAGATTGGCAGCTCTTGTGCCTGTGGTTTTTGTCTGCAGTTTGTGCAGTGCATGACCTGCTTAGCAGCTTACCCAGGTGGCTGTGACAGATGTCCCTGCTGAAGGCTGAGATGAAGCCAACCACTGCTCCTTACCCTTTCCACCTGGCTGCCAGGCCAAGCGCTTTTCCCCTTTGGGTAGTTTTTCACACAGGTGAGTGTGGGGAGGCAGCAAACCCAAGAAGACCGAAAGGCTCTGTGGCTTTGCCTTTGGGGCTGGGGCTTAAGCTCAGAATTGGTGTAAGGAAAGACAAAAGGTTGAGTAGAGGTTGGCAGTGGCAGCCTGTGATCTCTTAAGCCATGTCCAAGATGTACTGCTCCCTAAACAGGTAGGCAAAGCAGTGTCTCTGCCTCCTCTTTTGCTCTGGGCCCTCAAGTTGAATGGCCAGCAGTTTTCTCTGCAAAGCAGGAAGGCTGCTGGGCTGGCTGTGCCTTACCAGCTGGCTCTGGTGAGAATGTGCATCCCTTTATGCCTGTGAGTACTAGAAAACTGTCTCGAGGGCAGTTCCTGCATGCAGGATGCTCCTCGTGTCCTGACTGAATTGCTTCCAGCGCTGCAGGCAGAGTGGTGGCCTAGCCAGGCTGCACTTAGCACTGGGTAAACAGAGAGTTCCTTCAAGTTATGACTTTCATTAAAGGTTATTAATTCACTAGTGCCAACACTGAACTCTATTCCATTCATCTTGTGGATGGAAAACACAGCAGTGTGGTTTGGAGTGAGGGTGGCGTGGCCTGCCCCAACCGCAGGGAGCCAGGCACGAGCTGCTGATCCCAAACCGCTGCTCCACAGACGATCCTCGGGTACCAAGGGTGACATGAGTGTGTATTAGCATGTAATGCTGGGAAAAGAGAAATGCCAGGCTGGATAGGTTGTAGCCAAGCTACAGAGATGCCTCCAAAGTGTGTTAAGAGGGAGATGAAAGAGTCAAAAGTGCGTTTAGAAAAGCTCCAAGGAAGCTGAATTTGCTGGAAAGGCTTGAACTCATTCATCAGCAGTTTCTTGTCACAAATTTTCTGCTGAAATGGTAAATGAAAATAACGATCTGACTTTTAAATCTGTGATAGGATTAGTGCTACCTTTGGCATACTTATGTAATGGGTTTCAGAGGTTTAATTCAGAGTATTGTTCCCAGTCTGGGTAACTGGCTCTCATTCATGTAAACAAAGTGCAAGACAGACAAAGTAAGAAAATCTTTTTTATCCGGGAAATGGTTGTTTTGCTGGTTTAAGAGCTGTCTTTCATTTCCCATGCCTTACAGTCAGGATAGAAAGGGAGAGGTTTTCCAATTCACATGGAAAAAAAAAAGAAATACCGGTCTTTGTCCTGGTTTTCCACTGCATCAGCCCCCCTGGGCTCCTGCCAGGCCTTGCGGGAGGGTGGCAGAGGTGCCATGGGATTGTCTTATCCTGAGCCTCCTCTTCCCCCAGGGCATCTCTGTGGGCCTGACTTGCTGCTGCTCGGAGATGAGCTCAAGCTCAGGGTACAGGTGATAAATCAAGGTTTATTTCTCAGTCTTGGCAGAATTTTGGGTGCTTACCTCTACCTTACCTTATAAGAGGTTCCCTCATGCAGTAAAGCATCCATGGGCAGTGGGGCAGGGCTGTCACCATGAGTCAAAACAGGAGCCTTCCCTTTGGTCACTGCAGAAGTTGTTTATCTCAGTAGGTAAACATCCATGGCTCCTCTGATCCGTGCTCCACGAGTCAGATCACACCGTGTGGGGCCTGGATCTGTAGGGAGACAAATGGGAGCTCGTGTGTCTCCTCCTGCCACTTGTGGTGTGCAGCTCCAGTAACACCACCTGTGTTTTAGTAGGACACGTTTCTGTCACGTGGATGGACCTATGCTGGAAGATTAATCTGTGTGCAGCCATTGCATAAATTGGGTGGCCTGGGAGAGGTTGTCTTCTGAGCATCCTCCCTGTGAGTGACACTTGTTTTTCCCAAGGCCACCAACACTTGTTTTTATGAGTATTGGACAAAGAAGCTCCACTAAGAAAATACATTTGGGAGTTTCTTGGCAACACGAATTAATAATACAGATGACAAATGGCACCAAAGGCTTGAATCCCATTTGAAACCTGTTGAGTGATGAAAGCGATGTTTGGGGTGTGAAGCAGGGCAGAGCCTCTCTTTCTCTGGGCATCACTGCAGCATTAGGACAGGACTGGTGTTTCCTCACAGGGCACACATGTCTTGAAACAGCTCATGTGGTGCCCAGCTGCCTTGGTAATCCATAGCAAACAGGGGAGCTGCCTGCTGCTGGGAGGCTGCTCTGCCACCCTGGCTTCAGTGAAATGTCATTTTGGAGGTGGAGGAGAGGAATAAAGGTGACATCTCTTGGGTATAAGAGTGAGGAATGTCCTCAGGTCACCTGGCAGCTGTGCCTTCCCCTCACGTGTGGGAGAGTGGTGGGTGGGAGCTGCGGCCTGATGTTGGATGCCTGTTGGGAGGTATTCAGTGAGAAGTGGTGACTCATGGAGGGAGAGAGTTTGTAATTTGACCTCTTTGTAATATTCCTAAACTTTATCTTTCTATGCTTCTTAACCCTAAACTGAAGTATAGTGAACGCTGGTTTGCTTCGAATCTTGTTAGTAAGGAGTGTGAACTTTGGTCCTTAGTGATGTCTATAGATTGGGGAATTTTGGGGTGGATTTTTTTTGCGGGGGTGGAAGGAGGAGGATGTATGTTGGTATTGGGGTTTTTAGCACATTTCTCTGCTGATGATTATGCACTGGATTTCCAGAGGAAAAAATCTCTGGTTTGCACATTGCTGCATCAACACTGCTCAGTGCCTCAGCTGCACGATCCTCCCTCCTGGTGTGTAGGCTTCCAGGTGAGGAGGATGGATAAGGACTGCATGCAGTGCCTGGGACAAGGGATTGAGCAAGATTATTAAGAAAGAAATCTAGCAATCAATAATGATGTTGCTGTAGGCTCTGCCAGCCTACCCTGATACACTCAGGACGCTTTAGAAACCTGATCTGTCCCTGCACTAGTGCAATAGCCTGGTGTGGTCATTCTCCTTTTCAGCTGGAGGCACAGAGGCCCAGGCCTGGCTCCTGTGGGCGGCGTGGCTCTGAAAGCCCTTTCTGCGGAGGAAACAGCAAGGAAGGACTGGGGACTCCAGGGCTGTGTGTCTGTCTTTCTCTCTGACCCCAGAGCTCTTGCTTTTGCTTTCTCAAACATAATTGCTTTCCCCTTCTGCTGTGTTCCTATTGTTCGTTGGAGAAATGATGCCATTAAATCAACAGAGAATGGTGGGAAAATGCTTTGATATGAGGCCTTAGGAGGGCGTGTGCATGTGTATGTGTGTGCTTGTCCTCTCTCAAAAAAAACAACACAACCCTATGTGTATCTGGCAGCTTCCTTTAATTTGTGTCTTGCCTGCAAGAGAGAAAACCATCTCAAAATATATTTGGCAGTTAACCTCCTCTATTTGTATTCAAGTGGCACAAACTGTGGCTGTTGTTCCAGGGCGGTCGTTCACCATCATTGTGATAGTTACTCTCTCCAGGACCTTGCATTTTCTCACTCGCTGTTTTGGGAACAAGGTATCCCAGGCTTCCTTCTTCCATGGGAAAGAGGGGGTCCCGTGGCTGTGGGCTCAGCAGGCACTGTTGTGTGCCTCTGTTCTGCTGCTGTTCTGTGCTGTGGACAGGGATGGAAGCGTGCTTTCCTCTGGATGCAGCTGTGCAGAGTGATGAGCAGGGATGAGGCAAAGTCTGCCACAGCATTTTGACTGCAGCCATGCTCCAGGAGCCTTGGCAAAGGCCTGAGCTGAGGTCCAGGGAGCACGTTGCCCCATTCATGGAGCAAAGACTGCATTAAGGCAGAGGAGAGCAAGGCTGTGCTGAGCAGGCAGCTGTGGGATGCCTTCTTGCACAGGTTCCAGCAGTAGAGCCCCGTGTATTTGTGGCATTTGGTTGAGTTTTTTGCGTGTTTCTTTTTCTTGAAGGCAGCTGTTCTATTTGATCAGCCACCTCTCAGTAGCCCCTTCCTGGGTACAGCTGTGCATTGCATTAGACAGCCAACAGCAGATGTGCTTTAAGTTGCAGGTCAGATGGTCAGCAACCCCGCAGTGAAGTCAGCCTCACAAAGTGATGGGGAGGAGAGCAACACTTCACAAGGCAAAAAAGCCCCAAACCAACCAACCACCAATCTTAGCTGGAAACTGAAGGAGTAAGGGGGAAAAGCAGCAGAAAAGACTGTGGGGACAGAAGGGAATCAGCAGTGGCAGCTTCAGAGGAAATGGTGTCTCTGCCACGCCACTGTGGGATTCAGCTCTGGGGCTTGGCAGCAAACGTGATTCCTGCTTCGTGCAAATTGTTGGGATTGTTTTCCTCCCCAGTGGGAAGGGAGCCCACCGGGCCCTGCTCTTGGAGGCATTTACCTTAAAAACAGTGTCGTCTTTAATGTCCTGCCCTGCCTGGCTTGGTCCAACTTTTTTAGTTGACAGGTATCTTGAGTTGTGTTGACATTATTTACCCTCTTGACTACTGCACTGATGTTTCTTTAGTTGCTTCCCTGCTGTTTCCCTAGCTGGGATCTGCCCCAGCAGGAGTTGGTGTGTTACACAACTGGTCTGTGACCTGCTTCCCCGCACAGTGAGGATGTGGCACTTCTCAGGGAGACGGTCTGATCCACCCCGGGTCCCAGTATGGTTTTCCATGGCCCTCTGTGATCTGTTCCCATCTGCTGAGGCTGTGAGCATCACTGAGCACCTGAGCACAGACCTGCAGTTGGTAGCCTAGTACAGCCTTGGGGATCTTGTGAGCTTGATGGGCAGTCTGCTAATACGGCATGCTCCAAAGGGAAGAGGTGCCAGCGTCTCTCGGATGCCATCCAACAGATTCGTTTGGCAGCGGGGGACCTCCAGTGACTCACCAGTTGCTCTTGTCATGGAAAGGCTGAGAGCCTTTGCAAAGAAAGACATCACTATGGTGCCCATGAAGTGTCATACATACACCCTCCACTGCATGCCAGATGATCTTTAAGGTCTCTCCCAACCCTTTGTATGACATAGTAAAGCAATATGACACTAAAATGCAAGAGTGCTCAGTAAAACCTCCTTGTGACACGGTAATTTTCATGCTTTGCTTCTCTTCTCTCTTCCTTTATTTTTTTATTCTTAATTTTTCTTGGATGCTGTTTCCCACCTTCCAGTGGAGGGAAGAGGAGTCTGTTGTTTGCTCAGCTCACTGAAAAAAGCTTTGTGTGCATTTTTCTGCTGCCGTTTTGTTAAAGTTCAGAGTTCCTGGGTTGGAGCTGCCACTTCTCAATACGAGTCTTGTTCGAACTTCCAGAGCAGCCCACGCAGAGCTGCTTGGGTTCATCTGCCCAGTTCACAGCCCACAGCCAGCCAAACACATTGTTTGCCTCTGTCCTTCCATGAATCATGCTTTGCAACAAAGACCAGCCTAGTGCTCCCAACGAGAGTGTGAATCCAAGCGGTGCTGGATTTTAGGTACATCAATAGAAGCAGTCTGGGTGGGTTTTTCTTCTTTCTTTCTTCCCTGTGAGCACTCATTGTGTCTAAAAATCAGACTGCTTTGTGGCAGTGGTCATAGCTGTCTGACACTTGTCTGGCTCATTAGGAAAACTCCGATAGGAGTTCTCCGGTTTTACAGTTTCCTTATTTTGAGGGATTTTAGCTTGTCTCAGGATTATGAATTTCGCCTTTTGTTTTGCTTAATCTAGCAGTGATTCTCCAATGAGAAAGTTCATTGTTTACCAGAAGCTTAGAGGGGGTTTTTGTGGGTTTTCCTTCGATAAACACAGCACTTCTCATTTTGCTGTGGGGAGATTTCTTTTTTCTACAAATATTTATATATTCATAATTATTTTTCTGTGGGTAAAAAAAACCTTTCAACTGGACAGCAGTGGGCTGGGCTTTTTATTCCCTTCCCATGAAAAGCAAGAAGATGGAAGGCTGGCCAGTCATTACAGGCGCAAGTGTGGGAAGTAAAGCATTGTTTCTGATGGTCAAAACCAAGGTGGTAAACTTTAGTCTGCACTCGTCTGGTTTATTCTGCTCATCACCCTGGGTGAATGAATGCTGGTGGGGTTTCAGTGTGATGAGGATGCTTTTCAGAGGAGCAGCTTTCTGGGGTTCAAAATAAATGTTGCTTCTTCTCAGTGTATTTGGATGAACCATTTCCCACCTGTCCTTCCCTGCTCTGCGTTGCCAAAGCCAGCAGCATCCAGAGCTTGGCAGAGGAGCTGCATCCGCTGCAGAGGGGCCAAAGCACTGCTTTTCCCTTTTCTTCTCTGCTCCTCTGCAGGACCGTGCAGCCGGCAGGGCGAGGAGGGTTGGTTTGTCTGAGGAAGGATCTGCTTCGCTGTTCTGGAAGGTGGCCCGGTGTAGGGGTCATCCAGCTGTTACAGCTGTCACCGTCCACACATCTGCCTTTCCTCACAGCTGGGGAGAATGGCCTTCTCTAACTGTAACCGTGGGTGACTTTTCCCTCTTGCAAAGCCCAACTGTTACTGTAAGACTCCAAATTAGCCAAGGAGGCCTGGGCTGGGTCCTCCTGCTCTTCTGACAGCACTTGCTATTCAGCAGCCTGAATGCTGCCTCTGTGCCCGCCTGTCCTCTCTGCACGCTCCTCAGCTGCCCTATTCATTTTATGCCGCGAAGGAAAAAAAGAAACCAGGGCTAGAAAGGAACTGCTTTCTGCCAAAGCAACCCCTGGGGAATCCCAGTGCTGCCAGCCAGGGCTGGTCAGTGGGAAACGGGGGCTGAAAGGCTGCCATGGGATGTGGTGCGTGGAGGAGGCAGTCTGGGGAGGCTGTGCGTGAGCAGGTACCTCAAGATACTCCTCAGGAGCCCCTCTGCTCCTGGGGACTGGCTCCTTCATGAATTGCAATGCAGTCATCAGTTCTACTGTCTCCGGGGTTTCCAAGGTTTTTGAAGCAAAAAGCTTGGCATGGCACAGGCTGCAGGTGCCTGAATGGAGTTGTTTGTCAGCGGCCTAGCCCAGCTCCTTCTAGGAAGGAAGGGTGAAGTCAAAAGTACCAAGCCCAGACTCTGCTTTGGGTAGGAGGGTGGAATATCTCCCAGCTCTTTGGGATCCATGGATGGGGGTTAGAAACAAAGTCTGCAGGCCCGGACGTGGGAAAGCTACTTTATATTCCTGATCTGCTGAAGAATATGCCCGTATCCTTGGACAAATCACTTAATCTCCCAATGCCTTAGTTTCCTGTTAGCAAATGATACTCCTTATCTTTCACCTCTCATCTCAGCAGAGGAAAGAGTTTGTCTTTTAGTATATATCTCATTACAGTTCTTTGTCCGGTGGCTGGGGCCCCTCTACCTTGATAAAATAAGTAATTGAATTTAGATTAAATGGTCTAATACAATCCTGCCCAGTGGTTGCTGAAACACTTGAATGAAAGTTCATTCAGAGCCTGCCTTTCCATTTCCTCATAAGGCCAAGACATGAAGTAATTAGATGTAGATGTAGGTTGTTATTGTAGCACAATGACAGAGATCAGTGGTTATTGATAGGAATGGCTTTTATAATCTAGTTTAATGGTCATTTACCTTTCAGTGACCTTGGTGTCAGGCAAAATTGGCAGCTCTTTTGCAAGGAATGTGCTTCCTCAATGAGGGCTTTGCAAGCTGTTTCATTTTTGGCTCTAGCTTCACATGAACTAGGATAGACACTGCTGCAATGCAAGAGACTTTCAGTCTGCAAAGAAAGGCACAGACTCCTGCCAAAAGAAGCCCTTTTCAGTGCTGTCCTGCTGCCACTGAATTGCTGTTGGAACAGATCAGTCGTGTTTAAAGCATCTCTTTGCTCATTGCTGCGACCAGAGTTGCAGCCTTCAAACTGAGAGAGCCTGTGGTGCTCAGGGGCAGCCCAGGAGTTTCTGTAAAAAGGGTTGCATTGTCTTGGAGAAAAAGAAGGGAGAACATATCTCATCACCCAGTTAAGTGCATGCAAGAAGGAGCTGGTAATTCTGACTGTAACCCTCACCCTGAAAGTCCTTGTTACATCAGTAAGAAGATTTGTTATTTCTATACACTTTAAAGTACCATCCTTTCAGTGATGGTCATCCCCTCATTGCAGATGCAAATCACTCAAGTTTTCCATCGACTGTGATGCTCCTACACCTCTTTGCATCGTGTGTTGAGAAATTCCTGCAGGTTTTATCCAGTTACTGATGTCTGTTGCCGTGGAGAAGAACATGACCATGAGCTGTGCTGTGATTTCTCATGGTACCCCAGGTCTGTGGCCATGCCTTGCAGGGAACTGGAGAAGGTCATATCCTGGTGCTTGAGAGGACTGGCTTCAGTGCAGGTGTTCACAGTGACCTTGGCCAAGCCTCTTAATTTTTCTGGAAATCTTAACCTCAGAGGTAATCCCCTGTTTTCTGTGAAGGGGGCTGAATTTTTGTAAGATCTGTGAAGGTCTTTATTTGAGGTGGTGCCAGAAATACTACGTGAGTCACAAAGAAGTGCTATGAGAGTTGAGAAGAGCGATGTAGCAGTGGAAAAAGGTTTTTAAAAGGCATCTGAAAATTTCTCTTGCCTTGTGACTTGGGTTTCTGTCTGCTTCTGATCTCTCATCCTGCTGCTCACAGCCATATGATTTTGCAAATACATTCCTTGCATCTGTAACTATTGCCCTGCAGAGCAGGAATCATCTCTTTGTGTGCTCTCATTTCTAAACTGCTAAGATAAGGAGAGCGAAACCATGCAGCTTGGAGGGAGAACCAACCATTTGTTCCAGGCTGCTTTGAAAAGCCACCAACCTGGTGTTACCACGAGCGTGGTCCATACCACAGCATGATAGGTCTTCAGCCGAGACCAAGCAGTGACTTCCAGCACTCAAAATCCTGAGATGGCTTAATGTACAAGGGCTCTCAATTATTTTTAGTCCTGTTGACCTGCTGGGACCTGCTGTGATAGTGGCTTGCACAGAGGATCTCACAGACCCTCATCGTATTAATTTGTTTTACTTCTCACACTCATCAGTCTCTGATAAGTATTAGCTTGTTCGCCCTCTGATAGGAGAGAATGAACAGGCAATGGAGTTTATCTTTGCAGGTATCAGGTTTGGATTGGGAATTTCCAGCTGAGATTAGAGAGATACTTGCATAGAAGTAGATGGTTTATATACTGCTTCTTGCAGAAGAAGAGCAAAATTAATCTCTTGAGTCCCTGAAGTCTGATTCCATTGAGGTCTGACAGAGTCTTTCCACTGACCTCCATGGCCCCAGGATCACATCCTAAATGAGCTGCTTTGAGTCACTGGAAGCCTGAGTTCAGCTTTGGTGGGCTGGAAAATGTAACCTACTGTATGGGCTGTGCTATTCATAAGCGCTCAGCCCTGTGTGTGTGCTAGCTGTGGATGCCTGGGAGAAGAATAAAGTCATTTTCTGCAGTCTGAGGGTGGAGGAGGGAATGGGAATTGTGCCCCCTTCCCTGCAAACCCGCTGTCGTGACATCCACGTGGGCAGCTGTTGGGAGCTGACCCACTTCTGAAGCTTCAGATTGAGGTTAGGTGTTCTCTCTTTCTTCTGATATCGTCCCTGACACATCAGTGTCCTGTCCATCTGGCCTGACCAGCGGGACCTGACCTCAATTTGAATTTTTCGAAGTGGGCCACTGAAGCAGATGACTGTAGCAAGGCTGTGATTTACCCTGGTGGGGTTTCCTTAAACTGGGAAGGATCAGGGTCCCTGAAGCTTCAGAGAAGCCAGTTGTGAGTGGGTTTGACACCATTCATTGCTAAATGGCATCCAGTATTATTATCAGCAAATGCTACCTGTGTCCTCACAGCTTATGGGAAAAAAAGCTGCTGTTTCTTGAAGTGATTCTTGTTTTCTCTGGGCAAAACAGCAGCTAGCAAAGGCATTTGAGTTGGCACAGCATGAGGCAGGTGTTTTCCATTCCCTACTGCTCCTAAATCAGACCAGAAGAGAATTAATTTGGTGTAGAGGGTATAGAATGAAGCGTGAATAACTACAAGTTGGTTGGTTCCTCTGGAGCTGTTCCTGATTGATCTGGAGTCATTAGACTGTTTTACAGTCAATCTGGTGAAGATTAATTCAGATTGAGAGCAGTAGCAAGATTTTTCAATTAATGGCTGGCAACATAAACCTTCAGAGTGTAATTTATTTATCAATCTTCTAACACGTATTTACCCCAGGAAGGTTGCCTGGTGGCTAAAGATAGGCGAGTAAGAAGGTGATGGCTTTCTCCTGCCCTTAAACAAATGTTCTTTGTGACCTTGGAGCTGGTAGCTCTTTAACTAGAAATGCTGAGATGCTTTGTATTATGAAACCAAAGCATTGACACTTTTCTAGTTTGTGGGTGTGAACTGCAACTCACAGGGGTTCCGTGGGATCACCCCGTGTGGAAATGCTGTACTCAAGGAGAAAGGAGCATTGCCTCACTTGAGTTATCCCTAAGTTCCCTGGTGGAGAGCTGAAGAGTCACTGCCTGGCTTGCAGGGTGGTGGTGGCAAACCCCAGCTTCACTGCCCATCTCCTGTGCGGATCCTTAGCACCAGGGAGCGATGGAGAGGGGTGTCAGGGGAGCCTCCGAAGGGGAGGAGCAGTCCCGGCCGGGGTTGGCACGTTTTTCCCACACACTTCATTCTTGTGCGGCGCTTCCTCCCTCCACATAATCCTCTGTTATTTCCTCCTCCTGCCCCTGCTGCTAATTAGCCCACGATAAACTTTGGTGTGAACAAAAGCAAGCAATTAAGCGTCTGTTGCTTCAGCGTGAGCCCTGTCAGAGCAGTGATTTGTTGGTGGCAGGGCTGTGCAGCACCTCTTTGAGAGGAAAACAAACCCATTAGCCTGGCTCGGGCGCTGGTGCCGGGGAGTGGCGCGTCCGAGCTGCCTGCTTTGGGTGTGCAGGGATGTCTTGGGTACAGCAGGGCTTCCTGAGGCACTGAGAGATGCTGCTGAGTCTTGTGTCTTCAGTTTCACGTGATGCAATGGGCTCTGCGGTCACTGTCCGAGCAAGGTGGTGGCTTGAGAAGTTACTAAATTGTGATTTATGTATGTGGGGAGGTGGGGATTTTTTTTTCTTTTCTTTTTGGAATACACACATAAACATTTTCAAATTAATACAGACAGAGAAACAATCGTAGAATGAAACATAAAATTGTAGAGTGGTTTGTGCTGGAGGGGACCTCAGAGACGATCTAGTTCCAACTTCCTTACCATGGGCAAGGACACCTCCCACTAGAGCAGGTTGCCAGGGCCCCATCTCTCCCAAAGGAGGAGGAGGCTTAGAAAGAGGAAGGAAAAAGCAGGAGCTGTGGTAGATCCCAAGCCAAATGAGGTTTGAATGATGTTTGCCAGGACTCAAGGTGCATGTATCAAGACCTTGCACGCTGCTTTCGTGTAATCTCAGCCCTAATGCTCAAAATCTCTCCAGGTTTTGTTTGCTTGAGCAAGAAGTCCTAGTGGAAGAAGAATAGGTATTTACATGGGATTTCACTATGTGTGAACAGACTCAGGGAAGCTGGAGATTTTTTGGTTTGGGACCCACTTTCTTTCCAAAGCTGGAGGCAGAGTTCAAGCTGGAAAATTAAATATGAACTATTCCTGGGCAGAAAAAAGCAAAGGATCTTGGAAAGCATGGAATTAACATACGTCCTCTTTTGACACACCACCCAGCTGCTTTGCCAACCGCTGTCTCTGTTTCTGTTACAGCTCTCGAGCAGCTGCTCACAGAACTTGAAGATTTTCTGAGGATACTGGACAAGGAGAACCTGAGCAGCACCGCTGTGGTGAAGAAGAGCTTCCTCTCTGACCTTCTGAAAGTCTACACCAAGTCCAGCGGTACAGATGAGGAATACCGAGGATGGGGTGGTGGGAATTGCTACAGGGTCTTGGAGCAACATTTTCCTGGCGGCTGGTGGGAAGAGGAGACATGAAAATTAGAAGGAGAAAATGAAACTGAGTTTATTTTTGCAGTGACCTCTAATTGTTTATGTAAAATTACTATAGTTATGTGTCTAGCTTTACAAGCAAAGGATTCCCAAGATTCCTGATCCCTTCTGTTTTCCTTATAAAACCTTAAGTTTATTTAATCCACTTTGTAAGATACACAGGATGTACTGTTTGGCCAAGCTAATGTTTAAGTAGAAATTTTAACTTACGGAATTTCCTGACTATAAAGCACTTAATTTTTCTGCTTTTTATTACTGCTTGGGGTTTTTCCTGCACGGTGCCTCAACCAATGTGCTCTCCCCAAACGTGCTCAGCAGAGACACTTTTTACATCTGCCTTTGTGGAAAAACTTAGCAGCGTGAAAGCAACGTTGTGGATTAAGAGTTCCCTTTCCCCTTTGTTTGCAGGTGGCGATGAGGAGTATATTTATATGAACAAAGTGACAGTCCATAAACAGCAGGGCGACCAAGAGAAACAAGACAAAGGTAAGGAGCTGAAGAGTAATGGTTTCATCGTGTCTAACGGGGTGATGAAGGCACACGAGGTTAGAGCCTTGCTCTGGCAGCTCCGAGGGCTGAAGCAGCTGCTGCTGTGGAAGGGCCATTTTCATAACATTCCCTTGGAAAGAGTGGTCCTTGCCAGCACTGCGAGGTTATTCCTGGAAGTAGCACTTTGGAGGTCGTTATTTTGGGATAAAAATGTTGCCTTCTAAGGCTTGAAGCTCCAGTGCTTGAAATATTTAAGGAAGCCTTCATGCTTTCTTTGGCCACAAAACAAGTCACTTTTCGCATCTTTGAGACCTTGGAAGTGTATTTCTTGTTTGCTGTGTTGCTCTGCTCTGGCCCAGAGGGTCTGAGTTGCCACAACCTTGAGAGGAGAGTTCTCAGGGCTCAGCCCTCACCATCTCCACGGGCAGAGCACCTTCATCTCCCAGGGATGTGAGAGTACTGTAGAGTAAAAGCCGAGAAATTAAACCTAGATAAAATATTCATTTCCAATTTAGATTTCCCAGGTTTTGAATTTGTAACACGGCAAAGAACATAATTGTCTAAAAATGTTCTCCCTCTTTGAAGTTCACCATGAAAGAGGTTCCTGAAAATTGCATGGAGTGAGAGTGTTAGTGACACACATTTCTGTAGTGCACACCTAGACAGGGGCAGATCCTGCCCCAGAGTTTCCAGTCAAAAGAAATGAGGCAAGGACTCGTCAGTGCAGCCTGCTGCTGATGTGCTGGTCCTGCAGTAGTTGGGATTGCTCCACTTCCACAGTTGTTTGTTTTGGTTTTGCTGCTTTGTGGTGGGGATTTTTTGTTTATTTGGTTTGATTTGTTCTTTAAACTACCTGCAGCCAAACTTGGGCTAACTTCAAATGCCTCTGAAGACAGGATGTCCTCCCGGGTTACACGTGCAGCCCCAGTGTGACCGCCAGACAGGGTCCTCTGGGTGATGCTGTAATGCTCTATAATAGGATCACAAAGCCTCCCCGTAGCACCCAGCAGCTGAGCAGCAACAGAAACATCTCTTTATATAAGTTCTCATTTGGGTGGGTAAAGCAAAGCTTGCACTGATCCACCATGCTCAAACACAGGGAAAACTTCAGACAATTTATTTTTAGAGGTGGTTCTTTTATTTCAGACTTTTCCCTATCAAGGCCGTGACCCTGCCCACTCAGTCACTCCCTGCAGGACCTGGCCCTTCTCTCTTTCTGTTTTCAACAGCTTCCCTATTCCAAGTAAAACTTCTGAGTTATTTGGAAGTGCTGAAGTCAGTGAGACATGTATGGGATCTTAGCCACAGCTGCAGCTGGGTGTAGAGCCCTGATCCTGCTCTGTAACTGGGTGGAGAGGTGCCTGCAGGTTCAGGTTTAGCAGATGGAGGGGGCCCAAGTGCCCACTGGTGGGATATCGATCTTCCAGTGATTATGCAACTCCCTCTATCCCTTTTTATCTACTGCAATTGTGTGCCTGTGATGGCGTTGGGGACCACACTTTTGTGGCTGAGGCCGACAGGCCCTCTTGTGCTCTGCAGAGTTTCTTCCCCACAACAGCTGTGCTCAAGTGTGCTCCAGCAGCACAGGGTGTAATGCTTTCCAAATGGATAGTACATCAGCTCCAAAAGTCCCCCCTCCAAACTTTAAAATATGCAATTTCTGCACAAAAATGTGTTTCCCTGCTCCATGTGTCTACTTGCACTTTCCTCAGTAAGGATTTAAGCAGAACAGACGCTGCTCTCGAGATGCCTTTTTGTGGCACAGTAATTTAATTCCCTGCACTGGGTGATGAAGGCACCATCCTTTACTGGATCTCATTTACCTGAGAAACACAGCAGGTCTCTACCCTGTGAGTCCACGGGGCTCTTCAGTGGGCCAAATGCCATCTCCTCCTGGAAGTCAGCACAAAGGGGCAGGAGTCTGGGAGGTGGGACTGATGTGAAGGGCTCCTGGTGTGTGCACTGTGATCCTCTGAGCCCAAATTCCAGGTGACATTCACTTCTACAAGGAACACAGAGCACAGATAAGTAATAGTACAGATTTGAATTTTAGCAGGATTTTGGATGGTTTTTCTTTTTCCTTCCCTCTTCTAAATCCTCTTCAAACTGCAGGTTTTAGAGAGACATCTTTATCAGAGGACACCTGCAAAATGCTAATGCTTGTCTAGGGAAAAATATTCCTTCCCTCCCACCCCAGTGAGGAAACAGCCTGTGATTTGTGATGCTGGCGGGTGTAGCTGGAGGAGGAAGGAATATGTCCATCATTGCACTATCTCAGAGGTCATGGGATTTGGGCACGTGTTTGAGGCCACCCAGGAGTTCTGTGGTGGGAGAAGGGGGACTGAACACAAGTTTTCTGAGCCTTCAGTGTACCCTCCAGTTACTAAATCACTCTACTTTCAGCTGCTTGGAAAATCTGACTTTGCAGAGGCAGACACGGATGGCCTGGAGCAGCTCTGCTGCCGTGTGCCCATTCACGTGTTTGGCCTGGGCTGCTTCAAGAGCAGCCCTCCCTTGAGCAGTGATTGCACTGCTGATCATGGCTGGCTTTGATAAGCCATTGTGCACTCAGCTAGGCAGCCCCCTTTGCAGTTTGCCCTGGGAGCAGGGTGGTGTTAGATCCATTTTTTGGGAAAGGTGGCAGAGGAGCCGCCAGTCACCGACCTGTCTGCTCGCAGCGGCAGGAAGCAGAGCTAGCAAGGACTAAAGCGCCATGGGTTTCCAGACACTGGGTAGTGTCTGCCTGTGCTGCTTCTCAAGACCCTTTAAAGTCTCAGCAGTGGGTCTGGCCTTCACAGTTTTCCCTCCAGAAGGAAAAACATGCCCTAAAACCAGAGGTCAGCTCTTTTGCTGGGTCTCCAAGTGCCACATTCCTGGCTATGGCCTGAAATGACATGGTGGCCCTGCAGCCCTGCCTGTAATTGTCACTCTGCTCCCCACTGAAATAGCATCTTGCTGCTCCAGCACAGCCCAGGGTAGCGAGTGCTGTGCTGGGAGGTGCCACATGTCATCTGTGTAATTGTTTCTGCCTTGCAGTGCTGGACCGGAAAAACTCCCTGACCAATGGAGACTCGGGGCTGCATTTGTCACCTCCTCAGAAGAGCCTGCCAGACCTCCCCCCTCCAAAGGTAAGTTTTTCACACCCTTTGCTTTTCACTGCCTCGGCCTGGGGCTCTGAATCCCTTGAGGCTTCACTTTTGTCATGTCCTGTTTAGCATGGCTGGGTGGAAAGACCTCTGCCTGTGTATGTTAGTGAGACAAAGAGTCCTGGTGAGCTTTATTTAAAGAATATTAATAAAACATTGAAGTAGGGATTTCCAGCTGTATGTTTCATGTTTACAAAGACTGCGGGTCAGTGTGTGGTTGGTGCAGGTGTTGCAGCTGGATGGTGGCCTGGGGTGGCTGGACACCCAGAGACCCCTGTGGTTCCCAAAGCTTGTGCACAGATGGGGCAGGCAGCTGTGGGAGCTCCCCGTGAGTGTGCAGGGGCACTGTGCCAGTTGGGCTGTGCTCCTTGCCAGGGAGACCCACACCCATTGCATGGCACTCCAGGCTCGAGGAAGAAGTGAGGTTTTCCAAGAAACAGAGGTCATGATGACTCTCAGCTGTTGCTTTGGAAATCTCTCCTGAGTTGTGAATCAGCTGTGCCTGGGCTGCCGACGTGATTTTAGAAAAGCCAGAAATCCTTCAGCTGCAGGGTGGTGGGGTGGTCCCTGGGCAGTACCAGGACATCCCTTGCTAGCAGAACCTTTCTCAGTTTGGCCATTACCAGAGGTTTGCTCACAGCTGGAGCAGCTGGTGGTGTCTGTGCACTGGCTGCTGGTGTTGTTCTGGCTGTACAGCCCACAGGTCTGTGAGGAGGAGCTGCTGGCCCTGTAGATTTTTCTGTAGGGCAGCTATAAGTCGCTTAAACACCATCAGCTCTCAGTGGGATGTTGTCTCTGTGCCAGCAAGCCAGCCCAGCTGTCCTAGACACAGGTCAGCCTCGAGACCCTGGATGTCTCTGTTCAGTAGCTGATGCAATGTGGGAATTGCTGTTAGCTGGGATTTCAGGATGTGAAAGGAAAGGAGGGCAGGGAGCATGCATGGGGAGGAGGAGGCATGGAGGAGGATGGGGTGGTGCATCCATCAACCACAAAGGAGGATCTGTTCCTTTCCCAGGAAGGAGGATGCAGGGTGAGGCCCCAGGACTTTTGCCCAGGGATCTGTGTGGCTCAGCTGGAGTTAGCCGGAGGAGCTGGGAAAACAAGGGGTAGGATGGGATGCAGCTGACAAACCCTTGGATGCAGCGTGACTGCCTGCTGGGAGCTGCTGCAGCCCCAGAGGGCTCTGCCCACGCAGATGGCTGGAGCTGAAGTGCCTGGGAGCAGTGGCCAGAGCAGGAATCTCTGTTTAGCTCTGTATTTCACGGTGGGCAGGAGGTGGAATGGAGGCACCACTGGGGGAGCAGCAGCCTGGTGTCCCCAAGGCACTTCTCTTGAGCTTGGTGCAGCCCAGCTTTCTGACTGGGGAATCAGGAAGTTAAACGAGGGAATTAGAAAAAAATAGTCTTTGATTTTAGCTGAGAAGGGCACCTGTCTTCTCCCAGACCTGTGCTGGGAATTACCTTCTCCCACCTGCTTACTACTGGAGCTAACCTCCCTTGGATGCAGCGGTCAAATTCCTCCTCACTGTGAGCATCTGAGTGTCAGTGAGCTTTGGCAGCAGAGATATCTGAGTGTCCTTCAAGGAGCGGGGCTGGGGAGAGCTTTAGTGAGTGGAAACTGCTGTTAGGGGGAAATGGATCTTCCCTGACTGTGTTTGCAGCTCCCAGTGCAGGCAGGAGCCACGGCCACCTGGGCCGTGGAGGGCGGAGCACAACTCCTTGCACAGAAACTGGGAGGTTAGGAGAGGAATTCAGATTAGGTCTATTTTAGCTCTGCAGAGTTTTCTGTGGTTTGGTGACGCTCAGGCGCCCTGTGGTGTTGCTCTACACTTGCCTTTTGAGGCATGGAAGAAATGTGGTGATAAAGCTCTGCACAGCAGATCGTCCCCGGCACCCACTGACACCAGCAGTCATTGGGCAACCCAACAGGGGTGGCCCACTGGATCCCACTGATTTCTTTGGATTTGTCCCAAAACAGCCTTTAAACAACGAGTTCTGCCAGCCATGGCTCAGACATTGGTGACCTCCCCTCCGCTGCAGCCCTGGCAGCTCTGCCTCTTCCCGCAGCCATCCACAGGGAAAGTCCTGTGGTACCAATGCAGACGCCCAAGGTGGTTATATTTGCATGCTCATGGTGCCATAATGCAACAGGCAAATGTTCTGTGAGGGCCAGCATGGTTAAATAACACAATATATACCCTTTGACTTAAGTTAGAGAGTAAACAACTCCATGGCCCTAGAGAAAGAGGAGACTAAACAAATACCTTCTGGGGCAGCCAAGGTGCAGTCCCACCTAGTCCCTGTTGGCTTTCATTGTCTATGGGAAACAAAACAGAGCAGCCCCTTCCCTGACAGTTGTGGGATGGTGTCAAAAAAACCCACAGCATTTCTTTGTGTAGGCAATTTGTTTATGGCCACGGCACAAAGTGAGCTGGCTACACGCAGGAGGCCACCACAGATGGCAATTACAGACACATTTCCTGGCCAGGGAAGGGATTAAGTAAAGCCTTGGAGTGACTGGGTTTGTTTTTGTTTCTTTAATGTAACACATTAGCACAAGAAGTTCCTAAACCTTTTAAGTGTTTGGAGGGCGAGTGTTTTCCAGCAGTGTTCTACGTGGCTCTGGAAGGAAAGTTCAGTCTGCTCACAGCATCTGGCAGCCCCACGTAAGAAGGAGTTTTAACACTGGAGGAGTTTGGGAGGTTGGCAGAGCCACGGGCAGCTCGCCCACGTGGGGACAGACGCGTGACTTTGGTGTGGTCAGGGTTCCTCGCTCCCACAGGCTCAGCAGCTTCCCTTTGTGGGCAGCTGCTGGCCAGAAAATCCTTTCCTTCAAAGCTTCCTTTCTGCTTCTGGGCACCAGGAGCTGCTGGTGGAAACATCCAGGGCAGGATGGGCAGCTTTGCACCTGCATTTGATGGCATTGGCATGACCTGCAAATGGACTGATCTTGCCTTAGGCTGCTCTGCAATGCTGATGCACAGCTGGCCCCTCTTCTCTGAGCCCCCAGGAGCAGTCATGTGGGCTGGCACAACGCATGATTCGTGACCTTCAACACTGCTCTCTCTGCAGAGAGATCTGCTTTTGTGGCCCTCCTCCTCCTGGGCGGAGTGGGGCTTGAACCCTGAGCATCCTCTCAGGGTTTGCACAGCCTCACTCGGGTCAGGTGAAGCATTGTGAGCCAGAGCATCCATGTCTTGGGGTGGTTTGACCTCCGTGAGGAGCAGGGACACCTCACTGGGGAACAGGGGAATGCTACTGTCAGGTCAGGGTGGGAGATGGGATGCCAGGTATTTGGGAAGAACATAAGCTCTGTGCTCATCCTACTGATCTGTTCGTGCTGCTGCTCTGCTGTCTCATGTCCCACATCTGTGTAAATCACCTGAAAAGTAAGAAGTCTGTTTCATAGCTTTTTTCTTTCCCTCATGTATTGGTATTTCTAAAGGATCAAGGCATGTTTTTCCTGCCAACCCTTGCTTGTGTTTAGGGAGGGGTTTGGCAGGCACCACAGGGATTTTCCAGCACTTGGACTCTTTTCAAAGGCTTATTTTCCATTGGTGTTGTTTATCCATTTCCTTCACTTTTTGTTAAGAGCACAATTAAAGATTCCCAATATAGTTCCTAAAGCAGAGAATTTTAGCTGTTGGTTTCTATCAGTCAGAGACTTGGGGACACGACCAGAGACTGCTCAGGTTACGCTTCCAGTGTAAAGCCAGGGTTGCACCCGTTGTCCTCCCTTCTGGATCCCTGATAAGATAATCCCTAGCACAGAGGACCGTCCCCAGTTATGATGGGCAGCTTAGGGAGGGCAGTGCAGCAGGCCAAAATCTCAGCTCAGGGAAAGGCCAATGGGTTGCAATTGCTGCTATGAGTTGATCTTCCCAGGGCTTTCAGCAACATGAAAGAAAGTAACATTGATGATGCAGTCGTACAGTAATTTCAATTTATATTTGAGCTAACTGTACCACGTCTAAAAGATCTCATCCACTGGGATGCACTTGAGTGCTAAAAAAAAGGAAAAAGGATGCCCCATTGTTTTCAAGGATCTGTTTTTACCTTAAATAATGTTTCTTTTCTGTGTTTATTCTGCAGATTCTCGAAACAAAACAACCTCCCGTCCTCAAGATTGAATCCCCAGAGGGATATTACGAAGAGGCTGAGCCCTATGACATCTCTGTAAATGGTATATCCCAGCTAACCCTTGGGAGGGGGTTCCTGTGGGAGATGGAGGACTTGACGTTTATGAGAATCAGTAAATGAAAGCACAGATATTTCATACAGCTTTTGGGAAAAAATTTGTTTTCTGCTGCTCATCACACTTGAAATTACAGACTTAATGCTAGCTGGAAAGCAAAGACTACTGAATTACTCCAATTTTTAACTTTCCTGTAGAAGTAAGTAATATGCTTGGGTCAATATAACATCAGTGTGAAATGTTGCAAACCACTGCGGGTTCTCTTTGTCCTGGTGGCTTTCTGGCAGATAGGCTGTAGTCAAACACAAGTTTCTGTTCAGGAATGAGTGGTGAAGCTGCGGTGGCTTGCATTCGTGTCCTAGTGCTCTAATTGTCCCCTTGGGGTTCGAAATCCATGGCTCTGCTGGTCTGTTAGGAGTGATAACCATTTTTATAATTGGCTCTTTATTCCGCACTGTCTCTTGTGGCAGTTTAACCATCTGTAAACCTGATTAGAAAGCCACGCTTCGTGTGAGGGGACAGCGTGTGGGTTCCCTTGCACGCACTCACTCACCGCCTGGGACACCACCCCCAGCCATGTCCTTGAGCAGTGCCACCCATGCCTGTCCCCTGCGGGCTCCCCACCCCTCAGGGAGGAGGCTGCTGCATGCTGCTGAGCTCCCACATTCTCACTTTTTTACGATGTATTTCTGCATCCTCTCGGTGAACACCCTTCACTGAGAGATTGCCTTCCTCTGATCTGATAGCAGAGCTGATCTTGTCATCGCCTTATAATCCATTTAAGCCCATAGGAGATAGATTATATCACCCCGCTGCAGGAGCAGGTCTCTGCTCATCAGCCTTGGCTGCAGCAGAGTGTGTGGCATGGGCAGAGCTGAGGGGGGAGGGTTGAGGCAAGCCAAGAAGTGAGAGTTAAGGGTGAAAGATTTGGATGTAAACCCTTGGCTGTTGAATCTGAGCTTCATCTGAGAGAAGCTGGGTCCTTTCCAGCCACAGTGTGAGCTCCTGGGCTTTGAAGCTCCGTGTCAGCGAACGGGAAGATGGTGCCCAGCTCAGATGGAAAAGGTGCAGGCTCATCATGTCTGGGGTGAAAGATGCTGTTCAGAGGAGAGGCCCCTCCAGCTCTGCCATGTGTTTTGCTGAAAGGCTCTGGGTTATTTGGCTGAGGTGAGGGCTCTGATGCCCTGTGAAGCCCTCCTGCAGCTGGGGCAGCCCAGGGTGCTGCAGCCTCATCCTCAAGGCAGGGGCGTTCCAGTTGCCTGCAGTGTAAGATAAAGGAGATTTCTTTTCTCCCCTGCTGCGCATTGGGAAAGTGGATAACATGTTAAGAGCCGTGGCTTAAAAAGCCATATGCTGGATTAGCTGGAATACAGCTGTGGATCCATGTGCTGGGATACCCAGCTTGTGTTATCCAGGCAGCTCCATAAACTCGCCCTCAGTTCAGAGACTTGGCTGGCAGGAGCGATAAGTGCACACCCAGCTCCCACCTCTGCTTCTCCTTGGTAACCTTGCTGCTCAGAGACACAAATACACCCACCACCCACCCACCGAAATCTAGGCCAGTCAGATGCCTAAGGAAATGAGAGATCAGAGCTCTGCAAAAAGAGAGAAAAGCTGAAATGGTGGGAGCACTGTCAAAATGAGGCAGCTCTGGGTGGCTGTGTGTGGCTGCTGTGAACAGCTGTCGCACCAGCAGGCTGTGTGTTACTGAGCACTGTCACAGCAGTGAGTGGAGATAGGAGCCTCTGAAGCCAGCAGAGATGGGGCAGAGGATTCCAGTGATTCCTCACCACTGAGGTGTGTGGTGCCTTTGCATCCTGTGACTGTTCAGCCACCAGTGCCTTCTGCAGACCCCAGGATGTCCCTTCTACACAAACCTCCCGGTGTGCTGCCAAAGTATGTTTGGTATGAGAAGGAAGGTAGTGTCGTGAGAACCTCTGTGCTCTTTGGCAACCTCATGCTGGATGTGGTTCCTTGGGGGATGAGCCGGGAGCAGGAGCAGGGAGAGATGTGGAGCAGCAGGTATGTGGCAGGAGGGGGCTGCAGGGGCTCAGGAGAAGTGTGCTGTGCTGTGCAGAGGGGAGGCTGGGCAGCGATGCTGATGCTCTGGTTTGCCTCAGATCAGGCTGCAGCATGTGGGCAAACCTACAGGTCCCTGTCCTGCCCTTTGTTTCAACAAGCACCAGCTCCCCATCCCTTCCCCTGCCCCACCCCGTGCCTTATCAGATGTCGGTAGTACTTTGTACCTGTCCTACACACAGTGATGCTCACTGCTAGCACATGATTTGGGACCTTGGTGTGGCTGCGGTTGCTAAAGGGCAGTCTGGACCTGCATGGCTTTGCCCTGGCCAGAGATGCTAAAGCCTGGCTCCAGTAACCCCCCGAGCCCTCTGTGCACACCCCCTTTCCCCACGGGCTGGATAGGGAGGGGGATGGCAGTCCAGGGAGCTGCTGGTGGTGTTTCACAGAATCATAGAATGGCCTGGGTTGGAAGGGACTTTAGAGATCATCTCGTTCCAACCCCCCTGCCATGTACAGGATCATGTACACTAGGCCAGGTTGCTCAGAGCCCCAGCCAGCCTTGCCTTGAACACTTCCAGGGATGGGGCACCCACAGCTTCTCTGGGCAACCTGTGCCAGTTCCTCATCATGCTTGCAGTAAAGAATTTTTTCCTAAAATCTAAGCTAAACCTACACTCTTTCAGTTTGAATCCATTCCCCCTTGTCCTGTCAGTGTAAGCTCTGGTGAAAAGTCCCTCGGCGATACCGTTTCTGACAGTGTTACAGCATGAGCCTTGGAAGACACCCATGTGTCCCCAAACAAATGGGCGTAAGTGAAATCAGACCAAAATAGGAACACCACTGAAATAAGTGGGTGCATTGCCAAGAAAGGACATCAAAGCAAGCCTCCAGATGGGCCGAGGAGATAGAGGTTTCACGCAGCATCAGAGGTGGGACTGCGAGGCACTGTAGCAAACCGTGGGCGAATTAATTAAAATGAAGCAGGCGGGCGAGTCCGCTGGGTCTCGGGGTCCATCTTTCATCAGCAGCATTCCCGCCCCTCCATCGGGGACGCTCTGCCTTTCATTTTCCAGCTCCGGCAAAGGCTGCTGCTTCCCTTCCCTCCTGGGCTGAAATGTGTTAAACCCTTATCAGCAGCCTTTGCATAATTGGAGGGTGCGATAAGGAGCCGAGTGAAAACGTGAGAGGGGCGACGTGGCTGCCAACTGAGCAATAATTATTCTGGCTGAAACAGCTCATCGGCCCTGGCTGCTTTTAATTACGATGACGATGATTCTGTTTTAAAGGGAATTGCCTTGTCTGAGGGGATGGGTTGAAAACGCTGTCCCTGTTTGAAGTCTCAGCCTACCTACGGCGTTCAGGGATGGGACAGCCTCGACTAACGCCCTTATTCTCTGCATTTGCTTATCTGTGGCTTTCTCTCTTTGTCTCCCTTTCTCTTTCTTTTTGACTGTGCAGGTCTTTTTGGTAGGCTTGCTGCGGCTGGACCCAGGCCAGGGTTGCAGGTTACTGAGGGCGTTATTTATGCCACAATAACAATGGGTATGGCATGCTTTCCAAACCTGAAGTGCCTTTTTTTAACAACAGCAACAAAAAAACCAAAAAAACCCCCCAAAACCTCAGTTTTAGCAAAGCTTATCAGGTACCTCCCCCTAGATTTGCCTGTTACACGCATGGAGGGTAACCACCTCTCCCTGTCTGCACAAGGCATTATTTTTTGTGGCTTTCCCCGTGCTCAGGATGACAAAGAAGAGAACTTCCCTAGCTTTTACTCCCCTGGTGGTGTCGCTGGTGTGGAGCGATGTGTGGTAATGCTGGCTGTATTGGCAAGTAGCTGCTTGGTGAATGATTGAAGGTGCTCTGCTGGGGCAAAGCCAGATTGAGAGGATAAAATGGTTCATCATGGCATTGATTTAGCTCCCTGGGACTTCATGGGAAGACCCACAGGAAAGCAGAGGTGGATTTAGATGAAGACATCCAAGATTGTGGCTGCCACTGATGCCTGAGCAGTATGACTTGGGACTGAGTGGGCCTTAGTAGTGACCAGGGTTGTCACAAGCCACCAGGCAAGGCTTGTCCCCGTTTGCCAGCTGCACATCCTGGTAAACGCCTTTCCTTCATGAGGCTGTAGCAGTGTCACCAGGCCAGCAGTGGCTGCAGCTCTTCAAGAAGAGCTCATCCCATGAGGACCCACTCATGTGGTTGTGGTTGATGCACAGAAGAGCCTCCAGGGCTTCTCAGGAGGAAGGTGGCAGCCTGAGACCTACTGCTTAGGTAGAGACTTCCAAAAGGGGCCAGAGGGGTGATTAGTGATAGCCCCACATGGATAAGGAGGGAGATTTGGAAGATGAGGTTCCCTTAGGCATCCTTGCTGCTGCTGCATATGGAAGGGTCCCTTAGCGGTGCAGAGGTTCAGCTTCTTGGTGTTTGTAGGGTTGAGAAACCCCTACACTTGTACTCCACCTGAATTTCTGCAGAGGATGCCTGTGGACCCTCTCACTATGCAGAAGGGGTCTGCATAGTGAGAATGCACTGAGGGGGGTAAAGCTTTCCCATAAAAGATGGACAGTTTGATACGTTAAGGGCATGGAGATGGTGAGGCAGTGCTCCATTCAGAGACTTTGAAAGGAGATATTTGCTTTTTAAAAAGTTTGTTTAATTGGTGCAGTTTTGATCACTTGAGGGAGGTTATAGAGTGAGATTTCACTGGGGGTGAGAGTGTAGCTTTTTTACTGCATCTCAGTTCCTTTTATTTAAAGAACAAATAAACCCAACTGAAATGTTCTTCAATGAGGCTCCTAATGGCTTTTTCTTTCTCTTTTCTGACTGCTTTTCTTCTTTTAATTTGCACCAATCTGATAATGTTACTTTTATGTAGATATTAAGATTTGGTGAGAATCCAAATTAGATTAAATTCTAGTGAGAGAAACTTAACAGTATTCCTCCATGCTGTTTGGTAGGACAAGGATGCAAAACCCTACAGGGATGCTGCCCAAGTGAGCTTATCTTGTGACTTAGAGCTGTAAATGCCAGCAGAGCACTGCAAATCCCCCTGCAGTCAGGGGGAACATTTTCAGTGTTTCTGATGAGCCCGGTACCAATGATTAGCTTGAAAACTCCACTAATCTGCAATGCATTAGAGCCGAGCATTGAAAATTCCAAATCATCCCAGTAACATAGCAATCCATTTAAGAATGGACATAAAAAACGTTGTTACTGCGCCTGACATTTGCCACTTATGACTAATTTTTGGTGCTGCAACAGTGTATTACTTCAAAGCCCCTTACTGTCTGTCCCTTTAGATGCTGAGGAGAGAGAGAGGGACCTGTTAGACCAGAGAGGGAAAGTGAATGACATCTCAAGTACAATAGATCATTGCTTGCTGCATGGCCTTGCAAATACCATTTTTATTTCTGGCATTTAGAGGACAAGGGCTGATTGTAGCTTGCTGTTGCCTTAAAAATTGTGCGTGTTTGGCTTGAAGTGGAAAGTAGTAAAAGCATCTTTGGGGGGAAGCAGCAAACATCAGGAAATGTCTAAGGGAATGTTCTCAAATTTGTGGTCAGCTGAGAAGTGTCTTTTGAGTGTTTGCTGACAGAGGCTATTAGGCACAAAATACTGCAATGAGATTCATATTGGGCTAGAAAGCAAAAAGGATCTATGAGGGTAATTTTCCTATTAATTATCCTCCTGTAGGAGAGCCTCAAAAGACACGTCCCTGCGCTGGAATCTTGTGCATGTGTGAGCATGGCTGAGGGAAGCATTCGACTCAGAGTTATTCTAAAAATGGATTTAATGATAGAGCTTTGCTTTTGTTGTAGAAGATGGTGAAGCCGTTAGTAGTTCCTACGAGTCTTACGATGAGGAAGAGAGCAGCAAAGGCAAGTCAGCAACCCATCAGTGGCCGTCCCCGGAGGCCACCATCGAGCTGATGAAGGACGCCCGCATCTGTGCCTTCCTGTGGAGAAAGAAGTGGCTGGGACAGTGGGCAAAACAGCTGTGTGTTATCAAGGACACCAGGTTGCTGGTGAGTAGGTCCTCTACTCTCTGTCTAAAATAATCTGGTTTTATGAGCTGGGGAAGGAAGTGACACCTCAGACCATGTTAACGAGCGGGCAAAAGACAAAGTACCCTTAGAAGCAACGCTTCAAAAACCATGTTCTGGAGATTTGGGGATCTTACTCCATTTTCAGAAGGAACGTGGGCATGGGATTGCCGAAGGGGACACAGGGACACATTTGTGGCCAAAATCCCAATCCCCAAAAATGTCTAGGGATGCTTTTTGGGGAAACTTTTTGAGGTGATTGAGCAGAAGGGATGCTTATCCCAGAGGCTAACCACGTACTTGATCCTGTATTAGTAAAAGGTCCTTCAGACTCTCTAGGCATGCACTCAGATGTGAGTGTATCTGTACATACAGGGATGCCCTGTGTGTGGTCTGTGCAGACTTTTTAGGACACAGCTTCGTAGAACTGTAGGATCTGCTTGTGTTCCGTGTGCTCAATGCACATGGCTGCACTGAGTCACTTACGGGGTTGAGTTCGTACAGTGAGCAGGAAGGTTCCTCCTCTGCCTCTCACCTGCTCCCATCTTCCTTCCCCAGTGCTACAAGAGCTCCAAAGACCACAACCCTCAGCTCGACGTGAATTTGCTGGGCTGCACTGTCATTCACAAGGAGAAGCAAGTGAGGAAGAAAGAGCACAAGCTGAAGATCATCCCCACGAACGCCGATGTCATCGTGCTGGGGCTGCAGAGTAAAGACCAGGCAGAGCAGTGGCTCAGGGTCGGTGACACCTTCAGGACTTGTCCCACTGGTGCTCCCATGCTTTGCTGGGAGAGCAGATCTTATCTCAGCCCTGTCCTTGCGTGCTCTGGCTCCCTTCCTCGCTGCAAGCCTTTGTACAAATATACCACTTCATTTTCATATCATAGGACAGATTCTTCCTGCAGCTCTCTGCTGCCTTCTGTGTGCTGGAGGCCACGTGGGGACCTCCCAGCCCAGCTGCTGTGGCACAGGGGGATGTCTGGGGTGGGTGCCCAGCATGAATTAGCTGTGGGCAGGGGTAAATGTGGCCCTTCCCCTGAGACAGCAGCAGGAGGAGGAGCCTTCCTGGAGCCCAGGACAGCCACGGGGCTTTGAGGCGCCAGGGCTGCCTTTGCTGGCAGCCTCTCCCGGCAACTTGGATGCAGCAATTTCTGCTGGATGCCTGATGCAACACCAGGACAGTCCCCAGGGTCACAGGGACAGTAAACCATGGGTCTCCCAGGGGGCTGGTGTGGTTTTGCCTGTCCTAGTTGGGGGAGATTAATTGGTCCTGTTGCTGCAGCTCTCTCACAGGCTTTGGCTTCCCCTTCTGCACAGGTAATCCAGGAGACCAGTGGTCTGCTCTGTGAAGGAGGCAGTGAAGGCAACCAGTACATCCCAGACTCGCAGCGTCTCAGTTACCCAAAGGTACATCTTGTCTCTGCAGACAGAACGAGCACGTGGGCTTTTCAGCCCTATTCCTTTCATAGATAGCAGTGTAGGTGCCTTAATTTTAGCTAAGCAAAGACTGATATGAGTGTCACCAGACCCCTGTACTGCTGAAAAGGAGCATTCTTGGAACCATCTTAATTTTCCTTTGCATCTTAATTTTGTTGCCATATCTCCCCTCCCAGACTAACTCAGCGTTCGGCTCCCCACTATCTGGGGCAGCAGCTGCTATCTCATCCAGTGGGATGGGTGTGTTCACCAAGAGCTTTGGGAGGGACATAGACCCTTGGATGCCAGGGCTTGGGCCATCTGTAGTCCAGGTTTAGGTGACACTCCCCTGGGAGCATCTTGTTCCAAAACAGTGGGAGGACAAAGAAATGTTCATAAGTCTCTGGTGGACACCCAAAATGGACCTGTTTGGGCACCTGGACGGTTCCTCTGCCCATGCCCCCTACAGGGACTGTCAAACGCCCCCACCAGCCAGGCTGCAGGGTAGGAGGCCATAGGGTGTCACCAGTGGTGCCACGGTGTCTCCTCAGAGGCGAACCCTGCTGGGGTGGGGCATGTTCAGGAACAATGGGAAGGGCACAGGGTGAGTGAGCTGGCAGGGGATGTCTGGGTGAAAGCATCTGCTACAGAGAGAGTGGGACCTCATAATATGGGAGAAGGGGGAAAAGGTCCTTGCAGCACGTTTTGGCTGGAAGAACGGGTCACCTGCATCTGTAGAGCTTGTGCCTGGTGCTTGTTGACAGGTGGAGGTGTCCGAGAGATACTCTGCAGCCTCCGAGAGCGGGAGCAGCACCGACGGCCACCCAGAGACAGCTGAGACAAAAGATGGTAAAACCTCGCCCTGGGAATGACAGGGAAACGGGTCCTTGACCCTGCATGGGGCCAGGGCTTCTGTAGCTTCTGCCACTGCCGCCTCAAACAGACCTGATGAAAGCTGTGTGTGCATTCACTGCCTGGGAATTTGATATTCTTACCAGGATTACCTGTTGATTCCACGGCCTTATTCACACACTGACTGATGTGCTCAGCGGGAAAATGCTGAAGAGGCTCTTTGGACAGAAACTTTTCCCCTCCCCACCTTGCGTCCCTGTTTTAGAGAGGAAAACACTTGAATACAGTAAATGTTTATGGGAAATGGTTCTTAATTAAATTCTTTGTGGTGTAGGAAAGTGAAGGGAAGTTGGTACCTGCACAGCAAGAGCTGTGCAAGCACTTCCCACTGGCCTTTGGTCACAGCTAACCCACGTGTAAAGCAATACAGATTAGCATCTTCCACAAGTCCCTAACTGAGCTTACTGGTGCCATTTTCCTCATGGAGTCCCCGGGCTTTGGATTTTTCCAGCCTGTCCCTGAGTCGCGGGTTTGCCCTCTGCAAGGGATGTGTGTGATGTGGGGGCAGGGCCCCCAGCTGGGACAGTGGGCTGGGAGCTGGGAAAGCCACGCATGTGTCTTTTTCATTTCTGGTAGTTAAGAAGAAGGGCACAACTGGCCTGAAACTGAGCAACCTGATGAACCTCGGGAGGAAGAAGTCCAGCTCCCTGGATAGCCCGGAGAGATCCCTGGAGACTTCGAGTAAGTGGCAGCGTGAGTCCCTCTGCAGGGACTTGTCTCAGGGCTGGATCTCAGTGTGCAGGGCAGGACGAGCACCAGGCATCATCCTCCTCAGACGTGTCTGGGCCAGGTGGTCCTGCCAGTAAATCCATGCAGATTGTGGTGCCTGTGCCTCTCAGGGTGACCCAAGGGGAAGGGTGGGTAATACCAGACATGCACCTGGGACCAACTTTGTCCAACCATCTGCAGCCAACTTGCTGCTCCAAACCTATCCTGAATTTCAAGGGTCTCGTTGTCAAGATTTTTACCCTTTTCACCCTGTTTTGTATGGATAGGACAGCTTGTCTTTGTGCTGCTGCACTTTTTTGGTGCCTGTGGCTTTGCGTTGTGTGGTGATCTCGTAACTTATGCCTTAGACATCCCCGTGCACATAAATTAATGTGGATTAAATGGAAAATGTGTCTAAGTAAGCTGTGCTTGCTTGCAGGTTACCTGAACGTGCTGGTGAACAGCCAGTGGAAGTCACGGTGGTGTCAGATAAAAGACGGGCACCTCCATTTCTACCAGGACAAGAACCGGAGCAAACTGGCTCAGCAGCCCCTGAGTTTGGCAGGTTGTGAAATCATCCCAGAGCCGAGCCCCGACCACCTTTACTCCTTCCGCATCCTGCACAACGGGGAAGAACGGGTTGTTCTGGAGGTAGGGTGTCTATCTCTGAGAAAGCTCTGCTTAAAATCATCTTAGGAGCTTAAAATGCCAATGAGTTCCTCCAGAGGAGCCCTCAATCCAACAGAACAGCACCTGAAGAGCAGGACTTTGGTTCATCTGCCTGGGGTCACCTAGAGTGTGTCCCAGCTCGCTGGTAATCCGGGCTGTGGCATCTGATGCTGGCACCTCCAGAGGACCGTTCAGCCTTCATCTTAGGCACTCATCTTAGGGTGGGACGTGGGGTCCTCTGGAGATTCCCTTCTCTCTCCACTGACTGCAGGAAAACCTTGGATAATTAAGTTCTGTGGAGTGCTCTGCAGATGGTTAATGTTAGATGAGAAGAATGCCACTTCAGGGATTTAAGGCTGTGGTTAGGAGGAACAGAGAACTTCATCTTTTGACAACAGAGCCCCAAAGCCATGGGTCTCCCATCCCAAGTAAGCCTGTCACAGATCTGCCCCTGAAAGTGCAAGTGAATTCATCTCCATCTGTTACTTTCCTTTGCCTGCATCCAGGACTGTTTATCTCTAATCTTACTTCTCTCTGACGACAGCATGATTATAGTAGGAGGTGGACAATGTGAGCAATTTCCTGTATTTTTCCAGTGGGTGGAATATTTATAGCTAAACAACTGACTTTGAGGGCATGCCGTGAAATTGGAAGATGTTTTTGTTTAGTTTCTGATTCAGGGTATGTCTGTATCTAAGAAATTTTGCCCAATTACAGATGTGAGGAAGAGGTGCTGGGAAAATTTACATTTTGTGAATGGAAGAATCTGTATTTTGTTGGGATGTCAGACTCAATGTACAGACTGGCTGGCTGGCAGGCTTCCCGGGGACTGAAGTCTCTGCTAAATAAAACAGACTGAAAGCTTAAAATATACTTTCCAGTTTGGAAAGCGTATATATATACTCGGTTGCCCTGAATTTTAATTTGTGGTTACTGCTCTGACTCCTCAAATCAGTGCAAAAGGTGGCTGCATCAGCCAGCTGCTTCTGGCTTCAGGTGGAGTCCCCTGCACTGGGAGGTGCGTGTGGCTGTTTGCTGGAGCTGACTTCATGGCACGGAATTTAACTCTTCGTGTTGCAAAATGTCAGACCGCTCACTGCAGCTGGGAGTTGGGTACTGACCACGTTGAAGCAACGGACTCTGATGCTTTAAACTCTTCCCTTGTCCTCTCCTCTCTGCAAAGAGCCCTGGAAGGGGTTTGTGCTCTGGACACGGGACCTCGCAGGCTCGGGTCTCCTTGCCTCTGTTTTGGCAATCCCATTGCTGCACTCTGCTGGTGCAGAATAAAACCCGCACGCTTTCCTCACCCAAAGCTGCTCCCTGCCAGCATCTCCAGCCCCAGAGGCTTCTCTTCTCTTATAGACTGCTGAGTTGATCACCACTGAAAGGAAAAGGCAGACCGACTAGAAATTTTAGGAAGGAGCAGAGCAAAGAGCTGCATTTATGTAGCTGCCAAGTTTTTGAATCAGTCCATACACAGAGATTATTTTTAATGCAGCCTCAGGTTTATTATAAATACCCAGCAGTTCATCTTTCCCCTTGGAAGCCCAGGGGATTGCCAGCATGCTTCCCTACCCAGTCTAAGCCAGCATCAGCCCTGTGAGTGCAGAGAAACTGCTGCTGCAACCTGTCCTGTCTGTCTGATCACCCTGCAGGCAAAGTCCTCGGAGGAAATGGGCCACTGGCTGGGCCTCCTCTTGTCGGAGTCGGGCTCGAAAACAGACCCGGAGGAGTTTACCTACGATTACGTGGATGCTGACAGGGTTTCCTGCATTGTGAGCGCTGCGAAGAATTCCTTCTTGTATGTCAGGGGTAACGGGCTGGGGCTGCGTGGGGCTGGTGGACGGGAAGGAAGCCAGAGCAGGGGGCTCTCCACTTGTGGGAGGTTGGCTGCCATGGGAATAGGTGGTAAATTCACAGCTGCAGCTCAGTCGCTTTCTCCCGGGACAGGAGAGCACCTTCTGTTCTGCCAAGGTGCATCTGGCCTGAGCTGCAGCTGGCCATGGGGCACGTGGCCGGCTGGCTGTTCCAAAGGCAGGTTGGGCTCTCAGCCACCCAGCCCATCATGCCACTGGGGCAGAGTGACTGTGCTGCTGTGGCTGAGGGCTGGGCGAGAGAGGAAAGAGCTGAGGGGAAATAACAGCTCCACTCTGGTGGGTGCTGCTTAACGGGCAAGAGCAGCAGTGATCACACTGCTTTGCGTGGCTCTGCCTTCTCCTCTGCTGCATCTGGCTGCCTGGCCTTGCCCAGACCTCAGGACTGGTGTTCTCAGATGTCCAGAAATGCAGCACTGCAGAGCCACGCAGCGAATCTGATCCCTCCTGATGGGATGTCCTGCTGCCTGTTCACAGCCTGATGCAGAGGAAATACTCTGAGCCCAACGCCTACATCGACAACCTGCCCAAGGGCAGGGTGCAGCAGGACGAGCTGTACGACGATGTGGATCTGCCAGACCTGCCTGCGGTAAGACAGAGGCCCTGCTGCAAGGAGCTCTGGGGGGACCACGGCAATCATCTGACCATGGGGAGTCTCCAGCAGTGAAAGGGGAGGTTTTCCCAACAGTGGTGAAGGGGATTCCCAGCCCCTGGGGAAATCCTGGCTTTTCCGATGGAGCAGAACCAAGTGTTGGAGAGGAGTTGCTAAGGAATGGGAGAGAGGTTTCCAGAAAGGGGCTGTAGGGATCCTCAGGCAGCTGGGATAAAATTCCCCAGTTTTCGTCAGCAAACAGCATGGATTATTTGGTGACAGTGGGCTTTTTGGAGCCTTGCCTTTCAAAATTCCTTTTTATGCCTGTAAGAGCAAGTCCTGTGTGTAAGGACAAGAACAAAGGGTCATGCTGGGAATGGGACTGTTAGCTCAGGAGAGGCAAAGAATGTGGCAGGGGTTGCTGGATGTACAACGGTGTGATATCCTTGCATGGGGCTGCTGCTACCATCAGAGAGACCTACTGAAGGCAAACAGGAGGGGCCTTTCCTTCAGTACATCAAAAAGCCCTCTGTGGAATGACTCAGAGACTGGGGCTTTAGTTCCTCCAGGATTTTTGGAAAATACTCCAGATTGCCTGAGATAGTGCTGCTCTGCAGCGAGATGTTTCTTGTGCTTCTGGTTGCAGCAGATGGTCTCTTTTGCAGGAAGAAGTACCCAAGAGTGAGAGCAAATTGGAGGGGGACCAAGACAGAGTGTATCTGGATCTCACGCCAGTGAAGTCCTTCCTACACTGTGCTGGCAAGATGTCGTGCCAGTCTTCACCCCTCAGCTCACCATCTTTAGAAAGGGCTGCCAACAAGGCTGCCCCAGAGAGCACGGCCGAGACAGCCCCCATGGCCAAGGATGCTGAGCCCTGTACTAAGGCAACAGAGACCTTGGAGCAGGTACTGTCCAAACTGTGGGGCCAGGCTTAATCTGTGAGCCACTTCCCTACACCTCATCATCCCACTTTGTTTCTCCTTTCCAGAAACACCCAGAGAAGCCAGAGCCCGAGGAGGCTCTGCCACAGGTGCCTGCTGTCAAAATCCAGACCCGGCAGCAGAACATCGCCTTCCCCCAAGCAGCCCCCGAGGTGCCAGCGGGCACAGTTCCAGCGGGCAGTCCCCAGATGGTGCCTGCACACCGGCCCAAGATGCCACTGCCAGGTGAGTGGGCTGCTCAGGTGGCCCGAGGGTGCTTAAAGAGAGGTGGTGCCCTGTGCTTTGAGTAGCCTCTGCTCCACAGCAGTCTGTGTGCTGAGTCTCGTGGTTGGTTGACTTTCCAGACCCTCACTTGTTTTGTTTTCAAGCACCTGAAAAGGTCTTCTCCCTCCTGCTTTTTTCCCCTGACTGAGCTTGTTTTGGTGGGCTGTGTTTCCAGCAGCAGCAGTGGAAACCAAGCTGGGCAAGAACAGGACGGAGGCAGAGGTGAAACGGTTCACGGAGGAGAAGGAACGGCTGGAGAAGGAGAAGGATGAAATCCGGGCTCAGCTCACCCAGCTGCGCAAGGAGAGACGGGAGCTGAAGGAAATGCTTGGGGGCAGCACAGGTAGAGCAGGGCAAGGTGGGATGGGTGGAAATGAGCCAGGGTGGGGCTGTGGGGAAAGAGGGGGCAATGAACTTGGCCCTCCTGGGACTGGAAGGCATGGGGGGAAGCTGGTGCTTTGAGCCAAACCACTTAACCCAGATTGCACTAGAGCAAGAGCCACAGTCCCTCTTGGGGCAAAACACAAGGAAAATGTACAGGACGTGCCGTGATCCCTACTCCCCTCAGGAGCTCCCCAGGTTCCCAGCAGGCACTCAGATTCCTCTCCCTTCACAGACAAGAGCCTCGAGCAGAGGCTGAAGGAGATAGACGAAGAATGCAAAAGGAAGGAAAGCCAGAGGGTGGACCTGGAGCTGAGCCTGGTGGAGGTGAAGGAGAACCTGAAGAAGGCGGAGTCCGGCCCAGTGACACTGGGCACGGCAGTGGACACCACACACCTGGAGAACACAGCCCCGCGGGTACGTGGGGCACCCCTGGGATGTGCAGCAGCTTTCTGGCATCTAGGCAGTCACACTGTGTCTGCCTGCTTAAAAATACAATAATTAATGGTAGCATCATTAGCGTCATACGCAATCTTGTACAAATGTATAGCTTATATGTATGTATTAATTATTATATATCATAATGTAATAATAATCTAATGAGATAACAGCAGTAATGAAGAAGTGAAAGGGGGCTGGGGCTCAGGAGACTGGCTGTATTTTCCTGTGGGACCTTGAGCAACACCCTCCAGAGCCGTGCAGGTCTGCATTCAGCTCCTTCTGCACTTGGCTGAGCTAAGGGATGGTTTTTGCAGGAGGAGATTCAGGCATCTAAATTCCTTCTTGGGAACTTGTTTCCCATGAAATGGAGATCTTCACCACCTGGACCCTGCTCTGTACCTCTACTTGAGTCCTCAAAACCCAAACACACCACAAACCCCCCTGGTATTTTTTTGAAATTGGCGTGTCACTGAAAAAATGCTTCTCGGTGCAAATGGGATGACACTGTGGCTAGGAGATGGTGGGAAAGGGCAGCAATCTCTCTCAGTAGTCTGTAGTCATAACCGTTTCTATGATTTTTAATGTAGGTTCAGGCAAAAAGTGCCAGTCCAGCAAACAGCTTGGAGAACTCACCAGTCAATTCAGCAACGGCTTTAAAAAACCGGCCTTTATCTGTTATGGTCACGGGGAAGGGAACAGTCCTACAGAAAGCTAAGGTAAGGTACAGCAGAAAAATCTGTCTGAAACAGCCACTGCTCTTCCCTTCTGGCAGCGGAGCAAACTGGCTGTGGTGGGATGGGGTCGTGGGGGGGTCTCACGTCTGGGAATCACCCCTGACCGACACAGTTCAGAGCACGTCAGCCTGGTTTTCCTCCAGTCTTTTCACCTGGGTTTGCCTTGCCTACAATTTAAATGAATAAAGATATGCATTGTTTGTAACTTAGAGACATCCCTGACCCACCCTGCAGCCAAAACCCCTCGGGGACCAGACGATCACGTTGATCCTGTGCACTTTATGGCTGCTGTGGCTTGCCTGATTTGCATTTCGACTAATTTGCCTTTATTCCTTGGCAGGAATGGGAGAAAAAGGGAGCTAGTTAGAAGCACATTGTTCAGAGATGGACTAAAGACTCGAATTGCCCACGCATGGCCCAGGGGATTCAACCATCTGTCGGTGGAGGTTGGGTGTTCCACACCACCACACACCAAGTGCCTCCTCCACGTCGCGCCAGGGGCTCAGACGCAGCACTGGGGTCAGCAGCTGCTGCTAACGAGTTATCCCAAATGAACTCGCTCTTTCCAGACAAATCCCAATCACGTAGCTAAAACAATAACAACCAGTGGCAATCCTTCCATCAAAGTCCTAACCCAGCTGATGTAAACAAGAATGTTACTGTACATAGGGGTGTTTTGTGTATTTCTACTCTGAAGGTTTATCAATGAGTTATTAAGGTTTCTATATTAGTGACTGTAGTGGATTCAGAAGGGGCCTCTACTGTTCCTCAGCCTGGTGGGTTTCAACCTGTCCTGATAAATTGGAATCAACTAAAGTCTCACCTGTCTTGCTGCCAGTCATCACTCAGCTGCATTTCATCCAGCCTTCAGTCAGGGGCTAGCCCCACACGTGAGCAATGCTTCAAACATGAATGAGAATCACACAGCAGCCTGTTCAGGGCATTTTTCATCCGTGTCCTGATGCATTCCAGCATCTCCTACCAGCTGAAGATTTGCTAGAATATTGGGGCTGCTCACCATCTCGTGCTGCAAGCTGTGTTACAGACTGGCAACACCAAGAGCTCTGGGCACAGAAGATCTGCCAGGCAGATTCAGTTAATTTTCTTGAAGATCTTACTTCACCCGAGGAGTTTGTTCTGGGAGAAAAATGAAAAAAAAAAAAAAAAGTCATATTTGAGGGCTTGCTTAGCTGTTCTATGGGAAAACTGGATCCCAGTGTATCCTTCAGGGCTTGCCCTTTCCCAAGAGAGGGGAGGTAAAGCTGTCCCCGTGCTCCTGCCCCAGCTGTGATGGTGTCTGTTCCTCACAGAGCTGCAGCTGTTGAATGTGCTGAAGAGATCCCTGTGCCCCTGTGTCCCTCCACACTGGAGGGCTGAGCAGCCTGCCCTGCAGTAAGGCTGCACGGCCAGGGCTCTGCTGAGCTGCTGGCCACCTTGGTGCTGTCACCCTTATTTCCTAATCATTAACGCTGCCTTTGGGCCCTGGCAGTATGGCCCACAAAGCCCACCCCTCTCTACCCTAGCCAAGCTTTCTAATGAAAGATGTTGGGTATTTGGAACTGCTAAACATAGAGACATTGAAATTTGAAGGGTGGTAGTGGGTTGGCAGAAATCTATGCACTCCTCTCCTCCCTGTCCCCTGATGACATGTGTGATGGCCTGGAGACACCTCTGCCTGTCTCCTCTGATGGCCCTTCAGCCTCGGAACCCCAGGCTCAGTAACTTGGTTGACTGGATGGGGCTGGAGCTGGTTTCCAACCCCACAAAGTTAAAGCAGCAGCAGTTCCCTGGGTTGTCCCTGTGGCTACGCCAGAGCCAGGGTAAAGGCAGACAGGAAGAATGTTGTACCTTCCTCACCCTTGAAAATCTTTGACGGGCCTGAGACCACCATAAAGGGCTGTTCTTTCTTCACACCAAGGCCAAACAGCCAGTGGGATGCACAGGGCTGTGACATCCAGAGTCACTGGGGTGACTGAGAGTGTGTGCTGACAGGGGGTTCTGGGCTTGCTTGCCCCCACCACAGAGCCAGGGTGCAACAAAACACTTGGTCAGGATGTGCTGAAAACAAGAAAGATGACCTTGCTCCCATATTTTTTACTCTTTAGTTTCCACTGTGGTGCAGATGGAGGAATTGCTAATCCCAGGCCTCAGGAGCCTCAGCTGTCGGGTTGTCCCTGTGCAAGGTTTTGCACGTAGGAAAAATTCATGCAAATAAACCGCTGGCTCTTCTGGTTCAGGACCCTGGGGACTTCCTTCTCCAGGGCACCAGAAGGCCACGGACTCCATGAAGCTTTTTTTTTGACCCACGATGAGCTGGCAAGAGACCCTCTCTATACCCTAAATATCCGTGTAGTACCGTGCCCTCACCGTACACCCCGCTGTCATCCTCCAGAGGTTGTCCAGACATTTCACAGTGGTACTGAGACAGCGATGGACAAGAGCAGCTCTGCTTTCCCCTTCACAGCCCAGTCAGCTGCAGTGGTCCTGCTGGGATGTCTCCGTGAGGGACTGGTAAACATGGGCAAGTCCTGAACAACACACTTTCCCCAAACAAGAAATGTTAAACAATGTCTCTGTGTCCCCATTGTTTTCCTAACTCAAGGCATTTCCTTTGTTGTAACTGTGACCTATAAAGTGGCGCTTTAGAGGGTTTTATAATAAAATGTTGAGTATATTATGTTACCAGTGCTTTTCTCAGTAATGGGGCTTGTCCCTGCTCTCCTTTCCAGTAGATTTCAAGTACATCTAATACCCGTCACTACTATTTACTACAAACCCTTAGCTATGCAGTCTACAGCTGCAGTGAACTATAGCTTAAATAGTAGTGACTGCACTGTCAAGTAAAACAGTTTTCGGAGATCTAACCCACTGACAAATAGCAGTAACCCCGACAATTGACATGCATGCATGTCACAGGTTCCTGCCTGTATCTCTGTAGCACAGTCCTCTTGCACAGAACCAGCAGTGAAAAACCTTCCACTACCTTCCTCCGGCCACTAGATAGCAACTGTGTGCAGGCTTAGTGCCTGCTGTAGCCTCTGAGGGGAAGCCGGGATGGGATTTAGCTGGAAAGGGAGGAAAAAAGTTATTAAAGAAAACAGTTGAGGCCTTTACAGAACGGATACCAAAACAGACACATCTGTGAGATATCTCGTGGTAGCTCCACTCCCACAGAAAGCTTGGGGAGGCACTGGAGCTACAGCACAAAGCCCTGGGGAAGGTCCCACTCCCTGGCCTCTCCTAGCCCAGCCCTTGACACAAACCTGCCAGTGAGCTCCTTAGTGTCCCGTCAGTCTCTGAGCCTAGGAATCCCCAAATAACTCGATTTGGGGGGCTGCTTTTGTGCACCAAATGGACAGCAGCAGCAGTTGCTTTTGTCCTTCCCCAGCATTGCTGCCCCATCACCTGTAGCTGCTTTAGAACACCTCTGTATGAGCTCCAGCTGATAACCTTACTGCTTTGGTAGCCATTCCAGTGCAATTCTCACCTGTGCACGCTGCAGCCAGGCCACCATGGGGCCTGCAGTGTCCCAAGCAGAATTCCATATTCCTCTGGAGGGAAATTTCCTGCTACAAACCACTTTCCTTAGCAAGTTTCTCACTTAAGTGCTTCCACATTTCTTGCTCTGGATACACAGAACAACCCCACAACAGCCCCTGGGGGTCCCTGACTAGCACACCAAGGTTGCTAGTGGGCATGTTGATTTTCCACTAAGACAGAAGTAAAGTGCCAGTTTTTTAAGGGAAAAAAATTACCTCGTGTCAGTGGAGAAGTTGGCCTGAGTGTTTATGTAAGATGTCTCAGGTATGCATCAAATTAATTTACTTTTACTGCAGAGAGAAAGATTGCAGGGGGGTTTGAAGCTGAAGAAGCCATCTGGCTTTACAGGGAGCATCAGCAGACCTCTTGCAGGCTGGCCTTGGCTTTTGGTATGCAGGGAGAATGGCACAGTGGGATGGAACCCCAGCTCCCCTCTGCAGCCTTTACAGTACAGGTGCCATACCACGTTTGCTTACCACAAACAGGCGTGGTTTTGCTTGCTGAGGGAAGGTAAGGCTAAAGGGGGTGAAAATCATGGCACTTACTTAAATCCCGTTTTTCTAAAGGAGAAACAGGCTCTCTCCTGAAGTCAGCACGTGGCCCAGCACCAGCCAAGGCTCACCCAGCAATCCTCCGGAGCGAGAGTAATTCACAGCTCCATTAGTAACAGCAGCCCAGACATCTAATGACAACCTGGCACGGACAGCATCCTCTGAGCTCCTCTGATGCCAGACAGGATTAGTGTTGGCTTTGCAGGGACCCAGCCTCCTCAGTGCCTGTGCCAGCCTCAAATATTGGCCCAGCCTTAAGGGAGTGAGCTCCCATCAGGTAAAGTCGCATTAAGTATTTCTGATCGAATCAAAGCAAGTCTTTGAGAGTGAATTTAATAAGGGATCATGTCAGAGACCCAAGCCACTTACCTACTTACTCTTTTTAAATTAAAATTTACAAGAGAAAGGGCCTAGAATTTAGCCAGGATCTCCAACTCAAAATTTTTAAAAAGAAAAATAAAACAGCTCCAAAAACTGCTCAGCAGTGTCCTGCTTGCCTGTGGGATCAGCAAGTCTCTCCAAGACCATCCCAGATGTCCTAATTATCAGCCTGGCTTTTCCCATCCCCTCCCAATGCTCCGTGACCTTACCTTGCAAGGTGCTTTGTCCCATACAAAAGGAGAGCTGGTGCATGCTGCTGCTGCCAGAGAATGTCTGAGCATCTATCCAAGGCTTCAGGAATCACCTGCTTTCAGGAGGAATGTCAGGAGAAGGTCACAGTCGCAGCACATGTAGATCCCTGACACATGGGGATCCCTGGAGCACTCTGGGCACTGAGACCTCAGCCAGGTATACTCAGAGCCCAAAACCTGGGTTTAGAAACCAGCTTTCCTGAGCTGCTCCATGAGTTTCCAAGCTCTCACATCATGATAGATATACACAGAGACAGATATATCCCATCCAGCATTAAAATGTTGTCTCCAGCTTGAGATTTTGCAGTCTGTGCTCCCTGAATCCCACAGAGATGTTTGTGTACCTGTGGTGCTTAAAACCAGCAGAATGGTAAAAATGCAGGGTTTCCCCAGATCAGAACCCTGGCAAAGCCTGCTTTGTCCCCCGTACAGCCCACGCATGCTAAAAACATACTTAATACCTGTGCATTAAAATAAAGAGCTCACAAAGATTACACCCATCCCATTTGCCACAAGGCAAAGTGCTCAGCAGCAGCACTGTACAAACTGTCCTGCAACCAGCACAAGGAAAAGGCTTTAAACACTTGCAGAAGGCCAGGAAAACATGTGCCAGCTCCAGAGCTGTGCCCCAGGCAATGTAAGTACACTGCTGTTTGAGAGCGCAGACTGATCCCACAGAGGACAGATGCCTGTGAGGAGTGAGCTAATGATGCTGTTAGGCAAACAATGGCACAGCAACCCCCAGGGAGCTGCAAACCCACCAGGGCAGCGGGGTGAGATTGAGGGGATCCCTCGGACCCTTCACACAAACGAGGATGCACAAGGAGGATGCACGAGGAGGTCAGGGAGATTTCTGAGAGCAGTCTGGCTGGAATCCAGCCAGCTCCACAGGCACTTCTGCACCATACCGTGAACCACGTCTTTGGTGTGAGTCTGATCAAGCCCATTCTCCCCACATGAAGAGAAGACTGACAGGTTAACAGCAGAGGCAATGCTGAGCTACAGCCATGCCTAAGTAACATTAATAGATTAGTTTCCCTTTGTATCCCAAATGTCTGCCCTTCAACTAAGCCTCTATTCTGCTGTGCCTTAGGACACAGACAATCTACCAAAGTGACAGTGACAAGAAAGGAGAATTTCCTCTTTCTCCTAGCCTGGTTTCTCCCACAAGGCACGACAGTGTTTCTCCTGTCTCAGTGCCAGCTTTCATCCCTGAGAGTGCTTTCAGACCATTCTTCTTTTGACAACAAACCTGCTGAGCAATTTGTGCCTCTCTTTGTCCATCTAATGTTACTATTCAAACACGGGGCCAGGACATCTGGGTGGAGGGATTTTTCTTCTTCTGGGAACAATAGATACTATTCTCACGGGCACTGGCAGTCACAGTTAATATCTCTGCCTTGGCTCTGTGCAGACCTGGTCGTGCTCTCCTGAGGTGACAGACACCATGGGAAAGTCAGCAGAGAACAACCCAGCACTGGGAACCATGGGCATTGGGGGACCAGTTATGTAAATGTTACAGGTGTGTGGCAAATTGATCTAGTAATGCAGTGAGGCTAATGCTCCAAAGGATGTGGCCAAACTGTCTCTGGAGACATGTGAACCATCACAGCCCAAAAAATTCAGAGACGAAAGCAGCATCGACACCATATGAAACAGAATAAAGGTTTGTAATCAGTTCTCCTTCCTCTTCCTGTCTTCCTGCATGTAACGAGCCATTCACTCCAGCACCTGGCTGCAAGTGCATCCTCTGTGTTATACCGCTTCAGCAGGAGCTCCAGAATTGCTCAGACTTCTGTGTATTTTTAGGCTAATTCAAAGATCTCTCAAAATCCGTTAAAAAAAACCCAAAACAATCCCATGACCTTAAGACCTGGATGAGGAAATGCAAAATGCCAGAAAGAAATACTTGAACACAAATATTTACTTCAATTATAAAAGAAAGAAAGCACTGGGAAGCCCAGTTTGTGCAATGCAGGAACTGGGAATAGCCTCAACACAGTCCCTGTGCTGGAGCAACTCCTTCACTGCCAGGGCAGTGCTGGACAGTGCCCGTGAGTGGCAGAAAGTGTTCCTGGGCGGAGAACCGGAGCACTCGGCACATCTGTGTCAGTGCCTCTGATCCATTTGCCTTTTGCTGTGCTGGAGGGCTCTGGAGAAGTGCTGCAAAGCCCTTGGACTCCACTGCATGTGGGAACGCGGTGCAAGGGCTGGAGATCTCGGAGAATCACCCCGGAGAACTCCTGTTGCAGAAGAGAAGCACAGATGTGGGATAGGGGCTTTAGGACCAAGGGATAAGGTCACACTCAGTCCACAACAACCAAACAAGCATTCCCTTAGCCTTAGCTGACAGATGTTAGAGGCCACGGGCTGGAAGTCAGAATTCCTGGGCTCAGGTAAAAAGCAAAATATTGGGCAAGGGAAAAACACACTTAAAACGATAACTTCATGCTATGGGCACAGGACCACCTCTAGAGAGCCAGAGACTCCCCACCTCCTGGCCATTGCTCCCCTGCTGAAGAGAAGGAAAGCAATAGGGAGGGTTTTACACCATGGACAGCACTGAAAGTAATAGTGAGGGGTCTGCACCAACAGAAACAGCTCCCTCCCATTAAAAGGGAGTCAGATCTTTCCACCTGGGGAGCCTAGGAAAGATTGTTTCTTCTAGCAGGGCAGGGGGAAAAGGGGAACAGAACGGTGGAAGATTACCAAAATTATTAGACCTTCTTGGGGTCCCCTCAGAGTCAACTCACTCAGTAAATGGATAAAAATGCACAGCTTCTTGAGAGAAGCCCTTGCTCCCCTCAGCACCCCAAACCTCTCCACCTTCCATAAGACAGAGAATACATCAGCACTGAGACCCAGCCACCCAAGAGCTGTCCAAGAGTTACAGCCACTTCTCTGCTTCAGGGAGAGGTGGAGATGTGGGATCAGTTTAGGGGGGCTGCTGTCAGCTGATGCTTACTGGTCTCACAGTGGGGTCCTTCCCAGCCGTGGCACTCGCAGCGGTAGCTCCCCGGCCCGAGGATGCACACGCCCTGGTTCATGCACGGGTTGGGCTTGCACAGGTTCACGGGGCTTCTTGCTTCTGCAACAGACACAAGCAGAGGAGCAGGCTCAGGCACACCTGGAACGTTACTAGCTAGGACCCACATCCATCAGGAATGCTGCAAAAAATGTCATCAAAGGTTAATGGACTCGAAAAACACATTAACATGGCAGAGGGTGTAAGCCACAACCCTGTCTTGACACTTTAACCTAGAGAACAGAATGGCTTTTCTAGGTGTCTTCATCTGGAGGAGAATTCCTAGTAAAGCTTAAAAGAGTGACAGCGTGTTAGGCTGCATAGACAGAAGAGCAAAATGGAGCATCTTCAGAGCTGTGAGCACCCCCAGACTCCCCACATCCAGACACGGACAACACAGAGCAAGACACATGCCCTGCTCTAACAAGTTCACAATCCCAAACACCACAGGAGTTCAAACCTCACTTTGCCTTGGAGAGGACAGAAGTTTCCACTAGAAAGGAATAAGGAGAAGCTGCCAGCTGGGAAGCGAGGATGGCATGAATGGAAAACAACACAGGGAAAATTTCTGGGCTTCTTTTCTGGGAGGTTTGAGAGGAGCCTGCAAGCGCAGCCCAAGTTATTAGCCCTGTTGTTATGAAGTATGTGACAGCTTTCCCAACCCTCTCAACACAACAGAGCCCAGCTGTCAGCAGGGCTGGCAGTGTTCCACACTGCCTTGCTGCCAATACATTAGGTTAAGTAGCAGCATCCCAGAGGGATTTGCTTCCAGTCTGCTGGCAACACCACCGCAGTGTTGGTGAGGGTGTGAAATTCCTCTGCTCAACAGCTACGTGGTGTAGAGCTGCTTGCCTTACTCTTTGCTCCTGGGTAGAAAAATCTCAGAGAGAATAGAAAAAGGGGAAGAAGAAACAATACAAATACCATCCCCTGTCTGTCAGGGAGCTTTCCACAGCTTGACACACACCGTGCTCCTTCTCCCTGTACAGATATGTGCACGTCAAGTCTCAACCTACACCTAACACTGGCAAAATTATAATTGAAATTTTTTTCTTTTTTTGGACAGTCTTAGACCTGAGACATCTCAATCTTTAGCTCTGGTTGATTTTATAGGGAACCCAGCTGGGTTCAGAAACATTTTTGTCATCATGGGACTTCTGAGACAGGGTCCTGCCTGACAGTGTATCCCCAGGGATGGACACTTTTGCTTTCACTGGGCTGGAAGAGCCACTGGCAATGAAAGCTGGATCTCTTGGACACACCACTCATCTTCCAGGTGCTGCTCTTCCCCAGGGAGCTGTTCCGTGGTGCTCTGCTCTACATGGCATGTGTCCACCACATCCCTCCAGGGCTGCTCCACAGCATAACCTCACAGTCCCTGCTGCTTTGGGGAAGAATTTCTCTGAACTCAAGCCTGCTGTTAACACACCTTAAATAAGGTTCTTGCACTTTCATGATGTCAATAACTTGTATTTCTATTAATCAGATTCATATATATTTAATGCTTGGGATCTTTTCTCCTTTTCTTCTGGACTCTTTTCAGCCGAGCCTCAGAATTAATATCATATTCCAGGTATCCAGAGGCAGGGTCTGTTTCTCAAATACTTTTATCGTGAATCATAAATTTTTTGAAGTCCTTTCACAGACAATGATTCTGTTATTAAGCCTTGGACTTGGGAGTAGAAGACTGAGTGAAGGGCTTATCTTTACATCGCCCTTGGTCCCAGCCTATCTAGTACAAACTGCGGTTACCTACACGTGAAATGAAAGCAGAAATTCAGTCTCAGGAAATGATATGTTATTACCCTGACTCGTTGAACCTTGCTGTCTCTTCCCCTTCACCCCTGGCGTTTTAGCTAATTTCAAGGTACAGTACACTGTTTTTGTAATAACACAGCTGAAAGCACCACTGCAACAGAAACACACTGAAAAGCTCCAGGTAGAAACCATCTGCAGAGCCTGCCAGGAGAGCGGCTCCTCAGCCCAAAGAGAGGATGCTGTAGCTCTTTCTAAGCCTGAAGGGGACACGGGCATGCCCAGGGATGAAAAGGACCTCTGTGCTGAAGCTCAAACATGCTTCTTCTTTTGATCTTACAAATATGTTAAAACATAATAAAAGCAAATAGCTAGATGTTAAACTTGGGCTATTCTGAATGAGAAAATAAGGCATTGTATTTTACCCTGGAGCTCTTTCACCACCACTGTCTGCAAATTAGGGCTGCTGTCCTTTTGTAAAAGCTGATTTCCATCAAATACAGGCACTCACATTCAGGACTCAAAGTTTTGAAGAAAGTGCACCTTTTCCTTTTATTTTTACCCTCTCACAAACACATGTTTTTATACGAACATTTGAAAATTCTTCCCTTCCACTTTGAAGATAAGGGTTTGGTCCTACAAACAAGATTAATCACAATTTGTCTGAAGGCCTAGTTTAACAGTCTGAAGGCTTCAAAATGGACAGATTCTGATTTTAAGATTAAATACAGTGCAACACAAATAAAATCTCAAAAGCCTACATGATAATTTCGGTAGTGGGATATTAAGGACGAACAGAAGTGATGAGGTTGTAGACTCACCACTTTACAAACACCTGGTCACAAACCTGTTGATCAGAGCAGAGACCTCACTCAGGGACCAGCACAAAAAAGGGGCCCATTAAGCACCCTCCCCCCAGCAACAGTGCAGGGGTACAGTAACACACAGCAAATTCTACAGATTTAAAGCAACATCAGAAAAAGAGCAAACTTCTTTTTCTTTCAGAGAAAGCAGAACCTAGACCTAGCAGGACTGGAAAGAGCCACTCACACTATGCCCACTCTCACCCACTGGACTGAATCTCAGGAAAGTTGGTTACTATTCCTCTGGGATTGCTTTGGACAATCATCGGATCTCTGTGTCATAGTTTCCCCAACTCTAAAATGCAAAACACAGTATCGAGTTCAGTCAGTAAAACATCAGAAAACCTCCAACAGCAGCAGCTGGTGGCACTGACATAGAGAGTGAGGACTGGAGGCTCTCCTACCTTCACAGATCCTTTCGATGATAAGGCCTTGGTAATACTGCAGGTCTTCATAGGAGGAGACGTGCACCAGGTAGTTGGGAGACCCAGCAACTCTCAGCAGCGTGTCCCTCTCTGCGTCCCCAATGACAACCACGAACACCAAGATGCCATTGTGCCTCAGCTGCTGAGCTGGGGCAGCTGCATCCTGCACGCCACCTCCGTTGGTGAGCAGCACCACCACCTTATTGACACCAGGTCTTGCTCCCTTCTGCACAGTCATTACATCGCTGTAAACGTGAAGCAAGGCACTGCCAGCAGAGGCTGAGTCCCCGAGGAAAGGCACCTGGTCGATGGCCTGGAGAACAGCAGAGTTGCTCGTGTGGGTGTCCAAAGCAAACACAGTGTGAGCTTTGCTGCCGTAGATCACCAGGGCAATTTGGGTGACGTCCCGGTTGATGACGAAGTGCAAACAGCTGCTCCTGACAAAGCGCCTCAGACGCAGAAAGTTCTCCAGGCCAACTCCAGATGAGGCATCCACAGCAAATGCCAAATCAAGAGACTGGGCCTGGCAGCCTGTGGAAAGGAGCACAAACATGGTATCTCTCAGAATATACATCTACTCCTTTCTGACTGAAAAACAGCAGTGGGAGAAAATCATGGGCAAAATTCAACACTGCTGATCACTGACTGTCAAGGGTGATCTACGTCCCTTTCACACCCATAGGAAGAGAGCCATCACAAAAATCACTCATGGAGGGTTAGCCCCTGGATCTGTGACTGACAAACAAAACAAGGACATTCGTCCTTCTGTCCTTCCTTCCTCCCTGATGGAATTCGGGGCACCTCTGCATGGTTTGGCAGACTTGTCCCACAATGCCCATACCACAGTCTTACCTTCAGGACTGCCCACACTGCAGATTTTTCTCTGCAGCTCTGGGATCCTGTTGAACAGGTCCTGGGGGTCTGAGTAGACGATGGTCTGCTGTGGATTGCCAGTCACCGTGGTCAGCTCTGCTCTCATGAAGCTGCTGCCTACGCCGATCAAGAAGAGATTTTGGTCCATTGCATACTTAGCGGCTTCTGCCACCGAATCCTGGGACTTGGAGTCAGTGAGCAGGACAACCACGCGTGGGAGATCATCTTGCACATCTGCAAAGACTGGGGTACTCCTAAAACCGTGCTGTGCAATGTATTGCAGGGCTCTGCCTGTCAGGGTTCTTCCTCCACTGAAATTCAAGGCATCAATACTCTTCATGAGACTGAATGTGTCCTTGTGTCGGCCCAGTTCAATGGGTATCTTCACATCATCATCATACTGGGCCACCCCCACGCTCACTGGCGAGTCTTGGCCCACCATGGCTTGGAGGAATCTCTTGAGGAAGGCCTTGAAGCGCAGGAACCCTTCCAGTGTGACCCCTGCTGAGCTGTCCATCAGGAAAAGGAGATCCACGCCACACTCAAGGCTCAGCTTTGCTGCTGGAAAGGGAGAAGGCAATTAGTCATTTGCAGGGCAACCCCAGAGGGGGCCTGCTGGAAGCCTTGTGAAGAGGGGACATTGTGTCCAGTAACCCAAACATTTTGCCACTCATATCATGAGCTGGAGGACAAATGTGCCAGGAGCAGGCTTTGTTTTGGTTGGATGCCATATAAACCTTTAGAGACAGGAAATATCTATGGGAATTCACAAACTTTTGGGTGGCAAACTTCAAATCAGAAATGACAACTCCACCCTCTTAGTGCTGTGGGCAAAGCGCTCTGAATGACTCAATCACGTATTGGAGAAAGGAGTCCAAGCACCAGACCCTCACCTGTAACACCCTGAGACACTTTGAAGTGGGAGCCTTGGTCCTGGGGAAAGTAAGAACAAGGTGTTTTCTAATGATCAGGAGGTTTTGGCTTTTTTTACATTGAACCCCCAAAACCAGGAGCTCCTGCTAGACCCATGTGTGCAGGGAGGGGACCAACAGACACATCCACGTCTCTCCCAGCGTCTCTGTTCTCCTGATCACCTGGCACCTGCATTCAGACACAAAGGCAGCCATGCCAGGGTGAGACTGTCAATATTGGTGCTCTCTGTAGGCACACAGTGTCTGAACAGCAGGACCCAGTCACTGGGCCTGGCACAGGATCAGCATGAGAGTAAACTCGGCCTGCCTTCTGGAGAAAAGCCCAAAGACTGTGGCCCAACCGCAGGTGTCCCCATGGCAGCACAAAGGGCACCACGAAGGCAGGACTCGGCTGAGAGGGAAGGAGACAGAGCACATGTTCACACCTACCACAGTGGACGTCTGCTCCGTACCCCAGCACGCAGAGGCAGTGGTATCTGTCCAGTCCCTCCGGGACACACGTGCCACCATTCTGGCATGGCTGGGAGTCACAAGGGTCTAAACAGGACAGGGAAGAGAAAGACAGGGAGTCAGCAGGGAGCCTGCCCCTCCCCATCCTCTGCCAGCGTGAGCATTGCCATTAGTGGAAAAAGGGTCACAGCTCTGCCCCTCTTGCTACAGAGTTTGAACTAACACAGGGCCATGTGTACCCTCACCTCCATGGCAATTTCTTTTTGGGATGGCTCTCCAGCCGGCTATAACAAGAAAGCAAACCAGACTGTGACTTCATTCGATTTGGAACAATGCCAGTGACACCATATTCGTATAAACAGAGAATTGCTAAAGGTCCTGCAGTCCTGCCAGATTTACAGCAGCAATGAGGGGGTTAGGCTCTGGCCTGCTGCTTGGACAGTGTTGTACTGATAAAGAAAATGAAGCTGTTGTCACCTGAACTTGCAAAAAGGACTGACGGACCACAGCTATTTCAACAGCCAAAAACCAGGCTGGTGATCAGCAGGCGTCAGGCTCCCTGCTAACCTGATGCTGCTTGTGGTACCAAGCGTATGGCTGGAGGCATCACTGCATGCTGCCCTGGCTGGAGAACACTGACTCCCTGCAGGCACTGGGAAGCAGTGCAAGACTCTGCCCCCAGGACATGAACAGCCAAGGATTCACTGGCTCCTCAAGTGGAGGAGAAACTACTGGGAGGCATTTTAATACAAAAGAACTCTGGTCATAGATACCCATGAGAAACAAAAAATGGATTAAATATCTACTGATCACAGTCTCTCACTCAGAACAAAATTTTTGAGAAGTGAAAATAAACCCCTGTCTTTTTGTTCTTTATTTATTACCTTTCCTGCTTCATAAATTAAAATTTTGGAAAAGCAAACTCCCACCTGGACAAACAGTTCGGAAGCATCTGGATGGGTGTTTTATCAAGACCCGCTTCCACCTGAAACAGGAAAAATAAGACCTATCATAAATCTGAATATTAACGAGGTGCCTTTAAGGTTGACCTTACTGTGTTTTCAATGGAACAAATTTTCCTTTGAAAACACAGGTTTCCAAAACAAGTATTTAAAAAAAAAAAAGTCCATTCTAAATGAGGTGGCAAAAGGAAAAACATAATTTCACAAAATCTACCCTTTTGTTTTCAAATCCAACTGTAATCTTTACATTTAAAGATTATGGATGCATTTTTAAGACTCAAAAAAATTATTTTGCTTGCTTGCTTCTCAGATCAGCCAATGATCAGAGCAGAGACTCTTCCTAGGACTAGAGACTATGTGTGCATCAGTCTTCTGAGGGATCTTCATCCCAGTAAATACTCAAGGTGAGATAAAAGCCTCATTACTGTATTTCTTATCTCTCGGCCCCACTCATTTTTAGAGATGTGGGTGTCCAGCTTACCTGACGAAAGGGCACAGCGAAGCCTGCACTGCATTGGGCTGCTTTGAGCCTTTCCAACACACATAGTTGCCAGCCAGCTCTTTCACAGTCTCCAGGGTCCTTCGTTCACAAGGGTGGGACTCAACTTTGCAGCCTGTAGCAAAGTAAAAGGCAAACTTGCATCATATGCCTGAAAATACAAAGGCTGTGAGAGCAGACAGCCATTTTCAACTACCTGACAACAACAGACTGAGCAGAGGTTCCAAGAGCCTCCATGAGACCCTGGAGGAGCAATTTCCCACTGAAAAGCTCACTAGCCTACTCCACTTTCTGGGGAGCTAAATATTTAGCCTCCTTTGCTTTGCCACAAACCTCATACTGCTGAGTTCACGGTTCAATGACAGCTTTTCAGCCCCTTTGGTGCCTTTATCATTCATGTGTTTGATTTTCTGCTACCTCTGGACCACTCTAGTTCTATCCTTTCTAACTCCTGCAAGCCCCGGGTGCCTCCCCTTAGCACACAGCCAAGTCCATTAGAAAATTTAATACAACTGCATTTAGCCCCCTATCCCCTGCCACATGAGCAAAACCCAACATTCCCATTTTCGGAGGTGAACCAGGATGCAGAAAGATTTAGAACTCTGCAGCTTGGAGGTATCTGGAGAGCATGCCATCCAGTTTGGGCACCAGAAGCAGGTTACCTCGAAGAGCACCACCTGCTAATTCCCCTGTATGCTTCCTGACACTGCCTTATCTTCCTCACTCAGTGCCATGGTCCAAGCTAAAAGCCTGGGCATGGAGGTGGGGCCAGCAGGGTCACCTGGAGCGGTGGCAGTGCAGACAGGGTCACTCAGGGTGCTGTACAGGCCGTTGGCAGCATCGTCAGCATCTCCAGCAAAGAGCAGGTGCCGCTCAGGGGGCTCGCTGGCCAGCACGTGCAGCTCCTCCCACCTGCCGAGCAAGGGAGCAGTCAGCTGCTCAGTCTCCCCCACAAAGAACTAAGAATCCAAACCAACCCTGTGCAACAAATAAAGAGTTGATGCAAAACCATGGCACTCTTCAGTTTCCACGATCCTGGCGTGTTTAGTCTCAGGCAGAAGCGTAGGTCTACTCAGTGGAAAAGTTTCCTTCATCAACTCTGGTGCTCCTTCTACATCAGCTACCAAGTCAGTGTTTCCTCCATGCCTGTATTACCCTGCAAATTCCCTTTTGTCATGGTTTAAGTACGGTATTCCCAAGTTCAGTGCTCTCACTGAAATCAGGTCTACACTTGCTTCCCCTCTCACCTCCAGCTGGAAACACGAAAGGCAAAGAACACAGATTGAGATAAGAACAATTTACTGAGAACAGAAATGAGATGAGAAATCGAGCAGTAACAGCAGCAATAACAATATTAATAACAAAAGGTATAAGACAAAAATCAATTTACTTGGAAAGTCTGTCTCCATACTGACTGTTTCGTCCACCACACTTTCTCCCTCTCCTTGGAAGGAAGGAATGCCCTTCCTCTCTGAAGGGAGAAAGTCCCTTTCCCCTACTCCTGGCAATGACAAAATGGTATGGATTATCTCCTAGACACACCCACAACCACACCCACTCAGCTACAGGGGGAAAAAAAAAATTAACTCTGCTCTGGCAAAAACTAGGACACCTTTTCTCTTTCCAAAACTCATATCTAGCCCAAGACAACCCCTCACTCACCAGGGCTTGCCATTTGGCTAGCTGAGTGTCTGCTCCCCACTCTGGAGAGTTTCCTACTTTGGAAACTTGATTCCCACTGCAAAAACTGTGATGTGTCTCTCCTTCACCTGCATCGCAGGCACTGCAGTGCTGCCCTGGGACTTTCCATCAGAAATGATAATCAGGACTTCAGGGACACTTGAGTTTCTGCCACCAGGGAAACCCTTGTGAAGAATGTACTTCAGAGCCCGACCTGTCTCTGTGCTCCCACCTCTAGAAAGCAGGGAGATATAATCAGAAAAGAAGAAATCAAAATTTCTCCCCTGCTACTGAATTTACCATTTGGGTTTCAAATTTTTACCCTCTGGTAATGGGAAACATAGCCTCTGGCTGCTTGTCACCACACAACCTATCCATGGGGATGTCTAACCCTGTCATTCTTCTCATCTGCCTACCCACAGGTCCCATCTATTCACCCTCACCTCCCTCCTCTCCAACCCAGACTTAGAGTTTCCAAGAGACTTCTAAAATTCAGCAGAGTGTTTCTGCAATTGGTGCAGTAACCAGAACTCTTGGATATTTGAATTTTATTTCCAGCTTTGACAAATGTCTCTACAGCTTCTGTTTTTCCATCTGAAAATCGTGGTCATTTTGGCTGTCGAAGGGGTGCCAG
>VZTA01026182.1:0-21656 GCA_013398855.1 Mohoua ochrocephala
CAAAACAACTGATCATATCGTCACTATACATTAACAAATATGTCCCTTCATTACTTGAACATTAATATAAGGGAAAAGTTGTTTGTCTAATTCAATGCTTAAAATATTTTGCAGGTTTCGCATTTTGAAAATACTAAAATATATTAATTATATGAAATTAAAAATTGAGTAAATGCAATGACAACAAAGATGAAGAATTGTATTCTTCAAGGAAAACCTTTAGTAACTGGTTAATTTTGATTCTTTTATAAGCTACAGAATATATTTCTGGAGAATACAGGTGCTAAATACAACCAAAAAGTACAGAAAAGACCATATAATATATGGGAGTAAAGTATAAAAAACCCCCTAATTTTAGCAAACGGTAAACCTCAATCCAGATTTAGGAATTATCAGAAGGTCACAGTGAAAGTGAAAATGAGAGGATACTGCTGTGTTTACTTTTTAAAGGTATTTTTTATAGGTGAACATTATTAGTTCTCATTGATGCTTCCATTATTTTTCACTGCTATATAACTCCTTCCTGAAATTTCCATTTCCCCTAATCATTACAAATGTGTTTGTGTTTCAGTTCCGTGCAGCAGTCTGTGTATGCCTGTTTCCCCCCGAGTCAAAGCATTAACTGTGTCTTTCCCTCACACTCAGTCATGGACACCAAATCGTGTCAGCAGTGTTCAGGCAGTGTTCAGTTCAGTGTTTGGGCTAAGGAAAGCACTGAAAGTAAAAAACACCTCAGTGATCCCTGATGGCACTCTAATAATTATTGAAGAGTTGCACTAGGAAATCAAGCAACTGTTGCCAGGTTTTCTGCCACGAAATTGTGGAAAAGGTGGCAATGATGCCAAGTGGATGCAAAAGAAAATGCTCTATCAACAGGTTTTTGAGGAAGTTGCACTTAATTGTGGTTGTGCTGCACAAACATAGGGTTTCAGGGTTTCAGGCAAAGATTTTCAAAACCAGATGTGTTTTTAATCTACATCATCGTATCTTAATCTACATCCAAAATCACTGCTAATCTTGGAATAATAGCTGCTAATACAGCTACCAAGGAATCTTGGTTATATCAAGCCATAGATTTTTGACTCAAATCCATCTGAAAATGCCTGCTCTCTATTTACAATAATCCAGTAATCTTTATTCACTTCAGTTCCTTATTCTCCCACAACTCCCTATTTCTGGAAGGATTCCAACAGTTAAAAAAAATACTACAGATTTATTTAAAACCCATTTTCCAAAATGTGATGCAGTAATAGAAGGAGTTTAATGAGGAACATCATTATGTGTTCAACAGAAAGCTTTCTCACTGATCTTGTCGCAAAAAAAAGAATCTTTCCCTCATTACTGGTGTCTTTCTGACTCAGCCAGGCTTTCATGTAAAAATAACACTAAGCTCACAAACTTGTGGTGGAATGGCAGCTATATTAGACACAGTTTTATTACCACTTACCAGTTATTTTTAGAAACCACAGATCAGCTTTTAACTTGAGTGGCAGAGTAGCAAAGAGAAAAAATTGTTCATAGCTGGAATTTCTCTGAGGACATAGAGAAGTACCAACACTTAGGAGAGGTGGAAACAAAGGCTTCAAATGACAACTAGTATTAACCAAGGAGTATGCAAAACATCTCTATTGATTTTTTGAATGAATCTTGTCAATTTGATATTATTTTAATTTTTGAAGTGCCAATCAAGGGATTTCTTAATGAAAAAACTTGCAAAAACTGTGTCAATTACTGAGGATCGTGACAGCTCGGAACAGTGATAGACACGCTTGCCACTGCACACTCCTGAGTATGTGTTTTTTAAAAAATATTTATTTTGTTTCTGCAAATTTTGAATCTTGCTTCATCCAATGTGCTCTGGTATTGTACACAGCGACTTTGCTATGCCCTGTCAGACACAGCAAAAGTCAAAAGAAGGCAGAATTCACGTGAAGGAATCCTGTGGAAACTCTTCCATTACTTTCCAATCCTAAGATCTTTCCAGGATGCCATCAAGCTAACTCCCTGACAAAAAGGACAGTCAAGAAAGGAAAACTCTAAGTATTTACAAGTATCTAATGGAGAAGTATAGTTGTTGGTGCTATGAGGTCAAATAGAGGTGATTGCTTTGTCTGGCAGGAATGAAAATATTTCTAGTACTACTAAGGAGAAGTAAATTAAAACCACAATTAAATAAAAATAAAAATATTAGAGATTCTCTGGATGCAGAATTTTCCATCAGTCAGTAGAGTTGGTGGTATATAAAAAAAGAGCACATGCTAAACCAAAATACTGATGACTGAATTAATTAATAAACTCTATTCCTTGATAGAATGTTCTTTGTAGTGTTCATGGTTTACTCAATATAGGGCTGCTTGAAAATTTAACTTCTATTGTTTTCTCTCTCTCTGCGAAAAAAAGGTATCACTTTTTCTTTAACAGAAATTTTTAAATTTCTTAGATCATAGATTTAGAATTTATTTGATTTTTTTGTGCTTTATGTTATGTTCCTAACTTGGATTTTAATCTAGAGTACAGGCTGTCTATCTGAAGGCTTCCTGAGCACCTATAAATGTTAGTGACATAGTTTGAATATTTTCTGAAGAAAATATGTTACTATTAGTTTGGTGCTTAATGATGGACTTGAGAACCTGAATAAAGACAAGGTTGTTAAATTATCTCAAAGAAATAAACTAATGTAAATGTTGTACTAATCATCATGTTGTTATACTAACAATCAGGAACTAAAAAATAAACCCAGACGCACTCATTCTTGAGAAAATTACTATAAAGGCATACAAATAAGTAGCTGCTGTGCAGAAATCATTCTGATTAATCAATAGGCATTTAACTATAGTACTGTAAGTTAAGAACCTGACTGACTCAAAAATGTAAAAAAAAAATTAAAAAACAGCAAAGAAATTATCCATTGCTGTTATCTATTGTTGATGTAAATTTGGATTGTGTTTGGGATGAGATATTGGCTGGTTGATGGAATTTGAACATGTGTGGATAGAGCAAACAAATATTAACCCCTGCCTCTTCTCCATTTTCCTTCTTAGAGATTAAATGTTGTATAATGCAAAGATAAATTTTCAAACCCCCAAACCTCCTAATTCAATGTTGTCACAATAGCAGGGCTGGCTCTAATAGTTACATGTTTTGTGAACACCCCCAACAGCCCCCAATGCACATCTCCTTCCTCTTATTTTTCCTAGCCTTGATTTTCCTTTTTTTAGCATAACCCAATGCAGCTCTCAACCATTTCAGACATCTTCTGTCATTCTCACCCTCAGCTGTTTAGACAAGACTTCTTATCAACTTTTCCTTCCTGACACAGATCCTTATCCTAATTGATAGCATGTTTTCTCATATACTGTATCCCCATGGGTTGTGATTACTTTTCTTGGCTGACAGGTATGTCAAAAAGGAGCTGAGTCTGGAGTGTGAAAGAGACAGATGTGTTTAGAGCAGCACAGGAAGAAGAAGTAGAAAGGGAGATGTTCTACAGACAGAAGAGACTTGCGGAGTAGGGAGCTGAAGTAAAGACAAGGAGAAGCTGAGCGGAATAAAAAGTGGTGCTGTCATCTGAGAGTACATGAAGATGGAAGAGGGCAGCCTGACTTGGTTTCCTGTTGATGCCAGTTACAGCAGCATGTAACTAAATTTACAGGCGACTTTCTTCATTTGTCTAAATGCAAAGTTCAGAATTACGTTCGTCACATAAAGTTCACTTGGACCTACTTCAGAACAGTTGGATATCCTCATCAAAAACCCCTTTAACAAGACTGAAATCGGTGTAGTTAGGCTGGTGAACAAGAATTAGAGATCAGAGATCAGTTTGAAGGTTTCTTGCTGCCTTGAAACTGGACAATATCAAACCTCAGTTTATGTTGGTTTAAAATAAGGGGTGTATTAGAAAAGAAATGCAAAACTGGGGACTCGGTTTTCAAGAGCATGTGCGAGCTCAGTTTTCATGGGAGTTATGAGAATGTAGAAATGAAAACCTTGATGCCTGTAGATCACAAGTTTCTAGCATAGACACTTTTATTCATCCTTGGGAACATGCTCTAAATGAGACTGCTAGGACTAAGGACTCAGATTTGTTGGATTTTTTAAAACTTAAATCCCTTTAAGACCTTATCTGCTCATCTAAAAATGTCAACAATTTTTCATGTCAGTATTGACTTCAAAACTGAATTGGCTTCTCACATGGAACAGAGAAAGCCTTTATGTAAGAGATCGTGCTGTACCTGCTTTTGTGATGTCTTGGTGACTGATGATATCTAGGTGGCCCTTGAATGTGTGGGTTGGACCTGACGACCCCTCAAGGCCTGACCTCGACCATTTGTGATTCAGAGATATGTTAGAAAGGATGTAATCCATGGTGGCAAGGAGAGGTATCCGTTCTCTGTTTGAGTCAGTGTTTAGGCCCCATTGTTGCAGACATCCCGGGAAGATCCCTGAATTCAGTACTTGTCTGCATGGGACAAAAGGAGTTCTCAGAAATGGTCCTCAGCCTGAGCGGAACAATTATCCATGATGAGGCCAAAATTTGTAAGCTGGGAAATTGCTTCCTTTTTTTTTAATTTTAAGTAAGTTCTTCACAGTAAGAAATAAGGAAATTCCTGCAGATAAATACAAAGTTTAAAAAAAAAATAATAGGCATGTAAACCAGATGTCCCATAGAAGTATTTGTTTCTATTAAGTAGCCAATGCTGGGATGAAGTTATGGTTACCAAACAGCTGAAGATAAGCAGGGAGGAAGATGCATACTATTTTTTTTTTTTTCTCTTAAGGGAAAACGACAGCACATAAACATTTCACAAAACTTTTCATTCCTGGTTACATAAGTTGCCTGAAATTTAAAAGCCTCAAGATCTAATTCATTTTCTGTACTCCTTCACTTTTTAAATTGGAAATCTCTTTGCTAATATAAGCAGTTTTGAAACTGTATAATTTATTTTATAACTTTCAAGAGCAGTAATTGAAAAGTAGCTAAAAGACCTGCTACAGTGAGACTGCAATTAAAATTTAACAGTAAAAACCCAAAAAACTAATTTTCATAATTTTGCATCAGAACTAACAGAACGACCTAAAATTCCGTTTCAAGCTCACCATGTCATATTTCAAGAGCAGTCTTAACATCTGCCAAAACTTTCATAGAATGAGACACTTTGATCGGAGTAATTGCACATTCTTTGCACATTTCATAAGTTAAATTATATATATTTATATTATCTGTAAACACCGTATGACAAGTCATACTAAATAGCACTAATACCATGGGCTTTTTGTAGCAGGAGAGTTTTAATAAACAAGAGGGTTGCATTTAAATGTGCTAGGCCAGATCCAACAACCTACAGAGTACATAGGATTCATGGCACCACTGCATATGGCCCAGTGATTTCTCTGCTATTGATTCCCCCAGGTGTTACCGACTGAATAAAAGTCACCAATTTGCTGTGGAGAGCCTGCACATGAAGTCCCTGGGTTTCTCAAACCACCTGCTGAATCCATGTTGGAAGGGGTGGCTGCTGGGCTCCAGGAAATTGTCAGCCAGGCAAGGCAGAGAGGAGAAATAAGGAGGCACAGAAAAACCTATAGGAAAGGGACACACTTTGTGGAGAAGAGGCATAATGAAATGATGTGTCCAGGAGCTTACAGGCTGTGCAAGTCAGAAAAATAAGGCAAAGCAGACCCTGCTCCTGTGATCTGAACATAAAATGGTTCTCACTTCTCCTAGTTTTTCCCCTCATGTTTTCCTCTAAGAGATGATTTTTTTTTCTTCTTGAGAAAATGCAATGAAAATAAGTTTTATGTAACTAGTATCAGAAACCATTTAATCCTAATAAAAACCTAGACTAATCCTTGACATTCTTCACTCTTTTTATTTTTAGGAAGCCTTTTTCCACCTGCCATCAAACATCAATATAGATGTCAATGTTATCAGGTTCAAAATATTCATTCACTTCATTTTCCTGAACAGTCTTGCCATGACTTCCATTGTTTCTGTTGCAGAAAGAGTCTGGTTGAGGATGGTTCTTTCTGTGATGTATCACAGAATGTCAGGTAACTTCAACAGGCATCAACACTACGGGGGATTAAATTAGTAGTGATACATTCATGCAGTTTGAGGATCTGTGATAGTGTCAGCTCTCCCTGTGACATCAGTGGCAGAGCAAGCCTAACCTCAGAGGACAAAAGAGACTGTTCTGAGGCTCAGTGTTAGCATTAATGCCACCTCTCTCCATCAGAACAGCCTGCACGGCTGTATAATCAGTTTATAAAGACACAGCAGCCTGTTTAATCACACCCAGTGTCAATGCTGGCATTTGACTTGATCATGTAGATCCCCAAAAGATTAGAGCTTGTTTTGTTCATGGCAGGATTTCAATGCACAGACAGCTCTATAAATATTCCCACAAAGCTAAACTGTCTAAACAGGCTGCTGTGAACTTTCAGGTGGTGCAAGATGATGTCACAGCACTTAAAACAAGCTACCAAAAGCAGGGATTGTGAGGGAGGAATAAAGGAAATTATTTCAGGAAAAATCAAAGACTGCAGTTTTAAAAGTAACAGTAAACCTGAAGGGGCAGGAAAGATGATCTTTGAAAAGGAAAGGATTGAACCAGCCCATTGGAATCATATGGGGAGAGTCAATTATGACCCATTCTTCTACTCAGAGCCAAACTTAAAGTCCTTAAACATTTTTATTTTTCTTTTCAAATGCCTTCCTCAAAGACTTTAAGTGAGTTCTTCAACGGGGAAACGAAGAGAGCAGATATTTGTTTTCTCTCTCTGCATGAAAGAGTACAGAATTATTGGGATGCAAAAAAATAATTTCAGTATGAGTACATGTGCTGGAATGCACAGACATCTATTCACCAGTGACCTTTTAACACCCATCTTTCAGTACTATGCCAATTGTTTGTCAGCATTTTAAAAGTATCCGAAGTCTATATAACCGGTAATGAAAATTGTAATTCTAGGCACGTAAATTCTTCAAACATTTGATTGACTTTCTTAGAAGGGAAAAGATGAATAGCAATAAAAAAACAAACAAACAAACTTGTCATCTGTGGACTTTTTGCATTTCCAAAATTTCTATTTCCTCTGAATTTTTCACTGGAAATATTTCTCCTTCAAAGTACTTACTAGAACTAATGTTCATATGCGTTTGTTCACGTAGGAACTACAAACCAAAAGAATGCACACATAAACACAGATAAACATGACTGCCAAGACATATTTATGTCAGTAATTACTATTCTCTCAAAGAGCATTTTCATATATTGTGTGAACATCAGAGACAAATAAATGGCTTCAGGAATTGTTGCCAAATTTTCGTCCAAATTATTTTTTATTGTTTCCTCATGAATAAAGTTTCCAAAATAAAATTATTTCAAATTCAAGAGATACAATATAATAAAAGTAAAAATAGAACAAACAGAAATAGAATATCTTTGAGATTCAATAAATTTCCTAAGATTAACATTTTGTAGTTATGATATGGATTTTTTTTCAAAATCTCTGTTTCGTTAATGTGGTCCAGAGTTGAACGAAAAGAAAGTATAAAAAACACACTTATTGTAAGACATCAATGGAGAACATCTGCACCATACAGTTACACTAGAGCTCTACTTTCAGTCTACACACTGTTCTACTGGGGGAAGTAGTCTAGTGATATTTTTTGCATTCAGCTTTGATTGTTTTATTGCTTTGTACATATAAATGTTTTGTACATACTAGTGTTAATTTTTCTTTAGTTGTTTGTATTTTCATCCTCCCTTGAATTACATAAATCCTGAGTTTAAAGTTGACCAGTTTCTTCAAGGAAAAACAATATCTAAAATGCAAAGACAATATGGAACCCAGTGAAAGTAGAAATTTATGTAAGCACTATATCCTTTCTAAAACATACTTGGGAGGATTTTTTTATCTGGATAAACACAATAAATATTGGTATGAACATTTGCTGAGAGACCTCCTCAAATCCCAGAACTCTTTGTCTTCTGCTTTCTACTGTTCTTTCCTGGCCTTTATGGCCAGAATATATTGATATTTCTGTCTAGACAGGAGGTAGTTACAGAACGACCACAGGGAACAGAGCTCAAACACCTAAGGCACTCTCAGGGGTAAAAGAAAAAGGAAAAACCCAAAACTTCAGTGAGTGACTGAATAAAACAGGAAAACCCACTACCTCCTCCCAAACCTTTTTATATGACTATTACTTATTGAAATCTAAGATACAGAAAGGAATAATTATGAGAGACATCTAAAGCACAGCAAACTCATGGGCACTTTCTGCCTAATTAATTCATAACTCATAAAATTATTAAATGGTTTGTTTTGGAAGGGACCTTAAAGATCATCTAGTTCTAACAGCCCCTGTCAGGGACATGTTGTGGACACCTCCCACTAGGCCAGGTTGCTCAAAGGCCCTTCCAGCCTGGCCTTGAACACTTCCAGGGGTGATGCAGCCACAGCTTCTCTGGGCAACCTCTTCCAGTGCCTCCACATCCTTACAGTAAAGAATTTCTTCCTTGCATCTGATCTAAACCAACTCCCTTTCAGTTTAAAGCAATTCCCTCTTATCTAACCACTACATGCCCTTGTCAAAAGCCCCACTCCAAATTTCTTGTAAGGCCCCTTTCAGTACTGGAATGCTGCTCTAAGATCTCCCCACAGCCTCCTCTTCTCCAGGCTGAACAACCCCAACCCTCTCAGCCTGTCCTTGCATGGAAGTCACTCCAGTCCTCTGATCATCTGCGTGGCCTCCTATGGACTCATTCCAAAAGGTTCACATCTTTCTTGTACTGGGGGGCCCCAGGGCTGGGTGCAGCACTCCAGGTGGGGTCTCACAAGGGCAGAGTAGATGGGGAGAATCACCTCCCTCAAACAGTTTATGGCATCCTGTGAAAGCCTTAAGAAGGTGGAAAATGTGAATTGTCCCCATAAACGTTTTGCTTTCTGAGAGAGAAGCCCAATGACTTCATAATGCATCTTACAAATCTGATGTGTTTGATTTTGTTGGTTTGAGCCAACTGAGAAATAAAACTTTTGAATCTCCCAGAAGTTGAAATCAAGATATTTTCTTAAAATGTAACAAAGGCGACATACAGTACATATTTACAGGATTCTCCCCAGAAAGATTTCGGGTTATTCGTTCTTCATTCTGTTAAACAAAGAAAAAAACCACAACTAATATTACAGCTCATGTGAATTTAATACCAATATGCAGCGATTTCTACGTGTTTATGCTCAAGTGGCTATGATATGAATTGGACTAACATGAGTATTCCAAGGTCTTCTTATTTTAATGATAATGAAAAGATTTTCTTTTATCCAAAAGAAAGACTGTAAGGTCAACGGTACGTGTGCCTTGGTTTTGATCTTTACAAGTTTGAAGCTGTCACTGTTTGGTAGGGGCAGCAGGAGTTCAGCCGTGGCCCAGACTTCTCCCTTTCTGCATTCCAGTCTCTCAGAGCAGCAGAAGCACAAATTCCCCCGGCATGTCAGCCACTTGATTTGTCAGACAGCAGAGTGTTCTTTTTCTGGACATGCAGGGCAGGACTTTCCCTTATGTCCTGTCCCTAATTTGAGTGCTTCAGAAATGGCAGTTAGAATATAACTGAGTGTTTTTGCCAAGTACAAGTCAATTATGACGTTTCAGTGCAGGCTAAGCACAAAAGATTCAGTTCTACACTTTCTGCATCTATAGTTAGTTGTGCTACTGTCCTGTAATGAATTGTGTCAGTTATCTATCTACTACTATCATCGGATTATTGTAATAAGAACAAAAGAAATCAAAAGGGCAGATTTCTGTTCATTTTTCAGGAAAATTATTTGCTTTATTCCCCTACCCACTGCTGACCCTGGTCAGATATATGATACCAGACTATGTCTTTCCCCTCACCTCATATTGCTTTACACAGGAGGGTTTCTACAGCTGGAAACTGTACATTGCAAATTGGTGCATGAGTTTCTACCTTGATTCCACCTACCGAACACAAGCACACAGATTGCCTAAAAGCACCTTGAAATCTGCAAGCTTTTTGTATAATTTATGGCTATTGGGTCTACTGATGAGTATAAACGGATATTGTTTTGAAACAGTGACTGGTGTTGGGCATAGTACATGTGTGAGCACAAACTTGCACTGATTTTTGAAGGAGCTATTCCATCTTAGTCCAGGGAGAAGTCCAGGCTGCCCACTGAATGGCAGATTGCTGAGAACAAGGGGTCTGATGGAGAAAGGATTGCCATAACCACGCTTCTATTATTTTATTTCTCCTCTAGAAATCCACTTCCAGCCACTATTTGACCTCTTTTCCCTCTGCTCTGGAATAGAAAACAGGCCTTGCAGTCACTGTGACCCCTCAGGTCAAGTGGCCACCTCGTGGTGCTGTGGAACCAGCATTTCCTTGATTTATGGGAAGATCTTGCTGCTTGTGAGGGGAAAATGATTTAAGGGGGGAAATAAAATTTGAATGGGAAAAAATTGCCCATCTATATGGAGAAGCAACCTGGTCTAGGCTTTGGAGTACCCTGGTCTAGTGGAAGGCCTGAGGAAGCAGTGGTCAGGGTGATAATTCATTTCCTTCTTCTCCTTCTCCCTTAATCTGATCTGGTTCAAGGCAAAAAATGGCAGAAATAAAGCTCCAGGGGCAGGACCTACAGTGAACATCCCCTTCCAACCAGCGGGGCTTCTCTGCCTAACTGCCAGAGTTGCCACACCGCCCTGCACAGGGAAGTCTGCTGCTTGTCTTCTGTCTGACTTATGGGCGTAGGACACCATGAAGCTGACCAGAAAATAAGTGTTTCTGTAAATTATTATGATTTATTTGACAACAACAATCGAGTTGCACAACCACAAACTCTGCTTATTCAATATTTTAAAACACAGCAGTAAATACAAATTGTAAATCAGAATCAATCTTTTTGTTAGTCTAGTGGATTCTTTAGAATTTGATAATCTCAATGGTCCAAAATGAGCAGAAGACTGAGAGAGATAAAAAATGCATCTTTATATGCAAAAATTATACCTCGTTCAGCCCGTGAATTGAAATGAAGACAAGGAACTTGAGCAAATGAGGCTTCCTCAGTGACATCATTAAGTGCTCAAACACGTAAGTGCCTGACTAGGGAATTAAGTCTCTTCATTATATTCCTCCTCGTATTTTTAGAAGTTCAAGACTACGAGTGGAAGGAAGTACAAATACCCACTAAAGTGTCCTTGCATGTTCCAGGATTCCTCAAGAGTCTGTGTGAAGTTTTTTCTGTAAGACTGATTATGAAAAATCTCTAGTATTGAAGAGTACTCACACCAAAGTTATTCAACTCACAGACCTCCCCACTTGTGCAAAAACAGTCAGATTAAAAAAAAAGAAAAAGTTTGATCCGTTTTCTGGAAGTAAAATATAAGTTTCATATTTCATTGAACAGACACCTTATGTGACAGCTGGATCTTGTTTCTTGGTCCTGGCCAACAAGGCCACTGCAAACAGTAACCTTTTCTAAGGTTTGCTAGCTTGGTTTCTGTTAGATCTACAAAAAATACAGACTGACCAACTGGATGAAACTCAAAGGCTGATAGAGGAAGATGAGACAGAAAGATCCAGTTTGATGCCTGAGTCTGACATGAGTGACAATGTATTCGTCCAAAGAAGAAGAACATAGGTATTTTAGTACAAGCCTGATTCCATCCAAGAGCACATTAATACAGGCTTTACCTGAATAAGCATTTCACACACATTGGTTTGGGATATCTGTGTAACAAATTGGTGGTGCAGGAGCATGCCTTCTTGATCAAACCCCTATATTCTGCATGCTGGTATCCACATTCCACTACATGCTAACTTCAGTAGAGGCATAATTATTCTCTAGAAATAATTAATTTCCTTCCACTTCTTTTACTGCAAAATATTTACTGGATTTTTCTTTCATGGAACATAACATTAAGTATTTCCTCCCGCTAGAAATTCTGCAGTTCCTAGGACCACCTGCATACAAAAAAATTTCATCCCTTCCTCCTCATACTCCCAAGACTTCAAGTAGAGGTGCCTGCTTTTTTACTTTGAAAGAGAATTTTACAGAGAATATTGTTCTACTATTAGTCTGCAGTGTACTCCGCCCTTTTGATCTTGGCTCACTCAGCCTGACTGCTTATATTCCACACAAGATGCTGAAGAATTATGGATCCATTTTGGGCAACAGATGTTACATGTTGGTCTTTTGATGTGAATTATAGGTGTAATACTGATGCTACTTTTGCTTTATGGCTCCTAGAAGTGATTCCCAGATCTGGAATCTGAAAACATGCTCTGGCCATATCCTTGTTCTCTGTGAGGACAAGGAACAGATTTGCAGTATCTTCCCTTCCACAAATCTTATTTTGTACATAAAACCAGTGCTCAAGAGGAATACCATTATGTGCACAAACAGGTACTGATCCGGATGATTATAAGGAACTTGGCTGCTTAGCAGAAAGGACACTGCTGTACACGTCAAAAAGAAAGCCTGCACCTACTTTAGGTAAATAAATTATTTTTTGTTGCTTTCTGTAGTGCTAATCTTGGGTCTTAAAGTTTAGCAGTTTCTTAACTCTGTTAACTGAGTTTAGTATGTCAGGGTGCATGAGTCACTGAATGAGGAATTGCAACATGAGGGTAAGAGAAGATCCAGATTTAGTAGAACGCACTGAATACTTATTTCTCTGAAGCTTAGAAATTAGTAATAATTTGTATGAATGGAAAAGCCCTCTGAAAGAATATCTCATAGTACATAGACTCTGAAGACATATTTGTTCCATCAGCAAGGACAACTGCTTGGCACTTCTTTCAGAAGACAAGAAGAAAGCAAGAAAGCAAATTGGAGCACTGCTAATACCTGCCAGTTTATTGCAGCGCTTCTGGAAATGGCTTTACCCTAATTCCAGCTGAAGAAGGTGAGTTGACCTTGTGTGTTCATGTTCAGAAATATCAAAAGACTTGTGTTCAGCTTATGTAAACTACATTAAAGAGACGTTTGGAGCATTGCTTTAGCAGATTTCTAGTGTAATGAGAGAAGATAATTCACACAGGGAAGGTTGAGAATAGCACCTTGATTTCTACAGAAAGGTAGCCATTATGATGAATGTGAATTTTGCCTTCTTTTATAAGTTACTGATGCAGTTTTCCTCGGTGTCACTGGCTCCTCTGGAGATCAAATGCTGTGTGACTTCCAGACTCACTTGACAGTCTGGAGTCTTGAAAGGGATGAGCAGTACCAACACTAATGGGCTGCAGCAAGTGCACAAGAACATACAGTTCCTCTTGGGACATTAATTGACCTCTTGCCTCATAGAGAAGGACTCCTTTTTCCCAAATATTTTCCAGTCATAAGGAACAAGGAACATAGGAACAAACCTTTGTGGTGCCTTCTGAGCAGAGCAAAGTGAAGACAATTAGGCTGCAGCACACCAAACACGAAAGCATAGGAGGGACGAGGGATCCTTGCAGGCGCAGAGTGACAGAGCATAAGATCAGTACTCAGGAGATAAAAGGAACTGATGAAAACACTGCAGAGCCCTGATGTATCACAGATACCAGGCAGATGTTTGCAGCATTTGCTTCACTGCCAGGTCCTTCTGTTGTTTCTGGGCAATCATCCATTTACTCTGTTGCCTCAGCTACAAGGTTTTTCTTTCCTGCCTGACAGCTGCTGATATTCGTTTTGGCAACAACACTTCTGCTTCACTTGCTCAATCTTTCCTGCTTAAAGAGAAACTTGGTTTCCTTACATACAGTTGCAAAATTTCTGTCACTGATTAGTGTCCTCCTTGGACAATCTTCTTTTTCCTGCGGACAGATTCCAAATGTGCAACACGGCGAAATGATGAGAAAAGGTAAAGAGCAAGAATACTTGAAAATAATCTGAACTGAAATAATTCTGTTGCTTCTGAGAGATTCTTTAAATGATCTCTAATGGACATTACTATAGTATATAATTTATCAGTATATAGCTATTTTCCTGCTTGGAAATGCATTTCAGTTTCTACATGTGCATAACAATTTGGTGACAAAAACTAAGTGCAGTCATAGACTCAAAATCATTTTTAGTTTGTAGAATGAAGAAAACTCCACAATCTATGCAACGCATATTAACTGTGAACATAAACAAATGAGAACGGTGAAGAGAAAAATAGAGTACTCAACAAATAAGCTTTACTTGGTACTGAAACTTTTGCTTCTTTCCTAAAAGTGTTGAAAAAAAGTAATTAATGCAATGCAGAAAAGCTCCCATTCTTTCTCTCTGCCCTCATAGAAGTCATTGTGCTTGTAAAAGCAGCAGCACAACCTTGAAAATGAATTTGCTGAACTTGAACCTGTTACAACTGGTTTGCACACGGGATTGCTACATTATTTTTTGCTGTAAAAATGGCAGTTTCACATAATTCTACAGAAGGAAAAAAGCATGAGGAACCTTTTCTTTTAATTTGTCATTTGGTGGTAAGGTATATTGCAGTTATGACAAATGTAATCATATTTCATTGTTCTCTGCAGAGCTCTTGATGATGCCTGAAATACATGTCAGTACTGCAGGATGTGAAAAACACCCTTAAAATGTAACTCATGAGCACTTGCAATACTGAACATGATGCATAACAATACCACCTCTGTAACTGGTATCTGTGGATTCCTGTTGATAATGGTGTTAAAATGTGAGTGAGGAATGTGTTATTTTCCTCCTAATCTCCTTACTTACCTCAGTCAATGTCAGGAGAAGACTTGGTCTGTATTATTTTCTGCTATGGTCTTTGTCATGAAAATGAAGCATCAGGATGTTCATTTCCATCAGAAGAGAGCGAGAAAAGGAGAAGCAGGAAGTGAATACTGCAGATCATTTTCAGGACTGTAGAAGGAACATTGCTGATATTATTATGAATGGCAATAACAGAAATGTAAGTTAAAAAATAAATGCTTTTTGCTTTTTTTTTTTTTTTTAGGAAGAGTGTATGTTAAAAAGTTACATGGCTACATGGCTAAAATAGTCTATTATTTCCATGCATAGATTTTCCCAAGATCCAAAATGATTTAGGATTACAAATGCCTTGATTTGAAACAGCACTTCAGTTTCAAAGGTGAAGAAAAACTTTTAAATATTTGACTCACAGCCTTATTGCATACTAGGGAATAATTACTCTTCAATTATGCAATCTTCCACTCCTAACAATGTAGGAGGGGTTCACACCTGACAGTTCAGATCCTCAGAATTCCCAGAATGACTCACACAGTGCAAAGGGCTTGTGGTGCTGCATTAATGGGGCTGCTCTGTGACGTGTGTGCCATGAGCATTTTGATATCTTGTTTGTATGATGAGGGCACTAATAAAGTTCGGGCACAAGAAATGGTAGCACAGCATGAATCTTCCACTTTACAACCACAGGGATGAACACAGTGCACAAAGAGCATGGCTTTTTTTGCTACAGGAAAACTCTGTGATTTGTTGAAAGTCTGCAAAGTGAGGAACATTTCCCAAAAAAACCCAAACACAGCAACAGCAACAGTTCTGTTTTTAAAACGGAACGTTAAGACCACCAGCTTCTCTGATAAAGTTACCACCTGGCAATTCGTGGGAACTGAAACTGCCTTCTTTTTACTCTCTCCCTCTTCATTCCTCTTACTGTGGCTCAGTACCGTGATGCTGCACACAGAGTTGTAGTTAAACAGCCATTTGAATACTTCTGGAAGAATTCACATGCACGTTTTGCACTGCCCTGCTTGGAACCCCTGCAGCTCCCCCTCCACCTTCCTATTCCCCAAGCAGCCAGCCTGATAAACATGATGCAGCAGTCCTAGTCCCATCAATGATCACTAGGAAAATCCTATTGTATGGGGTTTCCCCCCCCGCCATCCCCCTCTGATCTCTAGGGGACCCTCCAAAGTCCTCTCTTTTCCAATTCCTTTGGAAGGGAATATTCTCTTTGAAATTTCCTTTGAAATAAAACATGCATTTCCAATGCCAAGCAATAAGTCATGTGGAAATGGATCAAAACTCAGTCATTCATAATATTTCCAATGCACTCACTTAATAATTAGGAATGGTTGTAGTAAAATACTATCACTTCACATTAAAAAAAGTATCCTGAAATCTGAAAAGGTATCTAATGTCAGTATTTAAAAAAACTTTTTTCTTGGCTACTCTTTTAGCAATATAAGTGATTTAACCAATTTAGTTCTCCCACTTCAAACATCCTGCTTTTTCTTCTTTTAATCACGCACAGTTGGAAGGGACTTTTACTAGATTTGAGTATATTAATGCGAGGTGTTGGGGGAAATCAGTGATTGCTGAGACAATTATTGCTCATAGGAGAGAGAAAATTAAAAAAACCTGGAGTCAGGACCCTGACACATTAAGCAAACACTCCCCCTTCTCTGACGCTGAGGGAAGAAGATGTCTTCCAGAGATCTGTCAAATAATCGCAAGTTACTCCATGGTTTGGAGCTACAGATCTAAACCAGGGAGCCCTACTGTGCCTTCTGTAACCCATATTTTACTGTTCAAAGTGAGCTTTGATTTCATAATGCTGGCAAGGTCCGCTAGCACAGTAATGCAAGTTTTTGTGTTTTAAGGGACATATGACTAATATTCCTAAAATTTCTCAGGGAAAACACTTCTCACAAAGACGAAGTTTTTCTTTAAAAACTGTGTGCATTTTTGCCAAGTATTTCAGTTAAATTGGATGTGATTATAAACAGAGAAGACTTCAAAAACATGTAAGGCTTCAATTCACTTCTCCCCTTTTGCCTGGCACTCCTCCTTCCCAGCACTTCCAAACACTTCTCATTTGTATAAAGAGTCTGTTCATTCTGTTTGGTCTATTAGCAAGATATGTTCCATAAGCAGAGTAAAAAGTGAACTTTTGCCACCAGTTGGCAGACCACTCCCATTCAGATAGGAAACCACTTTGTGCTATTTATTGCAGCTCACCTCTCCCTAGTCTCTTAATTTCTTGGACAAAACCAAGGGAAAAACAAATTCCTTCCAGAGCTCTTTAAAGCTGTTCCTTGTAATATTTTATTTTTAACACTAACCTTTGTTCATCTTTATACCCATTCCATGACTGCTTCCAGAACAGCTCTCCCCACAGCATGGCAGAGCCTTCCTGCTCCCATTTTCCTTCTCTAACTGTTGAACCTGGGGAGAGCACACTTTCATTTAACCTTTGCTTTGAAACTCCGTGTATGCAGTCAATTAAAATCAAGTAGCCAATGTAAATAATTGACCTAACCCTCTAGTTTGAGGAAAAGGAAGTTGCAGGAGGAAGAACTAGAGAGGCCAGCAGAAAAGGCTTATAGATTAGATGTGGTTTAGGCTTCTGGCAGCGGAGTGAGAATTTAATGTACAGACAAGTGACATCTTTGACAACCAACACAGAAGACCCGGCTACTAAAATTTCCTATGCCCTTACAACAGGTGTCAAAGTTGCACTGATAGTTCATTTATCCCTTACTAACTCCTACTTTTGGACAAGATACTATGTTACAACATTTTATTTTGTGTTGATAAGTGAATATTTTTTTTTTATTCTGCGCATATAGTTAGGAAGTCCCATAGGACCCAAGAATGTTCTCTTTATAGTGACTAACTCCAGAGCCAAGGAAGTTATCATACATCCTAAGGAGGGTCTACAAGGATATCATACAGATAGTCAGGATACAGTTAGAAAAGGAGTTTGGTGAGGCAGGGAACAAAACCACCTGGCTATTTAGCTACAAACCCATACAGATCAGAAATGTGAGGAAAAAATTCATATTATCTGGAGTATTTCAAGAACAAATGGGTGGGGTACTGGTGGGAGTATTGTGTTTAATTAGTGGGGGCGAGACATTTGTATTGATTGGGACAGGCAGAGAGTAAGGTCAGATATATTAGCTTCACAAGCTTGTTTTTCAGAGGGTGGCAAATACAAGGACACATAAACACGAGAATACTCTGTTCATGTTGAATTTAAAGAATTTTCATCCCTAATATTTTCTAGTAAAGTAACTGTGTGCACAGTCCACAGCACGGCTGCCTGCCTTAGGCTGCCTCTGGAGGATGTGCCATATCAGGAAGGTCTGTGTCACAGTGCAGATGAGCGTCCTGACTGGCAGTGAAGAAAATTCTGGCGTGACACTTAACAAAAATATGTCAAGAACTAGGCTTTGCAAGTTGCAGGTATCCAGGTGAGAGTTCACTAGTGACAACAATAACCATAATAATAGACTTTTTCTTTTGTTTGTTTGAAGCTGAGAAGCAACTGCTACAGCTCAATGCTAGATTCACCAGCAGGTGGGTGACGGCAAATAAACTACAGCTGTGTTTGCTGTGGCTTTCATTTTATTTTGAACTATTTATAAATAGCACTAGGTGCAATTTAAACATTACCACATGATATGCCCTTCAAACGATTAGGTTTTTTTTCTCTTGAACTTACTGAGCAGGTAGGAGCTAGATGGAAGATAATGTCAGTGAGGTGCAGAGCACAGTTCTTTTCAGACCTATGACTCCCGTTGTCACTTCAGCAACAATGAAGTTTTGAGTGAGCTTTCAGAGAGAAAATTCAGCTAGTGCTTTAATATAACAGTGTGCTGCAAAGTATCCGACCACACAAATACTCCTCAAGCAGCACCATCTGTATATACCACAATGCTGACAGAAAAGTAACCTAAAAATGGAGTGCCATGAAGTAAGACCTATTGTTCTGTTCTTGTCCTCCTGCAGAACACACCGGTATTTTGTTGGACAAAATACTCCAGATAACAATAAATGTTAAGATCATGACAACCTCCCATTTGATGTCCCGTTCAAAGGTACATCACCTATTTGCCATTTGTGCTTTTGGTGATCTTCTGTTACCATGCCTGGAATACACACAGCCCTGGCGTGCTCAGCCTGGAGCTGGCCCTTTTGCCTTGGCAGACATTTATCTGTCACCTCCCCTTTGCTCCTCCAAGCCAACACTTCATGTCAGCTAATACCTGAATATCAGTGCTGGTTGGCTTTTTCACCCATTCAGTTTCTCATGCTCAGAAGAGATTTATAGTAAATATCTTCAAGGATCTGTGTGCAATATATTCTTTTAAAATTCACGTTTCCAAGTACACACACAAAACATTTGACAAAGACAGCTGTCCTGTCATACTGCCCAAGCATGTCTTGTTCTTACCTTGTCCTCCCCTGCCTGTCTGAAAGCATCTGTTGTCCCATCTCTGCTTTGGCAGAACGCTGAAGAACTTATTTTAACTGTTTGCCCATCACTGCCGACTGTCCTACCCATTAGACAGGGAGAAAAGAACTTTCTCTTCCAATGATAGACGGAGTCTGATGCAATATTTTTTAAAAAGTAATACCTGAACTGTGAATGATGGTTGAGAATCTAAAGTTGTAACCTCCTTGTGACCAGTGTTCTCTGCTTTTCCATGCAGGGATAAAGGAGAGCTGTACATACTGAGAAATGCTTTTAGCAAGAAAACATCAAGAACAGGTTTTCTGAACTAGACCTTTCTTGCTACTGCACAGACTGACACATCAGCTGTGGAGCCAGCCTTCCTCCAACAGAGCAGAGCTATGTTCTGCAGTGAGGCGGTTCAGGAACTGAGATCTCTGACTCACAAATAGGGACATGCATTTGGTGGGTTGGTTGTACATATAGTTGCTGCATACTCTGATCCTATCTCTGTCAATTCTGCTCCACAAGGCAGTGGGAGCTTGGAACAGGGCAGGGATGGCAGAAAACCTTTATATTTGAAGGTCAAGATTATTTTTTTGTCTCTTCTGTTTGCTTACTCAGTAAGGAAAGGAAAGTGCAACTGATATTTCTCAATAATAACCCTCTATAAAAGCAACATGTTATATTTTCATATAATTACAGGCCAGGAGTCACTGCTCACAGTCCTTCCACTGCAAAAAAACTTTGGATCCAGAAGCAACTGAGGTGGTTTGTTATTCATTTCCAGAGGACTTGCGGAAAGAATCGTAAGAGAGGGAGGAGGAAATAAGGAAGAAGGATGAAGTGCACCATTAATTATACCCGGGAACACAGCAATACACTTTATAGTCCAAAAAAAATTTTACTTATGCACTATCATGGACAAAAAAAGTTCAAGTCCAGGATGCCCAGTTTGTAGCCAGTCCAAATAAAACTTGTGATCGCTAATTTGGGCACTGAGGAAAGAAGTGCACAATTACACATCCATTCACTCTACACCAATCCTCAAAACCACATGCTCATTCCCACTGAGACAACAGACAATGAATAGGCTGAGCTTGTTGTGCATGTGATGCTTTTTCCACTCTTTTCTTCTCACTGTTCCTTAATGTCCCTGCCCTGGTTTAACCCCAGCTGGCAGCTCACCCCACATGGCTGCTCACTCACTCTCTCCATGCTGGAACGCAAGAGAGAATAGGAAGGGTGAAGGTGAAAAAACTCATGGGTTGAGATAAAGACAGTTTAACAGCTGAAGCAAAAACTCCGCTCACAAGCAAAGCAAAGCAAAGCAAGGAATTCATGCACCACTTTCCATGGGCAGGCAGCTGTTCAGCCACCTCCAGGACAGCAGGGCTCCATCACACATAATGGTGACTTGGGAAGAAAAATGCCATGATTCCAAAAAAAAACCCCTTTCCTCTTCCTTGCTCCAGCTCTGTATGCTCTCCATGAGCATGATGCCATATGCTCTGGGATACCCCTGTGATCAGCTGGGGTCAGCTCTCCTGGCTGGGACCCCTCCCAGTTTCTTGTGCATACCTAGCCTAACTCCTTGAGGCTTGGCTCTGTGCTGCTCAGCTCATCCCTGTGTTATCAACACCATCCTCAGCACAAACACAGACACAGCCCCATACAATCTACTATGGAAAAAATTAACTCAATCCTACTTAAAATCAGCACCATTGCCCCTAGATGTGGTCCCTTAGGCGACTCCCTGTCCCTTTTGGCTCAGCGTGTCTCCTTCCAGCCTCTTCCCTTCAGATGACAGTGTTTTTCCTAAATATGCTTGTGTAGGAGCACCGTATGCTCCTCAGATTTGCTCCCCCAGTTTGGGAGGGGTTCGCCTCAGCCTCTGAGCTGGCTACAACCAGCTGCAACCATCTCAGAGCAGCTGACCTCCTGCCCAGGGCTCCACTGATGGTGCCAGCTGCATCAGCTCTGAGACTCGTGTCCCTTACACAGGGGCTCATCTTTCACTGCTGGGCTCTGCATGGGAAACAAAGTTCAGCAAAAGGTAAAAAAAGGCTCAGGAAGGAATGGGAGAAGTGCTAAATGGGAGAATTTTTAGAAGAAAGAAAGAAAAATTCATGCCTGGAATATGTGGGGAGCTGCTCTGTGTTGCCTTGGCGGAGCCAACAGCGGCAGTCACCAGGGGGCCCACAGACCCCAGCACAGAGCTGCCGTGTTGGGGGGCCAGCTCCCAAGTATAAAGGCCTTTTTTATCAAGTTTTGTAAACCCTCATAGGGATGTAACCCAAACTCCTGTTCCCTTCTCTCCTTATTGGCTGATTTTTGTGTAACCACACCCCCTCAAGAACCCCCCGAGAGGTTCTCCCTCTCTTGGCACCGGGTCTCTTCTGAATAAACCCCTTTTGGGATCCTCGTGCGAGAGCCGCCTCTCATCTCTCGTGGCGCCTGAGTCTTGTTTTTCGCGTGGCTC
>VZTA01026184.1:0-106787 GCA_013398855.1 Mohoua ochrocephala
ATAAAGTCAGCCCAAGACACACGTGCACATTCCTCCACACCTTTGCCGAGGTGAGCTGTTTCTCTAGGTGGGAGAAGACAGTGCAGGCCCAGAAGATCAAGTGTTATTGCCATGGTGCAACCCACTATGGAGATGCAACCAAACTCCTTTCCAAGGGCTCCTCATATCCTGTGTGACCACAACATGTGGCAAGCAGGTTGCTCAGACTCTGTTATGAAAAGTCCTCTCTAGTCTCCCAGCAGAAGAATCAACCCAAGTGACAACAAACGAACAAAGAGAACACCAATATCCACGATGGCAAAATGGCATTGGTTGATAGCAAAGCCCTCTTAGGCTCTGAGACTACTCAAAAGATGTCCTTAGTCATCACTGGGCAGAGTGGTAAGGCTGTTTTCTTCTTGGGTCCCTCCTAGGTGAAGAGCCTTGAAGCAAAACTCTTGAACATCACTCCTACAAAAGATGTGGGAATGGCAGGCTCAGATGCATTGAGATGAAGGGTGAGGAGTAGAAGACCTACTAATTTGTATTCAATTTTATATCTCATAGATAGCTCTGTTCTTTCAGTAAGGCCTAGATCCCAGTCATGTGTGGAACTAGATGAGGAACCCAGCCTTCATAAGCATTTTATCTTCCAATAAAATAAAGGGGTGATTCGGAATTTAGGTGAGAGAATGACACTGTGGTGGTCTGTTGTCCTTACAGAGAGCCGAGGACAAGTGTGCTTATCCCTTAGGCACACAGTTAAGTACCATAAATTAGGTGGGATGGATCTCAATGACAGAAATAACTTAATGATCTCCCCTACTTCTCCTGTACTGTGTTCTGGCAAGTGGAGCAGACCAGCACGCCGGCAGGATGATTGCACACACCCACCCTTCAGGGGGCTGCAGCGTAGGAGTAATGGCTAAATTGACTAGCTCAAGATAATCTCATGTATTGCTTTTCCAGATGACTGCTGACCTTAGATGCTTCTTACAAAATTGAAGAAAAATTTGATCAACCTTCTCACTTCCTCTGGGACTGGGTTATGGTCCTGAGACAGAGAACCATGAGACCTGGTTGCAAACTGCATGTATCAGGAGATATATCTAGCACTGTAGTACCTGCAATGTCACTGTGATTTCCCTCCTTAGCTGGTTCCTCAGGCTCTCACAAGTCTGGATTCTTTGCATATTCACAATTATATTAACAGTTTCAGTTTCCTCACAACATTTGGTATTGAATTCTTCATAATGAGACTTACATTCTCTAACTATTTTAATAGTTTGGCATAGTTACTGGCCACTGGACTTTTTATTGTTGAGGAATTTCACAATTGTGTAATTAAAACAAGAGTGTTTGTATGGCATCATAAGAAACTCTGAGCCTCTGAGCTATGGTTTTGGATTTTAAACAAGTTGTTGGAGCTTGTGCTCGGAGCTGTGACAACAGATTCATAAAAACAATTCAGGGGCAAGGTTTCACTAGGTCATTGTTAATAATACAGTCTGCTAGCATATATTTGAAGCATGCAGGTAGCTGCAAAGAAAAATTCCTAGACAAGTTCCTGTGCTTTGCTGAACTTGGGATGTGGGCAAACAGCTGAAGGAGAGCATTCGCTGCCACACGAGAAAGCTCCCCTGGCTCTTGGGGAAGAAGTTGAAGGGGGAGGACACACTGCAAGTAGTTTCACTTTCTTTACTTTCCCTCGACTCTAAGTGCCAATTTAAGTGACATTGTGGTGCATTTTCTCCTTGTTTTCAAGTGGTTTTACCCTCCTTCAGAGCAGGTGGGAGAAAAAAAAGAGAACTCCTTACATGGAGAAATACGTACAAAGAGTTGCCCAGCACACAAAGTCAGTCCACCAAACAAAAGGGAAAAATATATTTCCCCCTGAATTTTTTAGAGTAGGATTAGTAATCTGAGGTGCCCCTGTACTTCACAGCAGTAGGGATGCTCAGGTAACAGTGTGGTTTCTAACCTGAAGATAAAATACCCAAATGACAAAATATAACGCCTGACTACAGCTTTCTATCAATCACATTGTTTCTTCCTATATATAACTCACCTACTTAAATTTCACATATAAATTACTTCCCTGGGTTACCCAAGGGAACAGTAATAATTTTCCAAAGTATTCACCTGAAGGTTCCTAAGATTATTCAGGTGTCTATTAGACTCTGGAGAGACTAAATATAGCCACATGGAGCCTTCCTTTAAAATCCAGGGCTGGAAGAGTAATTTCTGTTTCAACAGCAGGCAGCAGGGCCATTTTCTCGGTGAAGCTGTGGATCTAAAAATGCTTTAACTTCTGTGCCTAAAGCCTCTGTGGCTTCTTCGCATGAGAAGAGTGTAAATCAGAGAAAGAGGTGTTGCAAGAAAGGCCATCCGAAGCACAGCAAGCAGTACACCAAAATCCTATCCCAGTGGGTTTGGCAAAGGGGAAATTCAGAGGTGCTGGTGGTGAGATCAATCTTCCTGGAGCAGTGGGGATGCTGTTAGCAGCCAGGCAGTGTTGCCCTATCTCACGGCTTCTGTGCCCCTGTTCTCACAGGCAGGGGCTGGTAGACCCAACCTTAGTTCTGCAGAATGTATGGCAACAATGCAAGTTCATGTTTTTCTCTATAGATACAGCACAATGTTTTTGCTGCTTTTACAAAAGGAGGGATAGAGTCGACCTCAAAGAGTCCTGTTCTTAAATCCTACCCCCTAAATTATTCTGCCTGTCCACTCAGTCTAGGCCTTTCATTCATTGCCTTATGTAAGGAGAAGCAGCAATTGTTTGGGTCAGCTGCTGTTTTGTAAATAAGGCAAAGGGTAGTTTTCCTTAGTTACAAATATCTTGTGAACTAGTGCATTTTTTCTGTGTGTTTATATTTCTACTCCATCTTTCAGCCAACTTTCTTAAAATATTTTGCAGGTGTTTCTGTGGGAATACTCACAAAACCTTGCTTTGGCTGAAAAAATTCATCAGCATCTGTAGTGAATAGTGAGAGAAACTGGGGTGAAGAGTCTTTTAGACACTGATCGATGGGACCAATCATCTGTTTAAAGCCAAGCAAAAATTTAAGTGATTTACCACACCAGGCCTTTAGATCTTTGCCAAATGTCATCAAGAAAATTGATGGTAGTACCCATATACCCATAGTACAGCTCTGCCAGGCTCTGACTTTAATTATTATAGCAAACTACTGTTTTATTTGGTAAAAAAAAATATATCTGACAAGCTTGGAAGAAAAACGAACTGGTTTTGTGACAGACTTTTACACACAGAAATCTTGTGTGACAGTAGCAGGACTGAATCTGGTTGACTTTTTTGGAGAAAGGACTCTATAGACTGTGTTTGCAGAGAATCTGTGAATAGAGGGATGGACATCTGCTGGGTAAATCCTCTGTTGTCAGGCTATAGAGTTTTTAAAACACAAGGCAAACTTCACCTGGTTTCCTGAAAGGTGAAAAACACTGAGATCCTCTAACTTCTGTTGCCTAAACCACAGTGGCATCCAGTAATTCCCTATTAGGCGTGGGACAGTCCATTTTAAAACTCACAGCCACAGCATGAGCACTACTGCTCTCCATTAAATTCAAATGCTGATGCTCACCACAATGCTCTCCAAGTTTTTTTCTACTCTCTCTGGTTGGCACGTAAATTACATAATTCGCTCTGATACATTAGTTGCAGGATTAGAAGGCAACTTGAAACTCCTTTAGCTGATGTTTCAATTAATATATTTTCCAAGTGCTCATATTTCGTGCTTTAGAATTTAATGTTTTTGCCTTTATAGTTGTTATTATATGAACCACACTAAATCTGGTCCAGGTTGTGTGTGGTGCTGGATGGTGTTAGTGGTGTGTTTGGTGAGCACTCTTTGCTGTCACCTAATGATGCCACAGGTACTGGATTCTGTGGGGTGACTGAGATTGTTCACACCGTGGCATATCTGACACAGCCCGAGACCATACCCTTGGCAGCGGGAGAAGATGGCCCTGAGCAGTAAACCACCTAGGAGTAAATGTCTGAATAAATCCCTTCCTCCTGTTTTTTCTTTCTCAGGCAGCAGTCTCTCTTGAACAGAAGCAATGGGTCTGATTCTGTCCTCCCACAGGTATTTTACTTTGTGTCCTCTGAGATGTGCCATCTCACGTGAAGGAGAAGTGTGTGGTGTGCGCTCTTTTCCAGTCACATCGACAAAAAACTACCACAAATACTATATTTTCCTTAAGCTCTACTTATCACATATTTTAGCTAATGATCAAAGAATTAACCTGTTCTAGGTTTAGTGTAGTTTCTGTTTTTATTTTTGCTTTTATTTTCCCAGCAGAACATCAGATTCTTCACCTGATTTCTTCAACTTCTCTTTCAGAATGTTCAAAAATTAGAGCTAAACCTTGCAAGGTGCTGCATGTGCATTGGAAAATAGCTGACCCAGTGGTTTTTTGTCTGGGGTCTTTGAGCATGGGAACACCTCTGGCTGCAGCATCAGCGGTGGAGGGGGAGAGCTGCCTCCAACAACTGTGGTACAAGAGCCATGCACTTCTCAAATGGTGATTAAACTGTCAAAACAAGGCTTGCCTGGGCTGCAGGAAGCTTGTTCTTGGCTCTCCACGTGGACGGGCTGTCATTCCTCATTCCATATCCATGGTGTGAGTAGCCCAGAGTGTGGCCAGAGTGCTGTGGGAGTCAGTTCCAGATGGGTTTGTGCAGCCTGTTACATGGCGTACACTCATTTTCACTGTCTCTCTGTGCTTGGAAGGAGAGCAGCATTCCTGGCTCTTTTTCCTGGTTTTGCAGCCATATATTCATGCAAGGTTTTTAGCCTGGCTGGTGTGATCACAAAGGAAATAGTGCAGTAGCCCCTCAGACTGAGGGAAAAGAGCAAATCAAAACACATCAGTCTCCTGAGCCCAGAGTCCCAACTACCAGAGGGTTGGGAAAAATGCCATGCACGTGATTTTGCTGCATGTTAAAATAAAGGGAAGGGAAATGAAAAAATATATCACCATGTCCTTTAAAAATTTGTACCTACAGAGTTGAAGCAACCACAAGTGATGCTGTGCAGATGGTTTTTCTCTTGCCAGGGAGAAGTGCAGTGAGGCCAGAGTCTTTTAATCTGTCATATATATAACTGAAGATTTACAGTTGGAATCAGACTTGAAAATGTAAATGGCTTTTCAATTGCAGAGTCTGGTCCGTCATAATGGCTTTCATTCAAAGCTTTGTCTGGGTAGAACAACAGCTGTTCTGCCTGTGGTTTTTCTTTTTTTATTTTATTTTTAGAATTTTCTCATATGTAAGATGCCACAAGACGGACACAGACTGGGAGACCTTGTGGTGAAGTCTGAAATAAATAAAGTGCTCTCCTTCTCCACAGAGCGAGTTAATTCAGCTAGTGAAGAGTCCTGACCAGGACTTTTGACCACCTTCCCACTCCTAATGTGGCTAATCTGGATAAAATGGTATGCAGAGATCCAACCTGCCTTTGAAATTTTTTTTTTTTCCATGGAATCACCGGCTGGTGACTGCTGAGAGTCCCCAACTTTTGCATCTTAAAAATTGGGGAAAGTCAGTGGTCGGTCATTTAAAGATACTACCTTTAAAGCAAATTCAAGGGTATTTGGAATGGGAGTGTCTCTGGTGTTCAAATTCAACAACTGTCTGTTTTTAAAAACTAAGGTACCTCCTTTTTGTATCCTCTTTTTCAGCATGTGTACATTTCTGCAGCTTTTGTTTATTGAAGTTTGTTCATTAAAGATCCATGTTTGACTTCATAAAGTGCACCCATTCAAGTGTCAATACCAATGAGAATTTAGTATAGAAACGGGAGCTGCGATTCCAAATGCTGCTGTGGACGTATTTTCCAGACAGTGTTTTGTTGCTTGGAGATCTACTGTATGTTCTTGCTTTTGTTCTTCCTTCCAAAGCTGAGTTTCGTACTTCTAATAGAGACGGAACACCAGGAAATATTCTGTGTTTCAAAACTTGTGTAGGAGGAAAAGGACACGTAGGAAAAACCAACCAACCAACCACCAAAACAAAAGCCTCAACCCAGCTCCCAGAAGACCTGGAGCCACCAGGAATTTTTGTTTGTGCTGGGAAAGTATTACATGACTCGAGGCACCAACTGAATGACATGCCTCTCTTGCGAGGCAGGGATGTGTTCTCTTCACAGCCGAGAACGGGAATTACGAGAACCACGACACTGCCCTATTATATTGTTTCTGAGAAGAGACCTCCTCTGTGGTTGATCTTACTAGAAACCACGATGAGGACATCAGGGTTCATTATCCTCCTCAATCATTCTCTGTGTTTTCCTCTTCTACTCCCTGAGCTGTCCCTTTCTCTTTTTCTCTCTTCCCCTTCTGTCATCAGCTGTCTTTACCTTTTCTCTTTCTTATCTCCTACAGTTTCTGTTTCTTTGAAACACGGCAGGAAAGCAGGGTTGCCCCAGCTTGTCAGAAGATGGCCCATTGACAAGGCTGTGCCTGTAGAAGTTTGCTGCTACAAGCAGATAGCATGAAGCTGGCTGTTGTTCAGATAGCAGTTCGTGCTGTTCTCACAGGCAATAATCCAGGAACATTATTTGCCTGCTACAGTGGGATACTGCAATGCCAAGGATGCTTTGTCTGATTTCCACTTCCAGGCTTTTATTTTGACATAAAAAACCAAAGTGGACAAAAATACATTGTTGCCATTCAGAAAAATAATTCATCATCTGTTTTATATGAGTGCGGGTAATAGAGATGGAATTAAAGAAATGTCATCCTTGCAATATGCCCAGGATTCTGAATGAGAGGGATTCCTGAACAAAATTCTTCCAAAGTCACATTTCAGACTTGCAGCTTCCATCAGCAGGACCTCTGGCAGGGCTGGCAGCAGCATGACTGCAAATACGGGGAGTTTGGAAGCAATCCTTACAGTCTGGAATCACACCGACGCCTGAGCTGTGGATTTGTGCCTTGGCAGGACAGAGAGAAAAAGTAGAAGTCACATGCTGATCTCTGAACTGGAGATTTTAATCTCTTGAAGATCAAGAACCTCAGTATAACCTGAACTTAGATTCTACTCTGGTGTAAACCCAGAATAAGTGTGCTTAAGCTCAGATATACAGGCTGATTTTTCAAATGCCTTATAAAATGTGTTACTGCCTTATAAAAAGCCAAGCACTTGTAACCTACTCTAATTCAGCAGGAAACCACTCTTTATACCCATTTTGTTGCTCTCTTTCCTCTTGCAACACTAACAAAAAAAGAGTATGGAAACTTCCACCATTCAGCAAGATGCCCAGAGTATCCTCAGATAATCCCTCGTGGGCCTGGACGGTGGGATCAGGGCCAGGCTCTGTCATCAGGGCTCCCCAGCTGCTCGGAGGGATGTGTTTGTTCCCAACCACCCCTTACTGTGTCTCAAGATGAATGGCTCCACACTGACCACTACAATTACTCGACAGTCCCAGGAGAGATGCTATTTAAGCTAAAGGACGGCCCTGGAACCAGAACAAATGTGTCTAAACTGGACATCATTGCATTCACACTGGTTATTAAAAGAAGATTCCTAATAAAGTTTTTGAAGAGCAGCCAAGATGATTTAAGGGACAAAGCAACCCCTTAATTATTTTTAAGGTATAAATTGGTATGGTTTTGGAAAGATTTGTTGAAGGTGAGCTGCAGAGGAGTCAAAGGTCTCAGCAGTTCTTTAACCTTTTTGTTTCTGATCAAGGGGGTGTCTTGGTAATTCAGTGTCAGGTGTTAACTCTTACCCACACAGGACATTGCTCTACTCTGCTGCCGTTCCTCTGCTGTGGTCACACTGAGCTCTGCTCTCCAAAACAGCAGCAGAAATCCCTGCCTCCCATATGCAGGGTGATGGGGGAAGGACACCATTCTGTTTAATTTAGCATTGAAAACCCCACTTTCCTCACTGAGGTGTATAAAAAATAATTTGCTCTATGCCAATGTTGGTTTCACTGGAAAAAGTCACTTCTAAAAATCACCTCCCCAAAAAACAAAAACAAAATCTCCAAAACAAGACATCAAAATGAAGCATATTCTTGAAAATCTCCTTTTTCTTCCAGTCACAAAATGGGGCTGGCAATACTTACATGCCTCTGGGAAGTTCATTGGGTAAGAAAATCATCATGGCATGCAAGATCTTCTCCAAAAAGAGCATTATTTGCCTAGTAATTTGCTTTTATTGTTTTGGTCTAAAAAACCCCAAAACATCTCCACACAAACTTTGTAGCGTTACACTGAGTTTATTTTGAAAAAGAAATCAAAGAATGTTTTTTTCATCTCTGAGCCAGATGGGAAGAAAAAACAAACATATTTCACCATATGAAAGAAAACAGATGAGAACTTTCAAAAATTTTTTTAGCCAAGGTTTCTTTTTTTTTTTTTTACTAAACAGCATGGAAAAAATGAGGTGGAGATAGTGAATGAACAAATAGGCTCTGGTTTTAGGAAGGCCTGGTTTCTGGGGAGCGAGGGTTTTGTCTGTAAAGCAGTGTACTGTCCCATTTATAGATGCCCATGCTATCTCTGAGCGTGGGTAAGCACTGGGAACTTCTTCTTCCTGCTCCTGCCCAAGCTCTGGGGAGACCAGGGTGTCCCAGCTGGGGGCAGTGCCAGGCGTGGGCAGCTGTCCCGTGGACTCTCACCTGTGTGAGCCCTGACACCTGCACAGGGCAGCGCTGAGCCTGCTCCAGGGACAGCCAGGCGTTCATGGAGGAGCCAACATCTCTGGGCTGCACAGACACCCGCAGAGGTGAGGGAGGGAAAAAAAAGCAAGTCTGGAGGCTGGGGCTGGAGACTTTTTGTTCCCTTTGGAATAAAACTCATCCCACTACAGATGAGTGAGCTGCTGTGCTCTTAGGCAAGGAGGCTGCACTGGGGAAAAGTGGTTTTGTTTTCTCACAGGTGAGTAGACTCGGGCACCTTTCCCCTGCTCTCTGCAGGGCACTTTCTTCCCACAGCCAGTGGCTGCCCTCCGAGCAGCTCCTCACCTTGCCAGGGATCAGACACCAGTTCCTGCTACTTGCTAACAGCAGAGTAGCTACTTGCCACTTTGACCAAGAGGCTACTTGCCACTGACCAAGAGGTCAGCCATCTGAGAGAGAGAGGAATAGCAAGACCAGATCGGCCATTACAAACAGACAATTTAAGCCATCATAATGGCTAATGTGGGGACTGATGCTACTCCGTTCAGGACATCCCTCACCTGGGGGCCCATCTGAGGTGTTTGGTGTGCTAGGACAGTAAGCAGCAAAGGGCTTCAGCCCTTCTTAAAGGTCTTGTTCAGATCAGGACTTCAAACTCATGTTCCTAGCCCTACGTGCTGCAAGAACAAGGCACTAAAACTGCAATTATGGGATAAGATAGCCCCACTCATGCTTAGAACTAGGACGGTGTAAGTGAAAAGGAGGGCTTGAATGGAAAAAAAACTTCATCAGTTTGATTTTTAATACATATGAATGTTCTGGCTCCACATCTCTCTGATCTCCACATCCTTCTTGGTTACACACACACATGCACAGAGTGAACAGCATTCATTTCCGTGTCTCCGCTTAGTGATTCCTTTATTGGAACATTTGCAAGTATTAATTATAGACAACAAAGAAAATGAGAGTTGAGATTTATAAGCTCTAATCAGCTGAAGGCGTTTCCAAATAAATTAATGAAATGAGTCAGAAATGACATTAAGAAATCCAGAACTGAATGTAAATCACAATGACTTTGTACCTTCTCTGCCGTTCCCTCTTTTTCTTCCAACAGTCCCAGTGCTTGCCAGGGTATATGGACTTGCATTTAATTTTATGTAAAACAAGAAGGATGATGGGAATGTGTGCTCAGTATGACAAGTTACAGTAGTCGTGCATAGGAAGGAAAGCCAAAACTCGAGCTGGGACAAAACAATTTGCTATCACTTAAAACTTTCCATACAACCTGCATTATTGCTCAAATCATACAGAAAGATTTGATGGGGATGCTTTCCCATTAAGGAGTGGCAGGTCTGACTTTCATGACAATTTCTTGGCCCATTCTGGTGTGCTGCTTTTGCATTCCTGCCAATCTGTCCTTTCTGTGTCCTTTCCTGAGCTGTCTTAACACTCTCTTGGTCCTCTCAGTGATTTCAATCCTTATTGCCATTGGACACCTCTGTTTCCTTCCTGCAGGAATACTGGGTCAAAAGGATGCTCTGTCTCAGCATGCCTGGATGCTCAGGCCCTATTTTAAGGATGACTGGAGACGTCAGGCACGCAACTGCAGCATCCCTCTTCATCCACTCTTGTCTAACAGCTGCAGTGTGTGTGGTTCAAGTGTGTGAACAGAGGGTGTGAGCCCAGTCAGGTTTCATTTCTCAGTGTCCTCAGCTTGTCATTCCTCTGACTGGAGGACACTAGGTAACTCTTGGATAACCTGATCTCGTGTATGTGCCATCACTGCTGTTGCTGAAGGAAGAGAAGGATGAAGTCTGGGCAAGGAAGCAAAATGGCTTGGGCTTAAACAGAGGTTTCTCATTCACTTCTTTTGGTGACAGAAGTCTGTGAGAGCAATAAAAAGCATGAAGAATGTAATTTAATGTGGTAGATGCTCAAAACGGGCTTATTTCACCTAAATAAGCTGACATTCAAAACAAAGGTAGCAGGGCTTCCACTTCAGTGTGGCTCTGCAAGGCTCCCCTCACCAGGGTTTGTGAGGCTCTCTGGGCATGCAAAATACTAGTTTTGTACCTCATGATCCAAAAATAGCAGTTTAACATTATCTCCACAGACATTGTGTAAATATATATGTAAACACTACAGCATGTGTCTGCAATGCAACTCCTAGGTACAGCATGGCAGTGCATGGCAGAATCAAGTTGTATTCAAAACCTTATGAAAAAGCCAAAAGAAAAGTCTCATGACATCCAGGCTGTCTGAAGACAAGCCCTGCCTCCATGATGGTGACACATGGTTTCTGCAGCTGTAATACACAGACCTTTCACTTTTAATTAAGCAGATGCAATTTTCGGGTTGTTCCTGTCTCATATCTAATTTGTACCCACAGGACAGATTCCCAAATGTAACGTTTTGTGTATTTTGAAAGAAAACTATAATTGAAATTTAAAACACTGGAGGGAGTTTGAGATGTAGGGAAACAACTGTCTTTAACTGGTTGATCTTAGGAGCAATATTTGAAAATCTGAAGTACAAAATCTTGTCTCTTTCCAACAGAGCTGGAGTATTTCAACAAATTTATCTGGATTCAGCCAAGGTAAATGGCAGGTCAGGAGGCAATGGAAAAAGAATTCTCCTTCCCAAGAAGCCAAAACAACTTCCTTCATTGTAGATCATGTGGCCATAAAAAGAGCATAAAAACTGGAAACAAATACCGAGGTTTCTGCTAATGAATTAACCCGCTAATTTATTTAATTCCTGATAAGCAACACTGCTGCCTAGACAACGGCTCATGGGACTGTGGAGGAAACTGGCTGGGTAATGATATCATCTCATTCCGCTTCGCAGCATATTTTATTTTCTACTTTGTTTGGGAGAGAAGTACCGGTCCAAGAAAACAGAGAGATCGATTTACAAAGCACCTCAGAGAAGTGCAAGTTTGTTGGACTTTTCTGAGTATGGCATGTTTTTCTCACTAAATTTTCAAATCTGTCTTAAAACCAAACATATTTCAGTGGGTGCAGCTTTTTGTTTCTCTTTTCATGAAGTCTCTCACCTAGGCTTGACCTGCAGTATGTGTGGCACCTATTGGGGTAGATTTCCTTACGAGAAGGGAGAAAGAATGAAAACTTTTCAAAATCATTCTTAAAAATCGGAGATTGACTTCCATGGCATTTTCTCCTGAGTGGAAGGAATGTGGGATGGCAGGATGGCAGGCAGGCAAGCGGGCAGGCTGGAAAGAAGGGAGGCAGGCAGGCAGAAAAGGAAGGCAGGCAGGAAGGTAGGAAGGCAGGAAAAGCTTTTATTAAAATGGTCTTTCCATAGTACCCTGATGAAACACTGGCTGTGATCAGAGCTATAATGAGTCTCTAGTCCTTAGTCAACTTAATTGTTACACGTGCAGACTAGACTGCACACAGTAAGGAAAACACTATCTAAAATCCGCTTTAAAAGTTATTTAACCAGAACAAATCATCTGGGAAAGTAAAAGTATTTCTAACTGGAAAAATATTTCTCTACAGCTGAGCTAGGCCTGACAGCAAACCTTAATGAATTATTAGTACCTTTATTGTTTTCTTTGGCCCCTGTGCACTATATTTGTAAAAAAAGTCAGTAAAAAAGAGAACAATTGTAAAAAGCAAATATTTTGTACAAAAATACAAAGTTTTAAAAGCTCTTAAAAGTATATTCCATATTATTGATAAGAGTTGGACTATATATATATATTTATATAAAATCTATATATTCGTGTATCTGTATAATTTTCCTACATTTGGGATTTTAGCAAATGAAGCAGCTGTTCACACAGTTGCTTTATATGTTTTTCTATACGAGTGACCAACAGTCTTACTCAGATTGATAGAATGTCTTTTCTCAGAAGACACAAGTTGCTTATGGATGCGGTTACTGGTTGGGAAGAAAAATTAAAACAGAATTAGTCCAACAGTATTTCCTGATGCTGTGGGTCGAAAGGCCTTAAATAATTACAGGATGCTGGAGAAGAGTTACTGCTGAATTCCTGGATGCTTTTAAATCAGTTTTCAGTGCTTGCTTTTTTCTTTTTTCATATTTTTTTTTTCAATTTTGGAAGTCAGTGTTGCTCTCTCCCAGGATTTTCTTCTTCTTTACGTAAATTTCCTTAATACGAAGGCATCTGTAAAGTCACAGCCTATTACACTCCAAGTGCTTGCCCTACAGTATGAGAGAAAAAAAGAAAAACAAAGAGAAAAAAAATCCTGTAAAAAGCCCGTGAAGATTAAACAAATTTCCAAAAAGAAAACTTACAGAGATCAAGGTACGTAAAAAATTTGAGCAGACCCATATTCAGATCCTGTAGGTCCTGGAGGATAAATATTTGTAAACCTTGACGTTTTCTTAAAATAACAAATGTATGTAGGAAAACCAAGGTAAATTGTATTGTTACTTACACACAGTCCCTCGCACTGGACATCCAAACAGAGTTATACACACAAAGCTTGTTCAGCACTTTGTTTTGTCTTAGGGGGCTATGGGTGGGATGTAATTTTGGCTCTAGCTGACATTTATGTCTGCCTTCACTGAAATTCAGCCGACACGTTTCCAACTGGAGCAGCCAGGCACGCTTGGCAAAGCAATGTTTAAACAGGTTGCGTGGAGGAGATAACGTTTCAGGCAGAGCCCCACCATGAACACAAACAGCAGCTCTGACCACGTTCTGTGATGGTGGGGCCGGGCTCGGAGCAGCCATGGGAACCACCTGCCCTCTGCTTCCGCAGAAATGCCGATGTCAACAGAAGGAGATGCCCTGTGGCAAACACCTGGCTGACTGCTGGGCCGCAGTGGCACTTTAGGAGTCCTTCACTCCAGCTGCAACAGATGAGATGCTTGTGGCCTGTGGACCCAGCTTCTCAGTGCCACGGGACATCTCCTGGCAGCAATGGGAATTTTAAGATCTCCTCAGCAGTCACCAAGTGCCTCCTATTGCACAAACTTTCAAAACACAGTCTTTTTGGTTTTTGAAGGCTGGTGCCTGAGCCACCCTAAGGCCACCTTTCCCTGTTGTGTGGCCACTGAGCCTATAAAGAGAGCTTCCAGTGTGGGTAGGATCTGGAGCGTGTGCCAAATCATGCCCAAAATTTTAGGCATGTGTAAAGCCTACAGGAAATGGTCAATGCTGAGCATGCCATGGCTATAGCCAGCTTCGAGGCTGCTTTTTCCAAGTGCAATAAATCCAGCACTTGCATCAGGATCTGAGTAGAAGTGCTCCACATGTGATTCCCCCTCTTCCTCAACAAGGCACTGCTGTAGCATTTAGCCAAGATCTCACCTCTAGCTGCGGGACATTTACTATGGGCAAGATGAAATAGTCAAGCCAAGGGCCTCGCTTACCTTTGTCCATGTCTTTTTCACAAATGAAATTGTTTGCATCTTCACAGTAGAAGTCATTCCAGAGCCCAGCATAGATCAACCCAGCGCAATCTTCCCCTGGCTCGTGCCCGTGACTCCAGTTATCAGGCTGCCCGATTTTCCAGTTTCTTTCCACCAAAAAGCAAGAGATATGATTGCACAACACAGCACACATGGCAGGTTTTCGCCACAAGAAATTAACGAAAACATCATGAGATCTGTTCCGAACGGGAAATACACATTGAAACAAACAATACATGACTCTTGCTGAAAATGGAAAACAGATGTATTCCAGAGAAGGGAATCTATTCGGCCTCGGGCTGCCAAAACTCTGAGACCTAAATTTAGACCGATGCACTTTGTTTTAGTTTCTGAGTATACATGCACACACAGTGGGAGCGCTCCATGCTCCGTGTGCCTTGCTCCAACCCTGCAAAACCTGCCCACCGCATTCCTGCTGGCAGATGGGACTGAGAAGAGCCCGCAGGCTCAAAGGTACCGCCGAGACGGCAGCAGCCTGCCCTTGCTCACTGCAAAGGCACTCAGCCCTCTGACTGCACCAAAGGTGGGCATTTTGGGAGGAACAGCAATGATGCACGTGTTTTAGGGACACAGGCTCATATAGGAAGGGAATTCTATTGACTTATAAGGAATGCACAGAGTATATTTACAGGCATCTTTTGAGATCATTGGCTTTGATGGCGAAATTGAACGCAGCAAGTAAAAAAATCTTGCAGCATTTCCTCATCCTGTTTTTGTTTAACGAGTGAGAAACGCTTCCGAACTCAGGACTTAAAAGCTCCATTTTCCCGAAGAAACAGGTTGTTGAAGGGAGCTTGTGACTGCTGGCTGACACAGTCCATGCTCAGCTAAAAAACATGCCTGCCTGACACAGAGCATCCAACCAGGCACCTGGGAGGACACACAGCTTTCCAGAAGTAAGGAAATACTCCAAAAATCTGTAACCAACAGCTCTGAGGTTACGACAGAGCACCTAAAACCATGGTATAGTGGAAATCTACTAAAAGCAGTGCCTGAAGTGGAAATCAGTCACAGCACTGCCATAAAGAGGAAGAAAGATGAAAACGGGAAAGGAGAAAAAGAGGAAAATATTACGGCTCATTTGAAAGGAATCTGAATTTTTCCATGTTTTTCATCTAAATGAACACCAATGAGATCACAGCTAATCATTTTGTAACATCTGACTGGCCATGTAGCCTGTTTTTCTGAAGCACAGCATGCTCCGATCCATAAACTCTTTAGTCTACTCCTCAGTATTAAAAATTTGGGTGGTTGCAATCTGTTCCATTTAGGACAAATTAGGTGTAGCCCTAGGATTCCTGGAGAGCTGCCAATTCAGTTTTCAGCTGGCCAAAGCATAGACGCCCCCATTTCATGCATTTTCCTTGTGTTTAATGCTTTCCACTCGGATTTGGGCTTTATCTAAAGACTGGTCATTTTTTATCAGAACGAGTACTCTATTTATAGCCAGTTGTAATGCAAATAAGGAAAATTCAAACCAAAACAGTAAAACTGTCTGTGCTTTCCATCCCAGCTTCGTAATAAAAGTCAGGAGCAAACGTTTTGGCAAGAAACACTGCACTGCGTAGTTATGTGATTCTTTCATTCAACATTCAGTTTTCTTCCTGGCAAGGAAAGGAATCCTTGTGCACGGAGAAGGGAGAGAGAAAAAAAACCCCAGCACCCTCAGTAACAAATTAAATTGTTGGCATCTACAACCATCTGGATCCATTGGCTATTTTCTAGATGGTGCTTTTAGAAGTGTCAGCAAGAGTGGTAGCATTGCTTTTTGTTTACGTACGTGTAAACTGGTAAGGATCCATCCAACCATCTCCATTCATTTTCCTTCTCTGAATCCGTTAGTCCAATCCAGAAGCTGCCTTTCCCAAAAATCTGCCTTTTTATCCATTGCTGTGAAAGAACAAAGATCTTAGTCCATAACAAGGACAACAGTCTTTGGAGCCAATAAACTACCGTGGTTTCATAAGCCTCTTGTTACCAGAACAGGGAGGGCCAGAGAAATTTTTCTAAGCTGAAGATCTGTTTCAAGACTTGGCCTTGGGACCCCTTGCCCAGACTAGAATCCCTTGCAGTGTTTGCAATGAGGTAGAGAGAGCTAGGCATGAAAATAAGGTTGACATAAAGTCACAGCTAATATCTTATAGAGACAAATTGAAAAAAACCCCAAATAGTAAGCAATTGCATCTTGACATCCCCACTGCCATGTTGAACAGTATTAAAAATATAGTTAGATTTACAGTCAGATTAAAAATACTTTTGGGTCACACTAGTCCTAGGCTGCATGTGTTAAATCAGATAATTTAAAATTAAATTATATTCACTGCTGCAAAAAATACTTTGATAATACACAAGGCTTAATGGATTCCATCTTTAAAGGTTCAAAACTCCTACAATTCTCAGCAGCTTTTTTGACTGCTCTGTCCTCACCACCTTCAGGGTCAGCATCAGCTCTGCTCACACTGCCCTTCTGCACGTGGAGAAGCTGCGGATCAGGCAGAGGGTGGACAAAATTCTAATGAGTCAATCAAGGTGTTTACTTCTACTATATGAATTCATGATGCTCTCAGCTTCCCACTATCTTGTGGTTTCTACATGTTGAACAACTTCAAACTCTCTCCTTGAAAAACAGAAAGAGAAGGCAATTACCTGCTCCTCTTTGTTGTTGATGATAACCAAATGAGATGCTTTCTCTTCACAGAATAACTTTGCCTCTTCAAAAATTTCTGTTTCAACTGAGAAGTAGTAGCACTTTTCTGTGTAGTTCTTCCAATGGGGAGAACAACCTGTGATGTGAATTTTTTGTGTTAAGCCTGTTATTGGTAACGCACCGGAGCAGTAATAGGGCCAGTAATAAATGGAGGAACCCGTACCCATCTACTGCATGCAGTGTGCTGATGGCTTACCATTAGCCTCAGGTACAGATGTAGGCTCACTCTGTAGCGCCAGTGGTGTCCCCGGACCTGGTGGCCCTGGTGGGCCAGGTGGGCCCTTTGGACCGGGCAGCCCAGGGACTCCAGGCAGTCCAGTTAGTCCTCGTGGTCCCGGTAACCCTGGCTGTCCCACAGTTCCTTGCAGGCCTTGAAATCCTGGTGGGCCTTGAGGCCCTGGTGGGCCATCCTTGCCTGGTGGCCCTGGAGGCCCTGGGTCTCCAGCTGGTCCGGGCAGACCCGTCTTGCCAGGAGAACCTCTCTGACCTTTGGAGCCAGGCGATCCTCTTGAACCTTTCCCTCCTTTTTCTCCTGGTGGCCCGGCTGGCCCTGGTGGGCCCTTCTCACCTGCAGGTCCTGGTGGTCCAGGTTCTCCTTTCTCTCCTTTTTGTCCTTTTAGGCCAGCAGGGCCAAGAGGACCTTGAGGGCCTCTGTCACCTTTAGGTCCCCTCGGACCAGGAGGGCCTGAAACAATGTAAGCATGCAAAGTGGGGATATGCACAGAAAACAAAACAAAAAGCCCACGTGGGGTGGGATTGTTTAATACATCTCAGACCAGCGCCGCTGGACATTTAACAACACAGAAACTGGGTTAACAGCTGCTTTCACCAGTGCTTGTAACAGTGCAGCTGCTTTCCAGGTCCGATATACTGTTCTTTCCTTGACCTCTACAAAATACAGGATACAGAAAATACTCTGATACGCCCAGTCATGTGAACTGGCCAGTGACACTGTGGCCCAGGTGACCAGCCAAGGTGCCAGTCCCTGCACGACTCAGTCTATACTAGTTTATGCACTAGTCCTGTGTGTTGGTGGTCCCGTTCCCTCACTCCGCCACGCTCCCTTCTCCTTCCAGTCTCATCTCTCTGCTCTTAGACCCAGGACTTTTTCTCCTGATCCTGTTTGTTGGTCTGTCAATAACGGGGTGTCAAAAAGAGACAAAATGATGGATGGTGAGCAAAAGGCCATCTGTGGGAAAGACCAGAAGTTGCAAATTGGCCAGCTCTAACAAGACGGGGAACAACAACCCATGACAGGAAATGGCAATACTGTGACAGCAATAAACAACGAAACAATTTGGGATTCTGTTCATGGATGAGCAAAACCCTTGTCAATACCTTCCCACCCCCACCACCAATCTACAGAATGCAAACTCCTCTAGAGATAGATTTCCAAGCTGGAATCATTTAGGCCTGGTTGAAACGAGAACGGTAAAGGTTACTGACATGTAATCTTGGCTCTAATGCAGCCTTAGTTTATTTGGAGCAATGGATTTATATTTCTGATTGGAGTTTTAGACTGGTTCACATCAGGTTGGAAATATGAGTGTTCTTTTCATTTGGGATAATATTTGGCTGGGAGAAACCTCCTAAACCTGATGCTATTTATTTCTGGAGAAAATAAAATATCCCAGGATTAAAAACTAAGCAAAGTAGGATGTTTTCTGGCAGACTAACAACTGGCTTAAAGTGAAATAGCAACTTGTTTTTCAGCAAGGGTGGACCTTTCTGGGAGTAGTCCAACATATATTTTTTAGCCATTTCCTCCTTACTGGGGATTGGTTTCTTGAGGTTCCACACCTTCACTTGCTTATTTTAGAAACTAAATCAAAAGCAGATCCAGTCAGTCAGACAGACAGAATAAAATTTTGCTAAGTCAGAACCTTCTTTCATAATATCCCCATTTTAGCTATGTAAAAAAAGGCATAGAAAAATTAGTAAGGAAAATTCAAGCTACACGTATATTTCCAAAGTTTAGGATTAGATAATGGAAAACCCCAGGACTCTGTACCAGCATGCCCTAACTTCCACAGAACTAAAGAAGAAATGCAAGCAGGAATTCAGCAGACACACATCATTAGAGAAGCTGCATACCTTGTAGGATAGTGAAGTTCTTGATGAGCTGGCCGTGTTTGGAATCCACCAGCTTCATTTCTTCCATGATTACTGACAAATTGGCAACTTCAACATCTAACCTCGACCTTATCAAATCCTGCTGCACCTTGAGAGATGTAGAGTCTATGCGAATATTGGCAAGCGTGCTGTTCATAAAAATCAGCTCATCTGAGTGTTTACTTAAGGTGTCCGTACAAGTTGTCCTGACCTCGTTGAGATTGCTCGTCAGTGTCCGCAGGTGATGAGCAGTGTAGCTGATGTTGCTGATGATATTGACTATATCGGTTTCAAAGACCTGGAACCTTTCTTCTAGGTGGCTGAATCTGGCAGCGGTTCTGTTTTCGTATCCTTTATGCTGTTCCTGGAGATCCTTTAGGCTTTGCTCATTGGCTTGGGCGATTGTGGTGATGTTCTCCATCTGCCCACTGAAGGAGCTGAGCTGATTGTTCATGTCTTCAAGTGTATCATTGTTGGCTTTCGCCATTGCTGAGTTGTTGGCAGCCAAAGTCTGTAAATTGTGTACTTTCTCCTTTAGCCAGTCGGTGTCCTTCCGGGCCTGGAGGACAACCTGCTGCAGATTTTGAAAGTCATTCTTGATTCTTGAGATAGCCAAGCTCGTGTCTTCCATTGACCTCTGTAGGGCACTGATAAGATTTCTTTGCTGTATTTGAGTCAGGTTTAAGTTGTTCAGGTTCATGATGACCACATTCTGAGAATGCACTTGGCTTTGCAGGTTTGTTTGTATATCACTTGTGTCTTGTTGAAGATCATTGATGTAGCCAGTATATGCTTGAAGAGTCTTATTGACACTGTTGATCATGAAAGAGTTACTATCTAAGGCACTTTTCATTTGGTTCTGTCTATCATCTAATGCATTTCCAGACTCTTGCAGCTTCTCCAGTGTATCTTTGTTTCTGGTCGTTTTCTCTGCAATGTCATGAAGCTGCTGACGAAGAGCCAGAATGTCAGTTCGGAAGCTGGACAGTTCAGTGTTAGTATTCAAGGCTTTTTGTCCAGCCTGGTCATCTGGTGTACAGGAAAAAAAAAATGGAAAGGCTTCAGGGGTTTTTTTAAACACAGCATAAAACAGCACAGAGTATTTTAAGAACAGTCAGGTGGTCAAACTGCTCAGCAGAACTTCTATGCTATCTTTTCCAGAAAATAGAAACCACTAAGCAAAGTTCTGCCTCTAGACAGAGAAATAAGGCAAAGAGGAATTGATGAAGACCTTGTGTCTTGCTGAGGAGAACAAAACGGTGACTCTGTCATCACCAATGGGAAAAACTACGATTAGAAACTGATGAGTAAATGCAGTCAAGTAACACTGTGTTCTGAATGAAAACTGAATGGGAAACAGAATTCAAAACATTAAACAGGTATCAGCAAGTGTAGGCTTTAAAGTTACAACTGGATTTTGCTGAAAGCTCAGAAGTTTATTTTATCTGTTCATGTTTTCTTCTTTCTTTTCATTGCATTGTGATTTAGTACATATAATTCCAATTTTTAAAATCTTTGGTTTAGTTTTAGTAAGTTCTCATACTTATTTTGAAGCAATCTGGGTTAGAGACAAAAGCTTTGCCAGCAGGCTACTCCAGATATGTCAGGATAAGATATATTTCTGGTTTTCCCTCTAATACATTACTATTGCTTTTAATGACATTTATTTGGCCATTATTGTTTCCTCATGTTATGAATCTGAGGAAGGCAAAACCTTTAATCTTTGAGAACATCTCTGCTTGTGCTTACATTGCCCTGTGGAATACTTCTGGAACCTTGTCCAAGTATGATAAAGCATTTGAGATTGCACAGCCTATCATCCAGGACATAGAAACCAAGGAAATAAGCAGTCAACACTTGCTTTCAGGGAAGACTCCCTTGCTTGACCTCAATCACTTCACTATCCTGCTCACAGCCCATATATTTTTGTCCTCATCTAAGTGTAGCTATATTTATGAATTACACAGCCTGAAGTCCATAATTGCAGATGATGCCAAGAGAGAGCGGTAGGGTTTTCATAAATTACAGTGAATACAGCTGTGCATGGAGCTTTTGTCTGGTGTGATTGAGTGAGTCACGATGGCGAACGCCAAATGATGGCTTGGGAGCCTTCAGCCTGACGTGCTTACGGAGTCTTTTGCGGACAGACATCTCCCTGAGCACAGTTCCTCTCCCTGCCGCTTGTCTCACTCCTGGATCTTCTCAGCTCTGACTCTGTGTTTACCTCTTGGCTACAGCTCAGATCATACCGTGTTCCTCACACAGCTCTGACAACTGCCAGGTCCACACACAGCGAATCCCTGAAGGCCTGTCTTCCATTCACCACACGCTGTTATCCTTCTGGCCCTTCAGCAGTTCTCTTACCTTTATGTCCCCTACTCAAACTGCTCCAGAACTTCCCTAACTTCCTCCATGGCAAATCCACTTAAATGGGAACTGATGACCCTGAGCATCTCACTGAGCAGCAGTAAAAATGTGCGGGCATGAATGAAGCAAAGGTGCTCCGAGTTGTGAAAATTTAATCAGCATAATATAATAACCCAAATAGAAGCCAAAAGGTTGAACATGCTTTAAAGTGTGACACTTCTGTAGATGTGTCAGTAAGAGAACGTCACACTGAATTACCCCATGTCTTTGAACTAAATGCAGTGTGCAAATACTTTAGAAACCAGCTGCTTTTTGAGGGGAAAAAAAGTTGTAAAAATTTACAATCAAGCTGCAAGCAAGTTTTCCTAGAAATACGCATCTCAAGATATGGCTTATGAAACTAGACAAAATTTATTTCAAGAACCACATGCATGTATATTAATACTTCTACAATAAAAACTGTATGCCTATGGATAGGAAGAAAAGTAAAAATGCACAATTAGAGAGTAAATCTTTATTTTCTTTTACATCTTCCTGCAAATTGAGAACTTTGATAGCACTTGGGAAACCTGAACTCATAACAATCTTATGCCTTATATTCCCTGAGATGATCAAGAAACATTTTATGGAAGTAATCCACTTGCATCAGGCATAAGAATTTTGAATAGCTGATTATTTGTGCACCTCATAAAATGGCCTTCAGTTTGGAATCCTAATTGCTAAAACAGCATCAAGATGCCTGGGTGACGGGTGCTCAGTTTATGTAGAATCTTTTGTGCTGTAGAACAGCTTCTGCTGTGTTTTACATCTCTACCTCAGAGAAGATTCTCTCCTGAAGACAACCTTTAAGTGTCTGTTTATTAAAGTATAAATGCTTTCAGAGTGACTTCAGTGGGAACTGTAAATTTTGAAGTATTCTTAAAATGCTCTTCTAAGTAGAGCTGATCTGAGCTATTCTTAAGTACTTTCCCAAGTACTTGAGAAACTGGAATAGAAGTGCTCTATCTTGTCATAGGCAGAGATTTTTCAGACAAATTTCCTGCCTCTATCTGCCAGGAGAACACCCCAGATCCATAACACAAAGGGGCTTTGCTTGTTTGTAGATTACCTAATTTCTTCAGATCGCTCTCCACTTCTGTGAGCTTTTCTGTGTATCTTCTGTGGGACGTTTCCAGGCCACCTGTCACATTGTCCATCTTTTCTACAACTAGGGGAAAGAGAACAGTATGTTATGGAAAGAAGAAAAGGGAAATGATGAAGAAAGACCGGTAAACAATAAAGCAAGCAAAACCCCCCACGCCACTACCACCAAACAGTAAAAAAAAAGAAAACACCTTAAAATTGCCTTGCTTGCCATTACGCTCTGCTGTTGCTCCGTGAAATGTTGGAAGGATGAGCTCCTATTTGCTGGTGGAACCAGAATTCCTCCGCTTCTTCAGTCTGCCAACGGTCCCTAAACTTTTTTTTTTTGCCCATGAGCAATCTCTCTCCTGAATGAGGAAATCCCTCTTTGTGGGTTTTCCTCACGAATGAAGTCCTTTTCTTTTAACAGTATTTCCATGCTTCAAGCACAGCGCTGTGTGGCAGAGGAAAACTGATTGCTAAAGGCTCAGATGTGTGAAAGAAGACTTCCTTTAATTTTGCTATGAGCCATTTCTCCTTAAAAAGAACATTTTTTTCTTGTGCCTTTTCATCATTGAAAGTTGCCACCTAGATAGCAAACTTAGGACTGAGATAGCAATTACAAAATGTTTTGGGGGGTTTAAACATTGATAATGGTACAGATCACTCAAAAGAGTCTTGAAATGATTCTGCCTCATTAAGATTGAAAGGATGTGCAGATTTATGACTGATGCACCCTTTATTTTGTAATGTCTGAGTACTTTTCTTGTCATTGAGACATTTGATTATTTGATGAAATTAATATGGGAATGGAAAAAGCAGAGCAACAAATAAACAGCCCGGGGTGGATTACAGTGGCAAAAATGTGAAATGCTTGCAACGTTAGAGGTAGCCTACAGCTTTCACACCAAAACTTGTCTAATAGCCTTTTGCATTCAAGCCACAGCCAAGGGTAGAAATTGCTTCTCATCGTGAGATTATTTAGTCCTTTTTGCTACACTGGGAGCAGAATGGGTCTGTAACAACCCTGGGAGTGGCTACATGAGTTACTGTGCCAGCTCCCTCTTTCAAACGGAAGAAATAAAGTGTTTCCCATGTCTTGAGGCTCTGTAAACCTGTGTGGGGTAGCGGGTATCACTAACTCTTTCTCTCAGTGTAATTATCTGCAGCTAGGAAAGAGTCTTATAAAAGTTGTTGCACTATAAAGATTTGGGTTTTCACAAGAAGTGAAATGTAAGTATCTTCTGCAGCTCATGAGCAACCACATGAATCCCAGACTTTTAAAGTGTAGTCCATCAGGTGCTCCTTCTTTATTAACTCTTGCCTTTGTTCTTCTGATTCAGGGTACCACAGTTACACAGGAGGCTTTTACTGCTTCCCCAAAACCAGAGAAATGAGAGCAAACAGACCAAGACTATCTGATGCAATGGCACTGAAGTGAATGGAGTTACAACAGAAGAAAAGTCTCAGGGTTTTCAGAGAGACCAGACACCCTTTGGTGAATTACCTGCCTGCTCCTTTCTAGGCTGCTAACAAGCCAGTAAAACAGAGACTTTACTGTGTGTGCAAAGTCAGTCAGAGTGTGGCTTTCTGTATTTGAGATGATGACAGATTGCTTGCTAAACACCAGACCCAGGCTACAATAATGGCTTTGCTTTTTCAGAGGGACAGTTGCTCAATACCTTCTGCTTTAGAAAGCATTTTTCTCCCCATTATAGCACTAATTTTTCACTGTTTTTTCTGCCCATTAAAGTTGTCAAACTGCTGTATGCCATTTTTCCTAAATGAAACCAGAGTTGATTCTCTGTTTGTCCTGCCCAGTTGTCTTCCAGGCTGGAGCCCAGATCAGCAAAGGTCCTTCAGCTACTTCTGACACTCCACTGATGCAGGTATACACCTATGCATCACATGCAGTGAGCGTGAGGACCATCTTTGGCTTTTCCTTCCAGCTCTAGGCAGCTCCTTGTTCAGTCTCTGGTGTTCTCCTTTGGCTATAGATAGTCACTGTGAAGGGCATGGCTCACTCTGGGCACTTAGAGAGACCTGATGAAATCATCTGTATTTAAAAAGCAGGCCTAACTCAAGTGTTTCTGCTGAACCTGTGCCTTGACCAGCAATGTCACATCACCTACAGCTCTTGTTATTTCAGATTTAGTGTAATATTCAACTGTTTTCCCCGGTTATGCAACACACTGGGAGTTGGCAAATGAATATATATTATCAGTAATTAAATGAAAATTGTAATTTCTTCCTTTTGTTGTCCAAATGAATTCCAGTTTTTACTTCAGATCTGAAGTTTGTAAAACTGAGCTATCATATAACAAGTATGTTTTCACGGTTGACTGAAATCTAACACTGGAAACTTGGGTTAAAATACAACCCTGAAGAGTCCAAAGCAAATGAAAACAGTAGTAATCCTATCAGTAAGTAGTTGTCTGGCAGTTAGATGAGACTGAACAGTAATAATTATGCAACAGCATACGGTATTTTCATTGCTCAAAGTGAAAAAAACCTCAAACCAACCAACTGCAGCAGCAGAAACAGAAGAGGTCTCTGCAAATGTGACTGCAGGGTTATCCCATAGATAAACCAATGCATGTATTTGCTTTATACAGGGGTGGGATCTCAGCCTGCATGGTCAAACAAATCATGGGTTTGGGGAACTTGATCCTCTGCCCATACTCCTTCCCAAAGCAAGTTGTAGCTTATTTGCTTTCTTGCTACTGCCATGCAAGTGGAAAGGATAAACTCAGGAGAGAATGAGTAGAGAGAGGCCAATGTTGGGTTTTGTTGCTCTTGATGTCCAAAGAGGTTGTATGGACCGATGTCCTGTTATTGGGAATGTCTTTCCTTCCTTGGTAGTAGCTCCCACCACCATCTCTGGATGGAGCTTTCAGTGGCAGGTGAGCATGTGGAACACTCTCAGAAGTGAAAGTCAGCCTCTAGCGAGTGCCCCAGGCTTGAACAGCCACTTCCCACCTTCTCCAGAAAAAGGCAAAATAGGCAGACCAGCTGTACTATCCCTCACAAAAGGCCACTCTGCTGCTTCCAACAATCTGCCCACTCTTAAAAAGGCAAAGTTGTATTATGTCTTAAACTTGCTTTTGGTTAGCGTCACCTTAATTCACAGCTTGGTCTCTCTGCATTGTCATCTCAATTTCTGACCAGGTCACCGTAGAAAATGTGGTGAAGATCCTCTAAAGGAAGCCAAAATTTCAAGTAGTTGCTGACCAGAACAGTGAGGACTGTCTGCATCTAAGCCACTATGACAAAATGGGCCACCTCACCGGGACGTGTTGGCCCCAGGTAATGGCAGGCAAACTGTGTCTGGGAGACAGATAAATAAGTAGATGAAAGTCATAGTGGACATTACTCAAGAAACTTAAACACAAGGACTGACTAGAGAATAAAAAGTACCAGAAATTCAAGCTGCAAGCATTCCCTTACTGGAACGAGTCACAGGAAGATCATTCATCTTCAATAGACTAATCTGACACTGTCTGGTGCCAGAAAAATTATAACTTCGTATTTTTCATTTCATTTAATAAAGTATGTGCAAAAAAATTACAGATTGCTTTACTAGAGTTTTAAACAATAATTTGTCTTCTGGAAGCAGAAGAATAATAAACATGCCTTGTTATTCCTTCATGTTTTGTTTCCTTGTTATTCATTCATGTTTTGGTTTCAGGTTTCTCCAACATACTATGTAATTTTTACCACTAGTTTGGAGGTTTGTTCTGTGTTGACTTTGCCTCCCATCGAGTTACTTTTTTGCTTGCCATATTTAATCCACTGATTAGTAGTTTTAACGTTTTAAATCACAAAGGGTATCTAAATGTGCGGTAGGAAATGAAAGTTTTAAAAGTAGTTTTGGGCTTTATAAACATAAGTGTGGGAGGCAAATTTAATGGAAACTTAGCTAAGAGACTGAAAGAATCCCTGATGCCAGCAGAATTCCTTCTTTCAGTGTAATAGTGCAGTAAAATAGACAAGCCAGACTCTGATACAGAGAGGAGAGTTCAAGAACTCTATCCTTTTATTCTGAGTTTTGTTCTTCCTTTAAGGCCTAATTTCTTCTTAACGATCAAAAATATGGCAGTAATTAATTTGAATCTGTACTGTCAGCTGGGGTTTTATCTAACTTATGTTTTACCTGCAAATTAGCACGTAGGCACTGTGAAGACAAAGCCCTTAAACTGCAGGTACAAAGGGCAAAATTAATGCCTGACAGATGACCATTTGTTTCTTGGTGTTACAGAAGGAACACCTTGGATTCAACAAGACTTTTGTCTCTTTGCCTCTTTCCCTTGGCATTCAGATGTTGCAGTCACCAAGATGGTGAGCAGTGGAGCAGTGGTCACCAAAATGTCTTTGGGTCTGTGAGCAAGATATGCATTTTCCACCTTCCTACAATCCTTTTTACATTTATTTGTGGAAGAGGGAATTCTTTTGTCCTTGCCCTGGACAGCTGTGATTTGGTACTGCTGAGACAGAAAGACTCATCCCTGGTGAGCGACTGCTCATTCAAAGAAAGTTTAGAAACGAGTGAAGCAAAGATTGAGCCTCAAGAAGAGAGCAAAGCCTGGGGAAAAGATGGTGCTAGGGGCCCCCACGGAGAAGGAAGCTTGTAAACTAGATTGAAATGAGGAAGACAAACTCCTTCTCCCAAAGTCTTCTGGACAGTTTCCTTATTGCTACTGCTTCCTCCACACACGCAATCATTTGCCAGAGCAAGATAAAGAGCAGTAGTCCCTCCAACTTGATACGCTGCTCCTGATGCTGAGTGAGATCTGAGCCTTCTGGTAAGCCTCAGAACTGACAGCCTTATATAAAACCCTTGAGGGAAATTCTGCTAAATCCCAGTTGTTTAGTGGCTGGGTTAAGTCTGGAAAGATCCCGTTCTCATCTGATGTAAGCAGATCTCTGCAGATTTATATCTGCAAAAGGCCTCCCCTAATCCATATGACCAAATGATCTTCTATTTATACACCAAGAACAAGGTTTTGAATCCTGGAAAGTTTTTTGTCCCTCAAAATCTGACTTGCAGAGACCAGTTACTTCAGGAGATGTATTCACATAGATCTACTTCATGTTTTTACATTTGATGTTAATTTGCCACATTCTGTCTGCTTTATCATGAAACAGGATTACCTAAGTCTCTCTATCTGTTCCTCACATTCTCTCTTCTCCCTGGATAAATCTTCCGTCTAAACCGAAGAGTTTTAATTTTCTCGCACTCAAAACCGTGCCAAATCCTCTTAAATAATTATTTATCCTTTCTATTTCTACAATTTCCTTTTCTTTCCCTGGCAAAGGACCAGAGGTGATGTCAGCTCTGCTACGAGTGCAGCTGTTGGCGGCACAGGACGCACTGCATGCTAATCACATGAATATTTACCCGGCTCCTTGGAGGGGTTTTGAAGCTACTCTCAGAGACAGACAGGTAGTTCAGAGCTAGTTTGGTTTTCTCTGCAACAACCTGTGATGTCCTGTTTTAATGCTCACTATGATGTTGTTCACTTTCTTTTTCTTATCAGAAATCCACACTTTATTTAGTTAACTTATTATAGCTGTAATTGCACAATAAGCAAGTATTTACATCAAAACATTTCTAAAAATGCCTAACTGGCTACAGTTAATTAGTGATAAGGATTTATGGGAATTTTAAGCCATGTTTCCCAACCAATGACTTGCACAAATGAAATCCTCTCCATTACTCTTTGAAATTACTGTTAAAAGAATCTAAGTCTTTGCTCATCACAATTATCGTGGATAGTCAATACATTGACACCTCCTGGTTTAATTTTTCTTCTTCCAGATACTTCAAAGGAATATCGATACTACATTTTGTTCCTGTGATAAATATTATATTAGTAAGATATTCCTGGCTGTTGCACATGTTGCACAGCTTCGAGTCTTCCAGTACTCCTTCTTGGTGGAGGAATGACCATTTTGTTTTAACTTTTCTTTCAAATGTCTAATCTAGTTTCAAAAATTCCATAGTTATTTGAAAGTGAAATTCTAAGGTTGGAATTTGTTGTTAGGTACGCACAAAAAGCCAACATGGCCCAAGTACTGACATTTAGGCTAAAGTGTGACAAATTGCCTGGCCAGCTAATAAGTGACAACGCGCTTGGATGCTTGTCTGAAAGTGAAACGTTGGTCTGGATGCATACATACCTTTGTATCCCAGAATGGCTACTGTGATTGTTAACAGGGCACACAAAATATACAATAAGATGATGGAGAACTTCAGTGCCCAGTTATTTTTACACTTGGTGCATTGGCTCCCCTCCTGAATACCTGCAAAAGAAGATTTGAAGAAATTTAAAACAATGGCAAAGAACACATTGCTGTGTTTAGGTCCCCATTTCCTTTCCTCTGTTTTCTAAAGAGCAAATTATTTAAGTAAGCAGATGATGTTTACAGATGGGGTGCCTATTTGCCTCTGCTGCCAGGACAACCTTCATGGTGGTTGAAACATCAGCTCAGTGAAACAATCACTTTGGGATTTTAGCACGTGTAAGAGAAGTAGGTTCTGCTTCACTGGACAACCTCTGGCTTTCCTGAGAGATGGTTATTTTCTGATTGTGCTAACAAGACTATGGTGAGCTTTGGAAATAAAACCTTTATTAGCATCTCCTCTGTCAGGCATCACACTGCAGCAGCTCTTTCTCTCAGCATTTGGTATCCCTATGGGGGCAATAGGACACAATAAATGCTCTGGCAGAAGGAAAACACAGAAGTATAATAGCATTGTGACAGCCTGGTAGGAGTACTAGTTCTGCTTTGTAACAACTACCAGATAGTTACCATGCAAACACTTTCTTTCCATAAAGAGAGAGACTTTTTGCATATTTTTGGGGGGTTTTGGAGAACGCTATTTCCGCAGAAAAGAAGGGGTGCTTTACTGATACGGCCATCCGTTCATCCACAGGAAAAATGCTGGGGAATTTCTCTTTGTGGACAGGCTTAAGAAAAAGGGCCTCAAAAGCTGATGAGAGAAAACAGAGCTTTACTATTTTGTATTTGAACTTCTTTGCAGAATGGCTTGATATCTTTGAGTCTATTAGGGAAGCAATTTTTCCTATTTTGTGCTCCTTGGGAACAACTCAAGAGCATTGGAAGCATTGACTATTAATCAGAAGCACCAATGTGTAAAAACCTGAAAACTGGACCAATGTGCTGGAGCAAATGGGTGGGATTTATCCGTCTTTCCAAGGTGCGTTAAGCAGGCCAGGATTAATGTAACTTTCTGTGCCTGTCAGAAAATGCATTTCTTTGATATTTCACTCTATTTGTGTACTATCGGGGGAGTCCCAGAGGAAAGCTTTAAGCTCTAATAAATTCTATGTACCAGATTACTTAACTAATCAAAACTTGCTCTGTAGCTTTTTATGAGTAACTTATATTTCCCCCGAGGCCCAACGCACAGATGATTTTACTTTTCCAAACTCGTGACCTTCTGCAGAGTGGTTTTTTATTTCCTATTTTTTTAAGAGAAAAGCACAGGCCGCTTCCCCTGGGTTCACGGAGGATGGGTGACCAACACAATGAGTTAAGTCAACTACATTTCTCTCTCCAAGGACATTTTCCAATGACTTCCTTTAAACCTAAGGTACTCGAAGGAGGAAGGATCACCATATTGGAGCAACTCAGGAAGAGGATTTATACAAAGTTTATTTGACAAGGCATTTTCTTCAATCCCCTCTGCACATACGCTCGCTGTGGCTAAGGCAGAAATGGGTCTTTTGCAGGTTTTTTCCACGTTACATCATCACACGTTTTTCCTAAACTTTTCAGGTGTGACATCACATTCTGTTGCCATGTGATGAAAGTGATGTCATAGATTTGGGTTCCTCGGGGTTTAGGCATAAGACCAGTTGGGAACATCTGGTTCTTTTTTCAGGAACATTATGGGAAAATGAGGCAAAGGCTTGTAAGCATGAACTCAAGAATGTAAATTCCAGAGGGTAAAGGCTTCTCTCCTGCCTGGGAGCTGGGAAAGGAGGGAGCTGGCACAGAGACAGGCAGTTGTACAGCCCGTTTATTGGTGACTTGGATTTGGAAGGGTGGTAACTTCTGCACCGCAAAAGAAAGGGTGAGGGGTCCATAATGCAGCAGTCAGGTTTGCTTATGGATCCTGATCCGTGGGCTGGCTTGCTTGCTTTGGTTTACAGTCTGAAGGAGTTTGCTGGTGAGGGAGCTCTAATTGCTGAAAAAGCAGGAAAGGGAAAGTGCAGTTTTCTAAAGGTTTGCAATAGGTACTCAGACACTGAAATTATTTCACAGTGGGAACCCGGTGGTGTCTGGAGCACCATTTTGCTGGTCTTAGCTGGTACTAATGGGCTCATTGAGCCCCTGTGTCCCAAACGCAAGGTTCCATCCCTGAAGGGTTTAAAATTTAGATTCCAGTTTGGCTGTCTTTGAAAGTCCCACATATCCAAAGACAAGCTCAGGGCAAAACCGCACATCACATTCACTTTCTAAATACACAGATAACAGAAAGCTTGATCCTCCTTATTTTAATGTTAATTGAGGCAGGCCTAGATCCTTATCTGGGAAGAATGATGGACTGCAGAGGTACAAAACACAGAGAGAGGCAGAAGTAAAAACAAAGCCTTTGGCAGCAATTGCACAAAGAAAAGTTTCACTTGATAACTGTCTCATATTAAGATTACTCCTTTTATGACATGACCTGCTTTCTGTCACTGTGCTCTGGCTTCCTGGGTAGTGTAACGAGCTGAAACTTCACTGATGTCACTGGAGGTACTGCAGTTCAGCATCAAGCATCATGTATGTTCCAGTGCTTCACAGGGATCTAGTTTCACTTGTCTCAGCCCTCTCTGCCTCTGGTTCAATAAAACAGCACTTGGGCTTTTCAGAACTTTTTTAGTTTCAGTGTATTTCAAACTGACATCAGAGCAGCACCCCAACAAAAGCCAGGCCTTTCCATCCTTTAACAGTCCAGCACGGTTGGTATCAATAACACAGGCACATCATGCTGAAACCATCGTATGGGCTGGAGTGATTCCATTAACTGAGCTGGCCTGGAACTGTGTATTGCATTCCTTGCTGGGGCTTTCTGCCTGTCAGCCTAAAACTACATCCCATTGCCAGTGAACCCCTGCTACCCTCATCTAACATGACCCGTGTCCAGGACTGGAGTGAAAAGCCAGGGAGCTCTAACAGGCTCCTTTGTTTTCTTTTACCTAGGACGCAGTAAAGTCTTTCAGAGCAATTAAATTTGCTCTTTATTGCAAATATGTAGCGCTTAAGTCTGCTGCTAGTAACACCTGATTTTCTAGTTTACTAAACATATAAAAACTACTATAAAAATACCAAAGATATGGGTACCCCTTGAAGAAAAAATTTGGAAGACTCATTCTGATGCCTGAACAGTTAAATACATCAGGCTATATGCAAAGGCAAAAGCCAGGAATGCAACCCTCTCTGTACAGGGACGAACTGCAGCATAATCAGGGCTCCCCAACCTCTCCAGCACACATCCTGACTTCAACTTGGCCTGTTGTTCTTCCCCACTACCTTGCTTAAGGATCATGCCCAAATAAGATTGTTCTGATGTAGGAAATGTTGTGAGGACACATTTTTATTGAAAGGTTGTTCTGAAAAGATGTGATAGCCAAAACATTAAGCAACGACAAATGGGAGACAATTAAAAATGCTTACTGTGATTACACAAAACCCAGCAGGCTGGCATAAAATCATGAAGGTTTACCACAAAAGCTGAGAGTTGAGGCTAGCCTGAGCCCAGGCTCAGGCTTTAATTGGACAGACTTTCCCCAGTTTTATCCACTAGACTGCTTGCTGTCATGGCTTACACAAAATGCAGCGTTCTTCCAGGAGATGTATCACATCTCATCTGGAAAGCTGTAGACTAAATGGACGGGGAAAGACCCTACACACCCATCCCACTGACAGAACAAATATAAAACCTCCAAAAGGGCGTTCTCGGCTGAAGTCAGCTCTTCTCCGTTTGTTAGGGATGCTCCTAGCGCAGCACACTCCTCTCTGTGTCCTGTACACGTGTTTTCAATGTTGGTCTGCTCGCAGACATTTGTCACTGACTTCCAAACCCGGGGAGCCGGGGTCACTTCCGCATGACGTGCATTTCTCACTGCCGATGTGATCAATGTTTAATAAATATCAGATGGGACACAACGTGCCTCATTTCACTGGACACATGCTTTTTTTCCATTCCTTTCCCTGACTTATTTTAATAAGAGCCCTGGTTTTTCTGCCTCACTGTTGGGAAGACATCTGGCCAAACAGACAGCAAGTTAGTACAAAGAGATCCTGCTGGCTCACATGCTTTGGGGACCCCCTTCTCTGCAAACCAAAATGGTCACAAAAAAATATGCAAGTGAGACATCCCCCTGTTACCAGGCTTTGTAGTATTTGTTTTTATAGCATTGCATTCCAGTGACTGAAGACTTTGTTCTCACGCAGGGGGTATACATCTGCAGATTCCTTTTGGGCTCCAAGAAGAGGTTTTGCTGGAGGAGGAGCTGGGCTTTTTGGTTTGTGTTTGTTTGGGGGGATTTTTGTTGTTGTTATTGTTGTTTTGTTCCATGGTTTTAATGGGAGACTAAATATCATTGCTCTTTGTAACCACCTTACAAAATGCCTGACTCCTCAACTGTATTAGGCTTCAGGAGCACATCTTTGAACACTGGAGTATGACATGCACACACATTTTTTTTCCGAGTATTTCTTTTGGAAGTATTTGCCTCTGTGTTCTTTTCGTGGCTCTGGCTGCAGGATCGTAGGTGGCCTCATAATATTTCTGCTAGCAAATCAATTTTGACAAAGATGCAAGGTTTCCTTCATAACCCTGACAAGAAACGTACTGATAAGATAAAGAAATGCAGTGCAGGAAACGAAAATACATTAGTTTGGAGGGGTTTTCCCCAGAGTGATCCACTGAAAAGAGATAATATCCCTCGAATTTCAGAAGGAAGACTGCAAGCCTAGTTTGTATCCTTCAGATGGTTGTTTTCTCAAAGCCGATGTTTTCAAAACAGCTGTAGATCTAATACCTATATTTAAAGGGACCTGAGCAAACTATACACATCTAATTCAAGCCTCCTGCCCTGGAAGGTGCCCCTGACCATGGCAGGGAGGCAGAAACTACATGATATTTGAGTTCCCTTCCAACATGAACCATTCTGTGATTCAACTTGTAACTAGGAGTCAAATAGCAAGAGGTAATGAACCACACAGAGCTGCAACAAGTTCCGAGTGGTGTCTATCTCACCAGCAAAAGTAGGTGATCCCAACGAGGAATCCATCTCTAGGTTTAAGTATCTAAATGCTTTGAAAAACCTGACTGTGTTTAAATTCAGGCACCAAAGTGTAAAATGATAGGTGTCTACTAATATGCATGACTAGCAATTATGAAGGTAAATCTGTCTCATAGGAGAGAGAGGATTTTAAAATTCAGGCATGCCTGTGTTTTCATATACACATACACAGAAACACACATTTATGTTCAAATACATGGAAAAATATGTGTGTGTATGTTTTTTTACAGAGAAGCTTTGGTATTGACAAAACCCCAGCATATTATATTAGCACTCTCTAAGAAAAAGCAGGCAACAGCATCTTTGACAAAAATAACTTTGTATAGGTTTGCAATCACTGGATCCAGCCAGCCACAAAATTCACAGTGAGATTTTTGTCTTCTCTTTTGTATTGTGTCACAGGTTATTATCCTATTCCTCATGAAACAATTCCCATGATCCTTCATGAATGGTTTTGTTGCAGCGAGCAAAACTGATGATTCCATGGTTCCATGTGCTGGTCTACTTCAGAAAGCAATTGTTCTTCATAATGGTCACGAATGGCAAAAATTGAGACTGGTTCATGCCTTTTAAAATTATTGTTTTGAAACAAAACTAATTTCTTCAGTTCAGAGTCTATTCTCACACCGTAAAAGCCATAATTTGAACTACAGGTAAATAGACACCCTACATATTTCCTATCTAATGTGTAAAGGTCCACACCTCCTCCCATTCCACAGTCTTGGCAAGCCCTGTCTCCACAATGGCAATGGTCCCGCTCACCCAAGTACTGCAGTGCTGGCTTGTGGGCAGGTGGATTGCAACAGCCTGCTTAACTTCATTATCAGATTTTTACAATGCCATTGGAAAAAATATTTAGCACAAACATGCTGTCATTTGTTCCGGAATTTGCTAGTCTTGCTTCTGGTTTCGTAATCAAATAGGGATAAATGCAAGCTATGCTTGCTTTGAAAAAGCTTCTGGTTGTTTATTAGGAAGCAATTAAAGCAGCCAAACTTGAAATCTAAGCAGTGGGTATGTGCTCACCTAACTTGTGCCAGTTTTCCTATGCCAGGTGGAAAATCATGAAGCATGGCAGCAAGAAACAGGCTGAAACAGCCACTCTATATTTCAAGCAAACACTGCAAGACACAGAGCTTCTTTCTTCAAGAATTAAGAAATAAATGGACCCAAGCCAAACCACTCCATCTCCACAGGTTTCTACAGTGTTCAGCATAATCTGAGTGCCCTGCTACACAGCTGGCAGCATGTGCAAATAACCTCTGGAGAGAAGAAAACACACCTCAGAAGCCCAATCTGAGAATTTGTGCCTCGCGATGCTGCGCAACCCCTACCAGGGCCAGAGGTCCCAGTTCCTGTGATTTTATCCTGAATTTCACATTCAAGATTTCTTATTCACCTGGTGCCCCTTTCTTTCCAAGTGCAAGGCTGGGGAATCCCTGGTATCAATATAGGCTGGGCCATGAACAGATCAAGAGCAGCCCTGCCAAGAAGGACTCGGGAGTGCTGGTGTACGAAAAGCTGGACACGGGCTGGCAATGTGCTCTTGCAGCCCAGAAAGCCAAACACATCCTGGGCTGCATCAAAAGCAGCGTGGCCAGCAGTGGAGGGAGGCAATTCTGCCCCTCTGCTCTGCTCTGGTGAGACCCCACCTGTGTACAGTTCTGGGGTCCCCAGCACAGGAAAGACATGGACCTGTTGGAGTGGGTCCAGATGGGGGACATGAAGATGATCAGAGGAGCTAGAACACCTCTCCTGTGAAGACAGGACAAGAGAGTTGGGACTGTTACACCTGGAGAAGAGAAGGCTTCAAAAGGAACTTTATTGTGGCCTTTCAGTACTTGAAGGGGGCTGATAAGAAGGATGGGGACAAACTTTTTAGCAGAGCCTCTTGTGATAGGACAAGAGGAAATGGCTTTAAACCAAAAGAGGGCAGATTCAGATTAGATATAAGAATGAAGAGTTTTACAATTAGTGTGGCGAAATACTGGAACAGGTTGCTCAGAGAGGTGGTAGATGTCCCATCCCTGGAAACATTCAAGGTCAGGCTGGACAGGGCTGTGAGCAAACAGATCGTGGTGAAGATGTCCCTGCTCATTGAAGAGCAATTGGACTAGATGGCTAACTTTAAAGGTCCCTTCAAACCCGAGCTGTTCCATGATTCTTGCAGCTATGCAATTATGTGGGACTCTCAGCTTGCATTCTAGGAGAACAGCAGATTCCTAGACTCCTAAAAAATAGAAGTGGTGAGGAGTTGTTCCTTAAGGCTTAAGAAAACAGAAGACTCCACCATTTACAGGACTTTCATCATCCCACCTCCACAGAACAAGTCTCAACACTGAGGGGGCAATGCTGGGGCTGGGGCTGGCAGGGCTCACCCTGTCCCTCATCCCCTGAATTGGAAGGAGTGCACTTTGTCCCAAAAGCCCAGGGTATTTCAGTAAACATGAGGGGTTTCCTTCTCTGGGACACCTTGGGAATCCCCAGCCCTTGATGATCTGCACACTGCAGCCCGAAGCTCTGCACACAGGGGCCATCAAGCAAACTCTCCTCCACACACCAGACTGAGTCTGTTGGAGGCAGCGGCCACTTCCCATAAATCAGAATCCCACATCTGACATAATAAAGAGCCTCAGAGGGCCAACACTATTATCTCTGGAAAGCTTTCAGCCTAAGAAATACTTTATTCTATGTAATGTACACAAACCCTTTCATTAAAGGAGGGGAGAACCCTCATTTTCAGCCTGATCATCATCTCTCACTTATTTATATAACCCAGCCAGCATTTTCTCTCTGGCTTTGTTCTTCTTTGCAGCAGTCCAGAGAATCACAATGAATTGTCAGAAATCCTAATTACACACTTCAACAACCACCACCATTTAATTATATAGTATTACCAAACAATGTCCTACTGTGATTAAACACTAAATATTTTAATTGAAAGGATACAAAAAGCCCAACCACAACACAGGCTATGCAAAGACTGCTGAGTATCTGAACTGTATGTTAGGCAAATATTACGAACAGAGCTGAAGAACCAGTGTGGTAAATTTTTATGAAAAATCACGGATTTGCAACAGCTCAAGGTCCAGCCATAACAATGTGGTAAGAATATCACACCAGCAGAGGGTCCAGCATCCCATAGGCTATGAGATTTAAAGACAAACTCAAACCAGAACAAACCTCAGGAAGTGCTGGTGCTTTTAAATAACTGTCTGGAATAAGAGAGATGTGTCTGTCCTCAGTTACTGAAAATCAGGCAAGGGATCACTCAGTGCATGTCTCTGGAACTAAACCCAAGAATCTAATTCGGCTGTTCAAAAGATGAGAGAAAAACTAGAACAGTTAAAAGAAGATAGAAATTATGTACGAATTAAAGACCTGTTCGATGATAGGCAAGACAGCCACGATATATAACAGCAAAGAGCCTCTCTCAAACTCTGTCTCAATAGAGAAGAATTTAGACTGACTTGCAAGGAGAAATATAGCCAGATCTATAGGGAGATCAAAGCCAGCTCTTTGGTTTGTGAAACAGCTTCCTAAGACAACCTGAAGATATTCCATTCAATGATTTAAATAAAACCAGAGGTAAGAAAGCTTTAGCAAAGTCACGGAAGGGATCTGTCCTTGAGAATTGTGCCAGATGGCAGAGTAATGCCATTCTTGTCAAAGTCCAGGCCTTCCATTCTGAAATAAATATGCTTCCTAATGAAACATAGATCCTAATTAAGATTATATAATTTGATGACTAACGTACATGATTTTTAATCTTAATTCAATTTACATTTGACTGAAAGGATGAAGAACGGTAACACACCCAAAGTGTGTATTTTCCCTCACATTCCCTAATTTTGTAACTCAGTATTTCGGTGTTAGTGACCCTACTAATGGTGCTAACTGGTAGGCAGAAGAAGCGGTTAACTCCATGCTTTGTGACTTTTGAGATAAATTTCTTGAAGAGGGCAACGTGATCCCCTCCACGGCTGTGAGTGTGGTGGGTGCCAAAACCCACAGCAATGCCACCTGTGCTGCAGGGCCACTCACCAAGGGCATGAGGGAGTCATCCAGAGCACAGGTGCAAAAACAATGCTCTTCACAGGAAGCTTTCACCTGTGTTGTTTTACCAGCTTCTGCAACTCTTAACATTAAGGACAATGCTAAAAACATTGCATCACTGTCTTAAAGAACAAGAAACAATGGAAACTCCAGCCACGCGCACCAAAGCAACATTTCTGTATCCACGGATGTCGCCACAAATGCTACTCCATTTAATTGCAGAAATTAAATTTTTTTATGTGCCTTCACAAGTTAAATGGAAATATTTGGCAGCCATCTGTTCCATGTAAGTTTCTGTGCACACATGCACCCCTGACATGGCTGGGGCAGGTCATTCATTTAAGAGTGTTGTAAAATACCACGTCTCACAGCAAACTTTTTTTTTTTTAAACTCTTGTAGCTCATACGAATCTAAACCAATTTGCACTCAGTAGTCAGAAGCACAACTGGCACGCCCTTCTCATCAGGATTTTTTCCTCTCATCTACTGCCCAGTGGAGCAGAACAAAATAGGGTTTCAACTATATTTGATAGCATAAAAACTGTATTTACCTTTTTTTTGTTAGGGAAAAATACAGAGATACTTTTGATGAGATTTTTGGTGGGGAAAAAAATATTGCCTGAGACTGAACAAGGATACCCAACTTCATGCAGCAAATCAAACCTGCAGACCTATCTGTAACTACAGATTTTGTTACGTTCCAGCTGGAATGCTACAATAAATGCTAGCATTAACAGAACTGAAAAAAAGAATCAAGATTTGATGCCTCAAATCAATACCTTTATACACCCCTTCCTGGACTTCTTGGTAATGCTGCTGTTGCCTTCATTAAGACCAACTCTAATATAAAAATTACCTCTTTTCCAACTGAAAAGTCTCTCTGAGGACATTATTTGGAATTTAAAAGACTAATGTTTTTGGAAAAAGAAGAGGTGAAAGTGCTTCTATCCATGCTGGGTACTCAGCAGTTACATAGATTTCTTATTTGGAAGGTGATCCAAAAAATGAAGAGGGCCACGAGAAGGAATGCTGTAGGACCCCAAAAAAAAGTGAGTTCAGAAACCAGTAGGTATAAAGAAGCCTGCTCTACTCTTTTAATTATACAAATTGTCACTTCTGGTTAGCCTTTTCCCTGTGGTATCAAGAATGCTTGGCTGAGATACCAACACTGAAGTGAGAAGAAAGGTTTCCCCATAGGCCCTGCACTGAACATAGCTCACGGTCACAAATCCACTGGCTGTAAATTCACTCCTGATCTCCTGAGGCTCCATGTTCAACTACAGGAGAGAAATTATGTCTAGGTATAAACGCTGCTCCTCTGCAAGTGTGCTGCCTTACTCCCCTCAGCTGAATTGAGACTTGGCATTAAATCACCTCCAGAGGAGAGGAGCTGTCAGGCCCTGGATTTATTTTTCACCTCACTGCCCTTCTGAAACCACTTTCTAAAGGTAGGGCTTTTTTCCACAGAAATATTGCAGGCTTGATGGCAGGCACAATAAATCCTGTTTCCACCCTCCAACCTAACCAACCTCCCCCTCTGCCTCCTTTTCCAGAATCTTGTCTTTTCAAAGTGGAAGTTTTCCTCTATGAAGCTGGATCTGCAGGTTAAGGAAGGACTGTGACCCAATGCAGCTCCCATCTTTCAGTTTTCTCATTCTGCTCTCCCTGTTTCCCCCTCTCCTGGCTCCTTGTGTCCTGCAGCATCTCTGACTCCTGAGATCTCCCCAAGCCTGGCTCATTCACACCTCACTAGCATCCAATTTCCTGGATAAAACACAGACTTAGGATGAATTCCTCAGTCAACCAGAACATTTTTTTCAAACACTTGTGCCAATGTGTAATGACTGTGCAACGTAAGGAGCAAACAGCCCTGATAAATGGATTTTTTCCACCTCATACCATCACAATTTCTGGGATTTTTCCTTGCTTAATATTCACCCTTATCTAGAGAGGAAATTTTTATTCCGTAAATTACTACAAGGAGTTTCCTGTACAGAGGTGGGAGTGTGGTTGGTGAATGTAATTTGTGTTTTCCCTCCCAATAAAACAATATGCAAATCTGCACTATCTTGACAAATGCTGGGAAATGATGAATGAAATTTGCTTGTTACAAGTGAGGAAAAGCCATGCAAAAGGGCATCCAGGGCACCACAGTTGCAAAGATAAGGAATTAGCCAATAATTAGACAACAAACATATTACCTGCCTGCCTAGCACCTACCCTGCTGCCTTCCCAATGTCAATGCAATCACTGTGTTAAGTAGGTGAAAACTCTACTGCAATCATGAAACTACAGGAGCTGACACACCCATTAAATGTGAAAACATTTGCTACACTTTCAACAGAAACAACAATAGCAATGATAGTAATAATATCTGCAAAAACAATCATTTTCCTGAAACATATATTCCTTGCTATAATCCTTTTCTCGATAGCTTATGAAATCATGGAAAACCAGGTCTTTGCAAAATACTTTTTAACGGAGCTTGGGAGTTTTAGCCTCTCTTCAGAGCAGTACGAGGGGAAGGCAGTTGCCATGAGGTCAGGGTCTCCTGAGATGCCACATCTGCAGATGGAGGACCAAGAATCTCAGAATCACAGAATCATTTTGGTTGGAAAAGACTTCATTGAGTCCAGCCTTTGACCCATCTCCACTTTGTCACAGAGTGCCACATCCAGTTGTTTCTTGAAGACCTCCAGGGATGGTGACTCCACCACCTCCCTTGGCAGTCCATTCCAATACTTAACAACCTTTTCTGTGAAGAAATTCTTCCTGACATCCAAACTGAACTTCCCCTGGCAGGGGACACATCTTGAGGCTATGTCCTGTTGTCCAGGGTTGTCTGGGAGAAGAGACCAACATCCAGCTGGCTACTCCCTCCTTTCAGGTGGTTGTAGAGAGCAATAAGGTCACCCTTGAGCCTCCTTTCTCCAGGCTAAACAACTCCAGCTCCCTCAGCCAGGCCTCATAGGACTTACAAGTCTTTTAAGTCTGATTTAAAGTCTGACTTAGGTCAAGACTTAAGTACGACTTACTAGTCTTTAGTTTGGCATGACTCAAGTCTTACCATGCATTTCAGGCTCATTGCTACAAGCTTTATCAGGGGATTGAGGCTGACAGTGAAAGGCTTAAACAGAACAAAATAATTTTCTTACTCAGAAGACTGAATAAAAAACTTAGAACTTTTCACTATGAAATGTATGTGCTTTAATGCAGAGAAAATCCCAGGGAATTTTAATTAAGAGGCAGAAGGCATAATATAAATCTATAGTTAGAGGTGGGAATTTGTAAATTTTAATTTAGACAAAAAATTGTAAAGGAGACCTTGGTTTTTTTTTTTCCCGTTGACACGTAAATATATTATAAAAATTTCTCATGAAAGATAAAACTCTACGCACTAAAAAACCCAAACCCAAATACCAGCTTGTGTTTCAGTGAAGGCAATCCCAAGGCAACTGAAAATTTGGAGGACAGCTATTCAGGGAAGAGGGAAGAAGGAAACTGAGTGAACTCAAACAGTCAAGATGTCTGAGCTCACTTTGAAAAATTATTCTGCCTGAAGTTAATGCCAAAGACTTTTGGACTGCAAACCTATATATCTGCTTTAGAACTTTCTCACTGCTTTCCAATGTTCTTCTACACTTGTAACTTTTTCACACTTTTAACTTTTTGAAGAATGTTGAAGTTCTCAAACAATGGCTGTAATAATCAGTTTCCTTGTTTTGATATGACATACCACTAAAAATACAAGGAAAATGGTCCCTTTCTGTACTTTCTGTAAAAGGTGGCAAGAACTTGCAAAGCTAATAGAATTGACCATATTTGTGTCAAACCTGAATTTGCTTTTCCATTCTTGTTTTTTTGCCAAATACCAAGATTTATTGGTCCTCGAAGAAAAAAAATAAAAAAAGACTGAAACAAATCTGGGGTCAATATTTGACTTCAGGGTCGATATATCTTGCCTTTTCACTCCCAGAGGGGTCAATATCTGCTGTTATTTATGCCATACTCTGCAGCTGCTCTTTTGAACTGCAGCAGAGAAATACATCACACCCTTGACCCAACTAAGTGTGGAGACACTGTAATTTATTTGTTCAAAGCAAGTGTCAAATGTTTTTAGCACTAAACTGCACTAAGCACTCTTGTTCCTTATCACAATTTCAGTCACACAAGTGCAACCTCTGTGGCTTCCACAGACTTAACATGCAATTTACATCAGTGCAGGTGTATCACTCAGCCAGGGAGCTGGAAAATGGCTTTTATTCCATGTCAAGCTAAAAGCATAAAACAGAAGAGCAGGTGAAGCAGCCAAACTGGCAGCTCAGTGGAAACTTTGTATTAAAAAAATTAACACGCAGCACTATAATCTATTTAAGGAAAAGCCAATAAAACACAAAATAACTCTTCATTGTGTCTTTGGAATCTGCAGGCACTTAGTCCCTGTAGTGCTCTGAGGTTTATAACTAATAGGCTGAAAAATAATTTTCACGTATTAAGAGTAAAAATATTTTCTAAAAATTCTGTTTCTCAGCAATTTTATTTGACTTAGTACATTTATTTCTTGGCTAGTTCCTTGTATGGTAAGTTTCAGTCCAGTACAAATTTTTTCCATGGCTGAACTACATCCTCCTGAAAAGCAGAGCTGGAAATGTTGAAAACCATAAACTATAGTTAAAGGCACACATCACAAATAGGATCATGAAAAGCAGAGTGCTCAGTGTGAGCAGAACCTTCTTTTTCAATGAAATGTGTACTTTGTTTGTTAAGCCCACTTCATATCTCCTCATACTCTGAATCTTACACCAGCCTCCAAAAGGGAGAAATGTTTGAACACATAAGCTGTAGCCTTTTCATGCAAGAGGCCAAGAGTTTTCACTACTTTTCATGTTCTCCTTGTTCCGCACTTCTTTCCCGATCCACAAGAAAAGATGGCATCTTGTTTGCTCATTTGAACCATGCATCACTCCATTTAAGTAGCTTAGACAAGACTTTCTTTAATGCTGTGAAAACTAAGAGTTTAAAAAAAACGTTTTTAAGGAGAATTAAGGTGTTCAGTTTCTTCATATCACACTATATGAATACTATTTTTCACTGGTGAGATCAATGTCTGTAAATTTTTAGATGAACTGCGCTGCTCAGTTGTGCATGTGACCTTAAAACAGATTAAACTGCTTGATAAATGTCCTGTTAGTTCTTGTGCCAAAGGATGAGAGAGGATATGCCCAGCAAAAAGTGTTACACTCCTGCAGAAATTATAAGGGTAGTATAATTTGTTATGCAGGTTCTTCTCTCTTCCACTCCTTGTTTTGCCAAGTGCTTTGTTAAAGAAATTTAAATGCACTTACAGAAATTTCCTCTAAGTGTTCTGCCAAGGTGCATGAGCAAACTCAGGTCAAAATTTTGCTGTACATGGACAGAAGCCAGAGGACAGAAGAGCACTTAATTTTTAATCATTATTTCATTAGTTAGTAAACTGCTTAGCTGCTCCATAACATTTTGGATTGTCTGAAAATGGCATACAGCTTGTGGGAAATCCTTCTTTGGCCTCTCCCAGCCGCAGACACAAACCTTATAGGTTTCCCAAGGGAACACAAAACTTAGTGCATAACTGAACATAATGATGAGTCCAGGGCAGCCATTCAAGCAAGCTGAGTCACAGGATAAACCGGGACCACGTACAGAGAAGTGAATATCAGGGTATCTAAGAGTACGGCGGAAACACAATCACAAACCCTGTGAGCTGCGAGTGGAGAGCAGTGGCTCCAAAAAAGATAACCAGTGAGATGACAAGAAGGCTACCAAAGCATTCCCACCATGGTGTTAGGGACAGAGCCAGCTTCTTGGCTTGCTGCAGTGAGCTGGCAGCTGGACCAGCCTCAGGCAGTGCAGCACTGATGAGAACTCAGCTCAACAGGGACTGGAAAAGCCCAGCTCACTGCTGTGGCTTCCAGCCTTCTTATGCTGGGGACAGTACTTGGAGGCTGGACAACCTCGGGCCAGCCCTGCAGCTCAGGGCCAGGCCAGTCATTCAGAGACCAAGAGAAAAGGTCTCCTGGAGCTGGTGACCAAGGGCAGCTCCTGATGGAGTCTTGAGGGCCACTGGCTCCAAGGCAGCACGTACAGGAGGGAGCTGCTATTGAGCTAATGACCCCAATGTCCCCCGTGGGGAGGCTGCAAGTCACACCAGGGGCTTCCACCACTATGAGCCTTACCAGGAGCCCGGGGTTTACAGTGAGAGGCTTAAATTGAGCCAAATACTTTTCATACTTGGAAGAAAACAGTAATTAAAAGAAAGCCAGAAGACTTGGCTGCCAACTTGGGTGCTTTAATGGAGCACTGTCACTAAAGGGCACTTTTATGAAGAGGTAGGAGTAACATACATTCCTGGCTACAAGCTGGAGGTAGAGACTCTTCTTGGAAAAAAAGCAAAAACTGAAGCAGTGGGGCTGATTACAACTGGAACAAATTACCATCACAGGGGATTCCCTGTACTTTAATGCCTTTAGATCAAGGCCGACTCCTCATTTAAAAGATATGCTTTAGCCAAAAACAAAGTCACTGGACTTTGTACAGGAGTAACTAGATGGAATTGCACAGCCTATCACACACAAGAGGTCAGAGTAGTTAAGTGCTTTGGCTCTAATCCCTGCACATGGAAATGCGTGTGTGTCTCTGCTCTGGGCTGCTGCACAGAAAATACACGTCTCTAGGGGAAGCTCACGGTGATGACAAGATGCCTCAGTACCCCTAGGGGGATGTGTCTTTCAGACCCAGCTGAGCTCAGAATTAAAACAGGGAGTGAGCAGATAACCCTCCCAGATGTTTTATGGCACTGGATGGAGACAGCAGATGATAAAGTTCAGCGTATGCTGGAACACAAGAGGGTTTGGTTTTTTTTCTTATAAAGCAGGTAATAAGTCTGTTCAAGAAACGAAATAAAGTGAATCCAAAGGAATAAAGGCTGGAGGCTAATTAAAAGCCTACTTCTATTAATATGGGGGAGGGAGAAACTGCTCAGGGATAGTTCATGAAGTTGAATCATGGCCCTCTAATACTGCCAGAAAACGCTGAGAGCTTTGGTGAGTTATCTTTGACCCGGTTTGTTAAACAAAACTGCCGTGTTGTTGCTTTTCCCGAGAGCAGGCACAGATATCCACCTTGGGAGGCAACAGCCAAGTCAAGTACACGTCTCTTTTGCAGGGGCGAAAAGACACATTTCTCATCTTAACCCCTTTTTTTCTTCTTTAAAACTGGTTCTTCCAGTCTGCAGGACTTTCTTCAGAGCTGTCAGCCAAATTCTGGAGGAAAACTCTTTTTGCCAAAGTGCAACTTTTTCCTTGAAAAGTATAGAGAGTATGGAAAAGTAGGAGGGAAGAACAGTATTTCAGTCAATTAACACAGCTTGGGAAAACATAACCATACTAAATTGTTACTATTTTTACTAGTATGATTTACTATTTAAATCAATGAAAATTTGCTGATACTGCTGGTGACTACTAAAAAAACCACAGTATGGAAAGTAAGGATTTAGGACCAGGATGGGAAACAGAAGCATTATCTAGAAAACTGAAAAGGGCTAACTTGGACAGGCTTGTGGAAGCTGTTTACTGAAGTACTATTTAAGATGAAGCTCACTCGACATTCACTGAAAACTTCTGAGTTTTCAGAATAGGGACTGCAGCTGGTGCCTGCAGTCCCTATCCTGAGCATCCTTTCTGTTGTTTTTGCACCCTTTCTTCTAAAATAATTACATGCTGCATTTTGGGACAATTTAGTTACAACCGAAAAAGGATAATGAATGACACAATAAATCAAACACTGGAAGATTGCTAGAAGTGCTGGGTAACCGTGCATGAAAGCTTAAGCATTAAAACTTTTCTCTTAAGGTTTTTGCTTTCTTGCAAACTTTCCTTTCTCCACATCTGCTGGGAAGGTTCCCGGAATTCGCAAGGGAGCAGAGACAGAGATGGTGGGGTTTTGTCAGCTTTTCATGGCATAACGGGTGATCAACACGTCAGCCTTTCGCAGCCAAGAAAGCTGCCTCCCCGTGAGCTGTAACTGGAATCATTCCCCGTGTTAGTCACAGCTGGGGGCGGCTTGTGCTCCGCTTCCAGCCACGACTGGGAGAAGGGGAAAGGGCGCTTTTGGGAACGTGCAGCGTGGCAGGGACCCCGCCGTGGAAGGGGGACAGTCACTGCAGAGAACGTGTGGCCACCTTCGCTTCAGGGCACTGCTCGAGGGACGTTCACACTCACGCTCGGTTTTTCTGCAGCCTGTAGGTGTGTTGCTGTTTTGGCACCTTTTTCCAGTAGGCAGCAAACTGTGGAAGGCTGAGCACCCAGGTATCCCATCTTGTCCAGTCTGACACTTAGTAACAGAGAAAATGCCACTGTGATACCGAGGGTGCTTCTTCAGGGAACACTGCTGCATTTCAACAAGGATGCTGAATGTGCTGCAAAAAGGAAGACTGAGGGCCTGTGTCTTCTTAATTCATCGGAACAGTACCTGGCAATCTTACAAAGTGGAAAAAACCCCATTGCCTTGAATTTTCATTAAGGCTCAGTGTTTAGATTCAGTGCCAGTTCTCATGGACTCACCCCATCTTCAAGATAAGTTGCAGACTAATCTGTTTTACTTTCTTGCAGCAGTGAGGCCAAATTACCTTTGTACCTGCTCTGGTGGAGCCTCGCAGAGTTAATGTCATCACACAGATAAAACTCAGCCCAAAATCTGGTGTGCTGACTGATGTCCAGTCCCTGGTTTCCTACCCTTTACCAAAAGAAAGAGAACAGCCCCATCCTTCAGCTGTGCGTGAAAACTAGCAAAGACACAAGTTCCAAAATTGGTATTTTTACTTAGCTTGAGACACTTTAGTGAACGTACATTTATTTTAACAGATTGAATTTGCTTAGCAGCTATTACAGACTGAAACTCAGCTCTAAAAGATTATTACCATGAATTAAGACAATTTTCTGTAGTGGAAATTCACCTCATAAATCAAGTCTGGTATTCATATGGCAGCACAGATGCGCCAACTCAACTTGCAGCTGTAGGCACTCAGAAAGCAGCAGAATTTGTCCCTAAATCTGCAATTGTTTGATGAAAAAATGAACATATTTTGACTTTCAAGTGAACAGATTGTTGGAAGATGTTTTCTAATACAGAATTTCAGGATATCTAGTACAAAACACCACTGCTGGTAAAAATGAGGAGACGGTGGAAATTAAAGGGTTTTCCTAGTTCTGCCTGCATTGCAGTTTTTCAAATGTATGCTCCTCTGCCTCCAACAGGCTGGTCAGCAGGACAAGCATTTCCTCAGTACTGACACACCATTCGGCTCTGTGTCGAATATGGAAAAGAGCTGGTTTTGCCCCACAGGAATGTAAAGCACTTCCAGGTCCAGGGGAGTTACTAAATAAACAGCCTACATTTCAAAATTACCTGGGAATTCCTGCTGAAATTGGGACCATTCATCAAAGAGACAGTTTAACATGAAATACCTGGGTAGGAGGTTAACTGAAGTTGCTGGTGGTTCACTCTTCTGAAATTTGGTCTATTATTACTATATAATATAGCCAAGGTCCCTGCTTTGAAGACTCTAGATTAATCCCACTTACTTACTTATTTTTGTCATTCAAAAAGTGGCTGAGATAGTGATCTTGACTGACCAGACAGAATAAACCCAAAAGCTCTAAAAAAAGAAGTTTGTCCAAAATTTGTATTTGGGATGAGCATAGAACCCACAAGAAAAAAAATTCTGTGATTCAGTGACCACGGAAAACAGAAGATTTCTTTTCTAAAATTATGACATTTTTTCCCAACAGAAAATTCTTTATTCACAATAATTTTTCCTCAGATTTCGATTTTTAGCATAATCCAATTTTCAGCCCTAAAATACGCCACACTGGCCATTCTCTTAAGCTTGATGGTGAAATGTTGACGATACTCTTTTGTATTTACACTTTGTCCTTAAATACAGCCTGCCAGCCATGCTGTCCCCCTTAATTAGCACAGAAACAAAATTTGACTCACATCAGGTAGCAGTTTGAAATATATGGTCCCTCCAGTGCAGAGATACACGGAGCAAAGCCCTAATTGCAGGTTTTCCACAGAATTTGCTGCCTTCCTGAGCAAATTTTCTTACTTCTGAACCAAATTTTCAACTCTTCTATCAATGTGAATCCAGGATAATTTCAGTGTAGTAACTCTAGATCTAAATTGGTACAAGTGAAAACAGAACAGCACTCGAATATAATACTGCAATTAAAATGTCACTTGTTGAAATAGATTGTAGAAGCCATGCCCAAAATCTCTGGTTTTGTTGCTTTAATATATTTTGTGGGATATTCAAAAGTACTTCAAAAAAAGGGACCACTAATTCAGAACAAGAACTGTATTAAAAATCAGCTTATATCTTCCCAGGACCCAATCTTTCTGTAGCCCTTCCTGGTTCCCTGTCAAGGCAGTGCTTCCAGGAACACCCTCAGAAACTCTGAAAACATGCAATATAAAGCCTGGGCTGTGGGGAATAATATCATTAGGAGAAATTAATGCAAAATAGAGTCTTTTTGCAAATTCACCGTGCTCAATTGGAATATCTCCTGTCCCTAAAATTCCTACTTTATGAAAGTGGTATATGAGGAAAATCTAAAAGCTCATTTAACAGTTTTAGGAAGTGATCTGCATTCAGAACATCTCATAATCATTACCACATCATTTACCCAAGTGAGGTTGAAGAATAATGTGATTATGGCTCACATGCCTCCATCCTGACTTAGCTTTCCTGCTACTCCCATCCCAGGCCTCTGTTCTAGTTCAGCTAGTCAGCTTGGTAGATACCATACACTTGGGAACCAGGCTGGGATAAATCAGCCCTTTGAAACCAATTTGAATTTTAGCCAGACGAGGTAAAAACTGCGTGACTCGTGTATTGTGCAAGAACTCACCATTCCATTATCTCCAGTCTTCTCCACACATCCTTATCTCCCCCCTCACAAACACCCTGAGAACTTTGCACGTCTCTGACACTTCACCTGCCGTGCCTATCACACACCGAAGTTCCCCTGGATGAACATATACACAGCTAGACATTACACAGTTCCTGTTGGCATCCCACCACCTCAGCAATTCCAGCTCTCCCTCTGAAAGCTTGTGGAATGTGAGGTTAAAACTTCCAGAAAGCCTTCCTACAGGCACTTAAAACAAGGTGTTAAGGTTTTCCACGTTGTTTCAAAGGGGTGCATATCAACGGTTCATTCCTTGCTGGTTTACAAACACATCTCAGATTTGTAACTCAGGCTGAAGCTGCCAGTTAGTCACACAGGTTCTCTCTTTAAAAGTTTCTACAGTTAGCTTTCACCACATTTGTACTACTGAAATTTTAGACCCTAGGTTGGCCACCCCTAGACTCATTGATTAAAATCCCTTTGCCACTGGATTCCTTACATTTTTTTCTGACCTCTTCCAGAAGAGCTCCAAGGCAGCTGCTATGTCCATTTCCCCCATGTCACTCCCTCATATTTCCTGCATCCCTCTGCTGTGTCCTGCTTCCCCATCTCCACAACACACACATGGGCCTGTCAGTAACTCCAGATGTCCTGTGGAGTCATCCTCCTCTAAGGCCTCTCATCTCACACCCTGACCTTCCCCTCCCTCCTTTCACTTGTAAAACTTCTGATGCATAAGGGAATCTCTCCATCTCTCAAGAGCCAAGCATTGCCTGATCCTTGTGCAAAGAGCCCCAGACCTGCTCCATCACATTCTTCTTCCTCTGACTCCCCTGCAGAAGTCCCTGGTGGCCTCAAGATTCAGTGGCTGCATTGCACATGAGCCTGCCACCTGGTTGCCTTCTGGGTCAGCTGATATCACTTACATCCCTGTCCTTAACCTGGAAGCAATTCTGGACGGGGACTGTGCTGAATAAGTTACTGTTTGAACGGTGCAATACACCTAAAGTGTATTCCATATGACTTAGTGAGTGCAGTATTTATGGCTGCTTTGCCTGGAGTCCGGCAGTGAGGGCTTTTGAAACACTCCAAAACAAAGTTTGCTAAAACCCCACCCCTCTAAACTTCCTCCTCTCTCAATCCCTGAAAAAGCAGGAGATACAGTGAATCCACCCATTTTCATGGCAATACCACTTCAGCAAAGGCCCAGAGGAGTATCTGCCTTCCCCACATAACACTGTGTCATGTAAGGAGGCTGTGACAGGAACAGATGTTGGCTGTATATCAAAAGGAGGTTACCACCACGCTGACACACTTGTTATCTGAGGGCTGCAGTTGACAGAAGTTTTGTACAAACTGCAAGCCCACCTGGCTATTGAACGAGGACTCCTCAAAGCCAGACACAGCTTGACATGAAACACGTATTCAGCACCACATTCTTGCAAATGGCAATACCATCTCCAAAAAGATGCACGAGGATATGGAGAATATGTCTGTACAAAATATCTGGCAGTTGTGGTGGGTTCACCAGTCTGTGGGTCATGGCTGAAAACCCCACCAGAGGACACAAACTTTGGAAAATACAGAGGAGTCAGAACTACAAAGCAGCTCCACTGTGAGGTCATTGGTTTTGCTCATCCAATACTGCCTTCTTTTAAAATACCGCCAGCTAAATATAAAAGGCAAGAGCCCAGTCACGTAGGAGGGATAGGTGACTGTGTTTCAGCAAGCAGGGAAGGCAGTGTGGGTAACCACCAGAGCCTGACAGTAGGAAACCCTGTAACTGAGGAGAGAGTAAATGAGGAGAGAGAGTAAATGCAATGGCTAAGTCTGTAAGCAAAATTAGAGACGTGGTATAACTGTGTCTGGTGATGGTACTGGAATAGTTTGTGCTGTTTCTGCATCCACTCATCGAGCAACTGAAATGCAAAAATGAACTGGACAGTACAGATGAAAGGATGATAAAAACTTTCCTTAAAATGAGGAGTTAAAGAAAATGTAATTTTGCTGAGTTTATCAAAGATGAGGCTAAGCTGACTTACTCATGTTTTGTTCATAAATGAAACCCCTTCTGACAATACATGGCCTTCAAATAAACAAAGACATGATAAAAGCCAATGTGGTGGACAGTGAAGTTAAACATATTCCAAGTAGACACAAGCTGATAATTCTTATAAGAGATGATGATGAACAATGGGAAACAGTGAAAAAGACATAAACAGGATTTTCGGCTGCATGAAATGTTAAAATTAAGACTGGATGTCTTTTAATAAGATATGCCTTAGCTACAGGAAAAAAAAGTAATTATGGGCATTGTCCAGCAATTCTGCTCTCTTGCATTTTGTAAAAGGTCAGGCTTCATGATCATAATGGTGCCCTCTAATTGTAAAGTTATGAGCCTGTGCATTTTTAAAGCATTCTATGCTCTTGAAAACCATCAATTCCACCAAACTATATGACTATAAAAAGGAGTTTAGATGGATAGGCTAAAGAGAATATCTCACAACAGCTAGTAATCAGCTGGCTGTGCTTATGGAAACCAATTCAACAGCAAAAAGTAAACATATAGATGCCCCATGGATAATTTCCTGAGTACACAGAGGCTGCCTGAGCCATGCTAGGGTCTCCTTCAGGTAGNCAAACAAGCCCCAGGATAACTGAGTACACAGAGGCTGCCTGAGCCATGCTAGGGTCTCCTTCAGGTAGAAGATCAGAAAGGAAAATATTAATAATATGTCATGCTTGTTCCCTTAATGCATTTGGAGAGATGTTTATCTGAATTCAGTTTTCCTGTTGCACCAGGAAAGTCACCCCAGTTACATCTCTCTTGCCCCTCGTACCTGTGCTTCAGCGGGGACTCGTGCCTGCAAAGCCGGGTGTGTCAGGCCAGTCACTTCAAACCGTGCCCCACCGTGCCCCAAGACCTGGCTCCTTCCACCCTCAGACAAGGGGTGAGCTCCCACACAGGCATGGGCATCACCAGGGTGCACCCTCAGCTAGGGAGCTCCTGTCACAGGAGGAACAAGTGCATTTCTGTTGGGAAATCTGGGACACAGCAGAATTTGAAGAGGCACCAGACACATATGGGAACTGACAAGCCCCAGTATGCTTTGGTGATTTCATTTCTCTCCCTCTCTGGCCCCTCAAGGAAGGGTGGGGAGAAACTTTTCCTCTTCTTTTGCTGTTTCAGGAAAAAAAAGTATTGTGAGGCATAAGGGTGAGCCATTTAAAAGGAAACTCCTAAACAACATACAGAAAAACTGCTTTAAAAAAAAAATCCATCCCCACAACTATTCCAACATGTTTTCAAGAAGTCACTGTAGATTAATGATGTCTGCAAGCACTTTTCTCACTAAAGAGTTCGCTCTCTCCTTGAACACTGAAACAGCTTTCACCTCACCTTTCAGTTTGCTGTGAACTCTTGTAATTAAGGAAAGAATATTGACATGGTCTTTGGCTTTTTAAATAATGCCAAGAGACGCAGTTTCTTTATATTACTCCACTTGTGCAGTATTAGCAATACTCCAAACCTCCCTGAGAAAGAACGGATGCCCTGACTGGGGAAACTGACAGATCTCCTTTGATGCCTCATAAATGCACCATCCTGCTGCTCGTGTATCACTGCTGATAACGTGAGACACAGGGCTGGGAGCCCCAAGCCAACACTGAGACTGTCCCTGCACTCCCAGCACCACTGCATTACTGCACCTGTCCCACTGAGTATGGGCACGTCAGCTTAGCACCTTTGTTTTGTGTCCTCCTGGCTGGTATGATGAAATACATCCTTCAACACTTAGGCACCCTTGAAATTTAAAAAAAAAAGGACTTATCCATATGCAAGTTTTGAGGAAGCTTTTAGAAAGGCACTGGCAAAATGTGAAACGGATTTTGAAATGATACAACATTCTTAATCCTGAAAAGTGAGGTGTCACTTTTTTCTTCAGGTTTAAACTCAGAGCAGGCTTTGTCTACAGTTATCCCACTGGCTCTGACAAGAACTGGTTTAAAACAGCGTTACCTTCATCAGATAGAACTGAGTTCCTCCTCTGAGAAAAAAAAAAAAAAGGCTTTAATGATCTTCAAATATCAGGCTTTCTGAGGACCATAAGCCAAAATCTACTTGACTTTCCCCCTCAGCCTCCCTGTCTTGAAAAGCAAACTTCACATCTGCTTGTTATCAGTAGTTATCTCACAGCATGCCTCTGAATCATTTAGAAAACTCAAAGCACATGTTTATCCCTGCTGAGGAACCAGTCATTATGATGCTATTTACAGGCCCTTGGTGACCCAAGCTCACTACATGGTGTAGAAAACTGCCAAAGATTTTGTCTCAGGGGTTCTCACTGCTGCTAGGTTTAATTACTTACCATCAGCTTTCGGCCAGGAGGCTGCACTCCCTCTTTTCAAGCTGCATTGAGGCATGCTTGTGTGAGGACATGTGGGAAAGCTAAGATAAATCAATTAGACACATGAAGCCCATTGCATGTGACTTAAAGCACGTTAAGTCTTCATGTGGTTGCTCTTATTCAGAAGAATAAAAAGGCTTTCACTTTCCTGTGCAGACAACTTCAAAGCTGTACCATTTTACAATTGTAACGTGCTGTTAAAAGCAATGAGGGGCTAGGAAGAGATGGCAGCAGTCTTGGGCAAATGCATTTAAATCTGAAAATGAAAACACGGATCGCTTAGGAATATGGAAGGATGATATGTCCTTCTGAGACCAAACATGCTTCTCCCAAGACGTTGTGCACACAAACCCCTCCAGAGCCTTTCTGCTTAGATGGCCAGGCAAGCCTTACATTTGTCATAGCACAAGGATAAATAACTGTGTCACTACAAGATACTCCAAATAAGCCTGCTTTTTTGGTCGGACGTGAAGGTTCCCCCAAGTCTGCGCTTCCTCTGACTGTACAGAGCCAGCAGTTCCACTTGGTATTTTCAATATCCCAGAAAACCATTTCAAGGCCTGATCCCACAGCCAATATCCAGTTTGCAAGTGCTCCTTACTACACCACAGGGAAAATTCGCAACATCAAACCCAGACCTTTGCCACTCTGGAACAAAAGGCCAAGAATATTGGTTCCTCCTTGTGCAAAGAGCAGAAATCTCTTCTTCACACAGTGCTTCTTAACCCTCCTGAAAATCTGTGCAGGGCTAAGCTCCACATGTCATTTTTCATGATTTTGAATTAAAACAGAGCCCCATGGTTTTTGCTTCTCATTGAGTAATTTCAGCAGTCAGCCATATTTACTTATTTTTCTGCCTAGAAGAGTTTCAACAAGTTTAAAAAGTTCTTCCTAAAGCCTTAGCAGCACTTCAAGAAACAGAAGAATCCCAAGACCACCTCCTCATCTCATTTTGCTAAAGAATCTTTTGAAAAGGTAACAACATCAGACAGGGATGTTGCAGCTTTCGCTGCTTTCAGAGAATGCCTTCTTTGCAGAGAAGTGATCTACAATGCCAAACTCCAGGTCTTATATGTGAAAACCCATCTGAGGCTACTGGCTGCAGCATATCTGTGTGATGTACCAAGTACAGACAGAGCCATCTACTATAAATTTTGTGCAGAAGTTGTGAGGCGTCTGTCATCTTCTTCATTAAACTAAACCCAGAAACAATAATAAAAAAAACCCAACCCCAAACAAAAATACTTCAGCAGACCGAGAACAGCTGAATGTCACCAGTATTTCCACTCCTGCACGTGGGTAAGTATCTGCAGCTGGCAGCTTCAACCACACGTTCTGCAGGCTGCCTTGTTCCTCGCTGTTGGGGGGATGTTTATATATCCACTCACATGCGTTGTGTTCTTTAATAACATAATATACTGGGAAAATTTAAAGAGAAAGCACTTGGCTACAGCTAGGTCCAAACCTAAGCTATGTCTAACCTAACTATGCCTCAATTCCTTGTGTTCCTGTCACCAAACCAGTATAAAATTGGACTAGACTTAACATTTCTGGCTCTGTCTTGAGAAAACCATGGAAACTTGGGGTTGGATTAAGAAAAAGCTTCAACTGCAGTGCAACGTGACACTGTAAAAAAAAAAATAATCTAGAGGCAGTAAGCGTGTACAAAATATCTGTTCTGTCCTGTAAATAGATATTAAAAGCTTAGTTAACATTCCACAGTGGTTTGACAGAATAGACTTTGAAGAAATCAAATTAGAAATGAAAAATATGTGTGCCGTTTATTTTGCACATGCTAGTGCCATAGGTGCAGCTCAGTAAGTGTGAGGAGCCTGCCACATTACTCAGAGGTGAAACATGGATTTCAAATCTGCCTTCATTTAAGCAGTGCAGTTCAGTTTCCTCTGTTTCTCCAGTTTCTGGCTCACGTTTGGACTGGGCTGACTCTTTTTGCTGAAGCGTAGCTTGACTTGGGATTCAACTCCAGATGTGTACATCACTGACACACAGGAGGGAGAGAGAGTGATGCACAGGAAAGGGTTGTTTCTGCTGCTGTTGGAGACTGCTATTCTCTTCTCATGCAAGGAGCTCATGATTTTGAGGTGACACTCACCTCCTGGTTAGGTCCCCACACAGTATTTGCTTTGCTGAAGGCTTTAGAACCTTTCGTTCAGGCCCAGCTCCTGGCACAGTTAGCCAAAGCTTTCCACTTCCATTTAATTTTTCTTCAAGATGTAATTACTGCAATGCACTCAGGCTTGGAGCTACCCTTGAAGATCAGTCAGAGGCAACAGCTGCCACACACTGTGGCTTCCCACTCGCTAGGAATTGCTCACCACGGGCGACATGTCACAGCAACTCTTTCAACACACGGTACAGATCTGCATTTCTCATGTTCAAAGTCGCGTTCATCGAGATTAGCAGAGACATGGGGAAGCTGGCACCACTGTGCTGGCTTGTTGAGGTTGGAAAACCAAGGGCTTGGTTCACACAAAGATTAGGCCCTTTTGGGTCCAGTGTTATTTCCAAGCCTTTTAAAGATGGACCTCACTGCTTTTGTCCTGTCCTTTGCCAGTTCTTTACTCCTGGATCACCTTGGTGTCGCCTCCTGCACTGAGCTCATCAGCGAGCTCCTCTGGTGCCCCTCTGCCTTCCCCCTGTGTCCCTTGCTGTATCCCTGCCACACAAGGATGAAACACAAGCTAATGCCCCTGCAGAGCTGGATATCTGCGCTGTGCTGTGCTCTGCCTGCTGATGTGTCTCGTTGGACTGGGCAGGAGCTGGCAATCTGTAACTCAGGCTGTGTGCACGGTGCTCACCTTGGGAAATCGGGACACGGCTCGGAGAAGGCACCGGGCTGAGCGGTGTTTCAGGTATTCAGCTACCACCTCGAAAGGTGGGATGTGGTTATCTGTAAGGTGCTGTGCCTGAACCAGAGAGCCAAAGCTGAGCCACAGCTTCTCAGGGCTGTACTCTAACCTCCAGTTCACCCAACTGCAGCTCCCGACAGCAAACACCATAATGGAAAGGCTGGCATAGCTACGCAGGGACAGGGTCATTCAGACTACAAACCAAGCTCTTTTGCATAAGAATGCAACCATAACTGTTTGAATTTAGCTAGCCCTTGTTGTGATCTGCACGCAGCCTGTTTATACTGCTTAATTGTAGTCATTCCTGTGGCTTTGTTTGTTTGTTTACAACAGTACTCCGAAGTTTGGGAAAAGGTTGCAAGAGTTTCAAATAGCAAACATGGCAGTCATTCTTTAACCTAATGTTTATAGTTTATAGGAGGGCTTCAACATGCATTATAATATTGCAAAACTCCAGCATGTCTTTGCATAGTTTGTCAGTATAAATCTGGGGACAATTTATGCAGTGCTGAGAAACAGCTACTTTGGGTACAGCTGTAAGTTTTTGCAGACACACAAGATAAAACACCTACTCAAAGATGATGGAAACACTACCGAGAGTTTCAAGCAAGTCCACAATTAATTAACATCTACCATCATCAAAAACCTGTAAAAGCAATTCTAAAAAAAAAAAAAAAAATAGAGAAGGATGTGGCACCACCCTCCTGTTATGTCCCCACACAGTATTTGCATCAATGATGGATTTAAAGCAGCATTACTTACTTTCTCTTTTTTCCCCGACACAAATGGGTTTTCTGGAGATTTCCTGAGCTGAGTCCATATGCTGTATTTCTCATGCTTTAGTATATGTATTCCAAAAGGGTCCCTTTTCCCAGCATTTGTCAGTCTTACCAATATATCAAGCTAAAGAATCTCAACCTTCTCAAAGTCTGGTTGGAGCTAGACCTGTTCACCTGAAAAAGCAAAGGTCTGGCATCTAATTTAGCAAGAATCAATGGGACTGTTTAGGAATGGGGAGTTTGAGGAGCTCTATGATAGTTAGGACCTCCAGTCCAGCAGAATTTGAAGAGGGTATTTTGCTTCTACATTCACTAGGTACATACACTTGAAAATTTTCCTTGCCTTCTAATGCACGGCCCTAAAACCTCCAATTCTGGTACCACAAGACTGGAACAGTTCTTGAAGTGGGACATCTTTCTTTTAACAGCAGATAAGTGCTCTGAAACACACCAAATCACAGGGTCTTTCTAAATAACCTCCTTGTGAATTGTTTCAGGTGAGATGCTCTCTCCACTCCCTTTGATCTCCTCCAGCCTAAATTCAGTATTTACACTGTGAGGACAACTTTTTGCTGTGACACTGATGACATTAACTTACTGTGCACAGTGTATTTTCTACAAGGCATGAACATTTAATTCAAGGTATCTGTCCTCTGTTGCCTGAACCTGGAATTTTAACTCAGAATTGCACAGGGGTGTGCCTTGTCTCCTTTTGCCCTTTATTTTGTGGAACCTCAGTGTGTGGAGATTTGCAACTTCAGGTTCCCCCTCAGTACTGAGGATTTCACTGGCTTGTGGTGAAATATCCATCTTACACTTTCTTTCCTCTGCGTTCACATCTGGAGCGAGGCATGATGTCATCAGTATAGTATGTCATCCGCCTCATCTCCCCTGGTAAAAATGAGAAAATTTGCTTGATTTTCAAGCATTCATTCAAGAGTCCAAATGCAACACGAAGCTGCTCGGAGCGTCCTACCCGCTCTGGCCGGTCTTGATGAATCTGCACCATCACACAGCTCTCTGGGAGGATTTTAACAGCCATTGCCTTGTTCTCAGAAATAAAATAACTCATCTCATTCACAAATTCTTATTCCTCTCTGCCCTTCCCCTAGCCTCGAATCCCATTTCTGTTCCTTTAAAGGTGAATTATTTTTCTGTTTCCCTTTCATTCCAGCAGAAAGATGGCCCCTTTTCTGTTTCAATGGGACCCGGGCCTTCCTGCCGCAGCTGCTCCCTCCTGGCCAGCGGCCGACTGCCTCATCCGAGCTCAATCTTAATGTAGTTTATTTTTCTCTGTCTCAGTTGTTTCGTTCTTTGCCTTTTCTTCGGGTTGGACCTCTCTTAATCAATCTCAGTCTTAGCCCTTTTCCCTTTCAATTCAGCCTTTTTTGCTCTGCTGGGTTTGGGGTAAAGGAAACAAGGCTTCCTCAGAGTGATTTGCTTACTCTCTTTTTTCCTTATTTCCTTACCCTTCTCTTCCTCTGCCAGGGAGGTCAGGAGAGCTCTGACCTTGGGTAACAGTGCAAACTGGAACATTTGTGATTGCAACAGAAACAATTCTTTAATTAATTGAACAATCCAGAAGTTGCAGAAGGAAGCCAGCAGGGCTCTCCTGCCTGCTGGGACCTGCTACACGATGTCTTACATTGCCTTCCAGGCTGAAGTTGACTCTCACAGAACGAAGCCATGACTCTGATACATCCCTCCTTGTCAGTCAGCAGCAATACAAGTCAGGCATCTTTATTTATGTATATTTGTTTTTACCTCTAAAAAAAAATAAATTAAAATCACCCCTTAAAACTCAAGTTGTGTTGCTGTGAACCCTTACTTTGCTTCATGGGGCTTTTGTTCATACAGCTGAAGAGTCACAAAGTTGATGAACTCGAAATAGCTGAAGAATTCTGTGAGAAATTATGAAATGAAATCTTAATGGCAGCAGGGCACGTACCAGTGAGTCCTATGGAAACTGAACGCAGCCCTAGAGTTTCCAACTGAAATGTTTCATAACTGTACTGGCCTGAATGGGGTCTGAAAACTTATCCTACGTGCAAAAGAAGGAAATTCTCTTTAGGAGGCTTTTTCATCTGTTTAACAGATGTTCACAGAGATCGAGCCACGCTTTCTAGGAGGGTTGGGGCCACTGCACCACGTAAATGGTGCAGGGAAAATACTGGACAATGTCAAAACACCATTTGCTTTTAAGGTGGAGGGTTATCTCACCAGCTCTCAAGCATCTAAGACAACTCTTTCAGCAATGCCAGCTGACATAAAATTTAGGGCCGACCATTCTGATATAAAAACATAGTGCCTGGAAATCATGAATAATCCATGGAGAAATCCATGTCCTTAACTCATAATCACATTTCTTTAGATCCTCAAGTTTGCCATGTGGTGTTCAGTAGTCTCCTTTTATGAGTAGCCACACTTCATCATGCCATCTGCAGAAGAAAATAACTGCATTTAACAGAAGCCTCCCTTTATTTAGAGCTGCAGGGGGAACTAATTAAAGGTAACTGAAACCACAGCTGCTAAAATAATTACATGGCATCTAAACTATTTTGGAAAGCTCTCATTGTTTCTCAGTGTGACAAAGCAGAGTAAGATTGGAAACCTACCATCACCTTAAACAACATATTTGTGGTAAATGATGTACCTAGAACTCCATAGGATGCTCCCTAACACAGGCATGTGTAGCATCCATGCATGTTTTATGTATACACAAACACACATCGTATATAAATGGACCTTTTTTTGTGCTCTTACTAGCTGCATATAGTCTTCAAGACTTAGGAGAGAGAAAGAGGTACTGGCATTATAAAACTGTACTGAAGAGATGCCCACGTTACTTTGCAAAGAAAAGCATTTTATAATCACACATGGAACTGATTGTTTGGAATTAAACACACTAAACATTATTCAACCAGTCTTCAGTGAAAAAAAAATTTCCTTCAATCATTTTCATGTAAGAAAAAGAAGACTTGAACTTCATATATACACACACACACACACACACACACACACACACACACATATATATATATACACACACACAAAGAATGACAGTACTGAAGCCTGGAAAAAGAGTTTCAGATGAGGTTTGAATTATTCCAAACTCAGGGCTCAGTGGGGAGCTCAGATTTTACATTTGCACAGCGATGGAGCTGTCAAAAAGAAGTAAAATCAATCGACAGAAAGCACCAGCAAACTAATCTGATTGTGTCATTTGGAACTCGTTCATAAGAAGTTCTTTAAAATGAAGAAGAGAAAGGATATGCATTTGAACTCCCTTCTACTTTAATTTGTTTCTCTCCAAATGATGTCTCCAAACGTCATGGTGTTTCAGTCTCTTTTCAAACTGATTAATACAAGCAAGCCTGCAAAAGGCAGGTGTTATCATAGAGTGATTCAAAGCTGGACCTGACTTTAATTTTACAAGCACATTCTTCTAACAACCTTTCCAATGTTTATTACAGATCATAATAAATGTTTTGGGGCAACAGCGTTTCCCCAAAACAGCCATGACAAAGTGCCAGAGCGCAGAGCACTCCCCTGATGGTGCACACACTCCCCGGCCCTCCTAAAACCCAGCTCCTTTGGTCTTTCTAGAACAAAATCCCCACATCCATCTCCAGTCGTTGACTTCAGTTTTGAGGAAAGAGAAATGTGGTGGTCTACCATAAAGTTACCACAAAGTTTATCAACAATAAGCTCAGTTCGCTGATAGTCCTGCTCTTCTAAGCCCAGCCAACATGCAAATGAAACATTCAGCTTCACAAAACCAAAGTACTAATAGTTTCTTATAAAAGAATCTCCAACAAAGTAGTGATTTCCTCAGTGACATCTTAGTGCAAATACTACTTGGAAATAAGCATGAATACCAGACATTAAATAATTTCCATACCTTGGGAACAGCATATTGTCCCCCTGGAGATGCAGAAAAGGAGATGAGGCTAACTTCCTTGGCAGGATATCAACTGACAGGGCAACAGCCACATTTCCCATTTTAAAGAATATTTGGTCAGCAAACATCTATTTCTAAAAGACTAAAGTACAAATCTCCAACTCAGACATTACTTTTTTCATCATATGTGGATGTGAAAGATAGAAATCTATTAAAAACATAGGCAGACTCTGGATGATTTTTAAAAAAAATTGCTTCGAAAAAATACTAGGCACTAAATGGATTTCAGGGATAATATATAACAAGATACACCAGAGCATCCAACAACTGGTTATGTCTTGAGCGAACTAGAAAAAGTCCCTAACGAACAGTGACAGGCAAATGGTGAGGAAATATGTAAAGAATGAAGCTGATTTGTTTGCCATAACACACATTGCATAGGCCGGTGGGTAAACCCTCAGCAGGCCTGACTGAAAGCATTCCCTCCTTCAAGCCTGCTGAGGGAAGGGGATTGCACTTAGCAACGTGCTCAGCATGAAAGCAGGAATTTCAGTTAGTCAGGGGCTGCGATGGCTCTTAAGTGCCCTAAGAAGTGTTAGGTGGCTTAAGGAAGGATTGAGACCCAGGTGTGACAATTTTCACAAAGTCATCTGCCTCATTCATTTTTTCATAAGAAGTTTAATTTAAATTTTCCCATTGCCCTCTTGTACCTCACCTATTTTCCTTCACACAAACAGTCCAGGAGCCAGGATGTTGTCTTGGGATGGACAATGTCCTTTCAGTGGCTTTTACTGGGGCTCAGAGCAAGTCAGGCAGGCACAGGCTACTAAGGGCACGATATCATCTAAAGATGCAGCCACAAGCCTCCTGTGTCTTTAGAAAGTGCCTTAGCAACTAAATCTTGTTGAAACCAAAGAGGGACTAAAGGGCAAACAAAACCCACCACCCTGTGACTTTAAAGCAAGCATGAATTAAAAACGCAAAACTTCTTCAGGGTCCTGGAGTCAACTAGTCTGTCAAAGCAAAATGTATTCTGCACGTTTTCTTTATTTTTCCCTAAAGTTCTGTCTTGTTGCTGCTCTAATGGACCCTGTGTGAAGGCAGGAAGCACACAGGCCTAAAAGAAGTCTATGGAAGCTATAGATAGACTGCATGAGGCTGCTCTCAATTACAGCTGAGCTGGAAGGAGCACAAATGAAAACCAGCCTGACAGTCTGGCTATTTTATATCTCAATGAGACCTGAAAATTTAGATAGTTTCACGAACACCACATATGAAGTTTGATCGATAAACGGCTCAGAGACGGAACGGTCCCAACTTGTAGTCATCTTCATTTTGACCTGATTGAAAACATCCTTCCCTGTCTTGGATGGTATGTGGCTCATACCATACATCAGTGGAAGGATATTAAGTTCACCCTGTGGGTGCCCTTTCACATCTAATGTGTTAAGAATGACCCCGACATGCCAGAAGTGTTGACTGACAGCCTCTTTCATGCAGATGCTGGAGAGGTTATGCAAATCATGGTGTTTATGAGCTGCTACACAAGACTCGAGCCAAGTTTGGTAGAAACCACCCCTTCATTTTGCTGGCTCATGAGCCCACCCAGAGTAGCTGAAAACCTCAGACAGTGTTCCTTTCTTATGGAATGAGAAAATGCCACACTGAATTGAGAAACTAAGATTGACTTGGACTTCTGTGCCAAGATCTTTATGTTTATTTCAATTGCCTTTTTAATGGAACAGCAGATAGTTTCCATTTTCCTTGAGGCCACTTGCAAACAGGAGAAAGGGTCTGAAGAGTGAGTTACAGCCTGTGCCAGCAGAGAAGATTAAGGTTGTCAAGATACGCTGATAAAAATTATGTTACTGTTACACTAGGATTTGGGATTGAAAGTATTAAAAGAAGGCCCTTACAGAGAAACTTGGAGGCTCGCCTCATTTTCCTTGCTACACACTGTCCATAGCTGCCCCTCTTTGTAGCACAATAATGATTAGAATAGAGAAGCTGTTGGGTTTAGTTTGGAAATCAAGCAGATATCGATAAAATACCAAGACGATGTAGTTGAATGCATTCTCTAAGTTACTAAATGTGGAGAAGAATTTCCAGCAAGACTGATAGGGCTGAAATGAATGCATACCACTTGTGCAGAGGTAAGGACTCAGAAAATGTCTGGCGGAGGACACACATTTGTTGTACAAAATATCTCATCGCTCAGCTCTGCGCTCTCTCCATCTCATCTCATCTCATCTCATCTCATCTCATCTCATCTCATCTCATCTCATCTCATCTCATCTCATCTCATCTCACTCATCCATCTTTCCTTGTATTTCAGCTAGAGCCACACCAATGCTGATCAGTGCAAAGTCTCACTTCAAGTGATAGAGTGATAGCAAACAGTCCTATTTATGTGCCACTACGTGAGACTGACATGGAAATATCTGGGCATTCTCCATGCTACATTAGCCATGCCCACAGGCTAATGGACAAACAAACTGAGGCACTGAAACAGACTCTGGCCTCAACCAAACTCAAACCCTGTGAATTACAGTAGGCGAGAATGATGCTTCCAAAATTTATCTACACGACAAAACAATATTTGAAGTCTTTAGAAAATCGTCTACAAACAAAAAGATATTTTCCTGTTGAATATCAAACTGTGAGGCTGGGATCCTGCATGTGTGGGCAAATGATTAAAGCAATCAAAAGAACTGAACAATTCAATTATGCAGTCAATCATACAGCGGTTGAGTAACCAATGCATTCAGAGAGAAATATTTCTGAATAAGGAGTAAAAATATTGCCAGTATTTCTGAGTAAAGAATCTTTAATGACTAACTTAACCTGCAAATCAATTCCATTAAAAGAGTGACTTGGATGAGTTTGGAAGTCAAAGGAAGCAAAAGACGCACGCAGAAGTTTGGCATTTAAGCAGACTCATAAATGGAAGACACGTGGCCTTAGATGAACAACAAACTCCCTTAACATGCTGGTTTTCTAAAGAGAAAATAGCTGCAAATATTTGAGATGTTTTCAGGACAGGCTGCTATGGTTAGGGTCTTCAATTTTGCAAAGTAAAAAAAAAAAAACAAGACATTGTCTGTAAACACAGCATTATGCAGATAAAGCAGATTTAGGAGTGAAAATTCCTCTTGCCATTGAAACTGTTAGCGTCTTGTACACCAAGGAGAATACAATCTCAAAAAGCATGAACTCCCTGCAATGGAAAAGGTGTGAAACAGCTGGCAGGATGTTCCAGGCTTATTTGCCCCACTGGGCTCCACACCCCACACCCTCACCCATGGGCCAGAAGCACCAACAAGCCAAATCCTGGGCCCCTCGTGACGGCATCACCTCGCACCCAGCCTGCATTTATGACTTCCAGGCCGGCCCCTCCCAGCACCTGGTCTGTAGCCACGGCTTTGCTGGAGGGCACAGAGTCAGTCCATACTTCCTGCACGTGTGCTGAGCCTCACGGGGCACAAGGAAGATGGGTCTTACCCAGCCAGATGAGCAGCAGGACTAGAGAATCTTGAGAACTTGGCCCTTCCCAGCTTAAATAAGAGAGCTAATAAAGAAAGCAACAGTTGCTCTAATGTACAGTAATAATTAAAACATATTTGAATGGTGGCAAATGAGAAGGGTTGTTGAAGATTAAAGAAGAAGTAAAATTGTAATTGTAAGTAGCTGAGCTTCCGCTTTGTACAAAAACAAGGGAGACGCTATGAGGGATGCCATATTGCACTTGGCTCCTGTCCTAAAACAATTCCACATTATAAATATTTGACACAGCACTTAAGACTATTGCCTCCACAGGATTTAATGCAGTATAATGTAACACATCTGTTAGCTACCCACATGGCATGAAAAGAGCGAATGGGAAAAATGGGAACAAAAAGTTCAAAACCATATTGTATACTATTACTTCTGTGTTGGGGTTGATCATGCTGCATTCATTACCTATTGAACTAGGACAGCAGCAAATGTTTCACAATACCTGAACACCACAATCTTGTCCACTGGTTTTTTGGTCTGTGAGACTACATCAACCCTGTTCCTGCCTTTACTTTCTGTACTCCTGGAAAGTACCAGGAGAGGTCATGACTTGCATGGATACTACATTTAATGAGAAAAATTGGAGTACCTGTGTGAAAATGCAGCAGCATAAGACACGTAAGGTCAAGTAACTTGGGGAAATACACCTGCTTTTCATGTCTTCAATTTAAGTATTAAAAATCTATTGTCATCAGTTTACACTAGCTGAAAAATTGTAAATTGAAGAGACACGTGTTAACCAAGTTAATAAACCTTTTTGTCAACCACATTGTAGCTAAGTGACACTTTCTTGCTCTACTTTGAAGAGCTGCAGGATTGCCATACTTTGACAGTTATCTCCTGTGTGAGTTCCTGTGCTCAGCATCCTTCCTGCTTACAGGGAAACCTTTCTTAAGGGGATCTTTCTCAGGAGAAACTCACAGAGTATCTTTCTTAAATTGTAAGTGCTGTAGTCAAAGAAAAATGTTAAAAGCCACAGGTCATATTAACAAGTAAACAAAATAGTGTGCAGACAACACATAAGGGTTGACACGCACTTCATCACTGCAGGTCTGTCAGTCTGCTGGTAACAAACTCCTCATCAGCTTTTTGTTCTCCTGATAGCAGCTTGGATTGGTGTTAGAGTGACCATGCACTGGAACAGATTGCCTAGAAAGGTTGTGGAGTCTCCCTGACTGGAGATATTCAAAAACCATCTGGATGTATTCCTGTGCCATGTGCTCTAGGATGACCCTGCTTGAGCAGGGAGGTTGGACCAGATGTGGTCCTTTCCAACCTTACCCATTCTATGATTCTGTGAAAAGAAAGCCACACTGAAAAAGTAATTACAGAACAAACCTTTGGTTTTCTCACGGTTCCATGATAAAAGTGCCAATCTCTGCTCTGTTCCCAAACTTAACAGTTAAAAAACAAAACAAAACAAAACAACAAAACAAACAAAACAAAACAAAGCAAACAAACAAAACACCCAACAAACCAAAAATCCTCCCAAAGAAATTCTGACAGAGTTTAAAATCCTTCCAGAAGATGAAGTCTGTCTTCATTCACGTTTTACTTTCATCAAAGCATTTTCACGTGATGGTAGACCCAACCAGGATTTTGAAAGCTGCAAACCAGCTTAGATGGCCTTTGTGTGTTTGGAAAGGTCAGCGTTGAGCTCCAGAGAGACCATGCACAGTCTGGGCACTGCTCTGTGTGCCTGTGCTCCAGCACTACCTGCTTGGGGCAGCCAGAGAGCAGGTGGTGGCCAGGAGACACGGTTCAGCCGGGAGCTACAACTGTGCCGGGCTCCCAGGTGCCACCAACACCGTGGGACCTCTTCCTGCGGGCTCTGAGAACTCCTAAAGGGTGCACTTTGGCAAGCTCAGTATCTCTGTGACCATGTTTCCCAATGTCTGAACCACAACATTTTGTTTTCTCTGAAAGCTGCTGATGAAGCAAACATCAGGTTTTTTTGGAAAATTGCTTTGGCATTTGTCAGAATATCGAAATGAATAAATCATTTAGCAGAGAAAAACAGATCTAGGCACAGTTTTGCATACCATTATCTTGACTCCTCTACTGTATAACTTTTCATAACTGTGCCTCATCTGGGAAAAGTCACAAATCTGTTGTTTGTGGGAAGCTGGATAATTAGACACTCCAAATGACAACTTACAAACTATAACTAAAAGCTAACCAGACTGGTAAACAGGAAGTGCAAGACTGATTTTTGCTTCTTTACCCAGAGATTCACACAGATGAAATAAATGCCTAATTCAGCCCTTCTCTAGCGGCAGTTCACAAACCAGGGGTGCTGGTTTGTGAAACCACACAGCTTGCTTGTGGAGCCATGTTAAATCATAACATCTCCCAGTTTTGTTTGCCTGTGACAGTCATCCCTCCCAGAAACTTGGTATGTACCGGTTCATTCATCCACAGCTTGGAGCTCCACGGGTTTCAGTCAGGTCTAATGACCAGAAATGTCAGCCAGTTGTTCATAAACAATTTCCCCCTTAAAAGCACAAGAGCCTGACTAGGCAGCCTCTTGAGCCAACAGCACACCTCCTAAAAGAGCTAAGAAATCAAGGTAGCAGCATCCTGAATAAAGGATTAATTTTTTTTCACTGGTAAATGTTTACATTTTCCCTAACAAATAACCCATGCAGATGTACCTGGTTATGGATGAACTTCTGATTTCACAAACACTGTGGGCAAACCCTGTGGTCAGAGGTTGCTAGGAGCATAAATGTATATAGCTGTTTGTCATCACGTCCTCCTGCCTCTGTAGAGGACATAATTAACAGTATATCGTTAACCTCTTTTGTTTGAATCATGGATGGACCTGGCTGAGAGCAGCAGGAATGAACTCAGAAGTTGGGTCATGAATGTGAATGATTAGAAGAAGGATCTCAGCTAGTATATTTGATCTCCTGAGCTTGGAGGACAATTAGAGCAAAACTGAACAGCTGAAGTTTTTCTTTAATTAGCCTCCAGTCTGCAGTGTATGGAGGTTCAGAGCTTAAATAAATTCTTACATAACTCAAGGTCCTCTTTTCTTTTTCCATCAATATTACTATTTCCATTGAAAAATATTTAGGTTTTAGAAAGGAGGGAAATGTGATAGTCATTTATTGCCCCCACACTGCTAAGAAATTCCATGCTTTTATGTGCAGGAAGCATTGTGTTGATGTTGGCTTCCCCATGAGTTAAAAATCTTGTTTAAATGTTGCAGAATCTAAATGCTCTTTGAGGTTTTTCTGTGTTGTTTTATGGAAAGGCTTCTGCCTGATTATTTACAGATGCTGTCTCTGAGAAAGCCAAAAATAGTTCTTCACTAATTCAAAATTTAAACTAGCATTTTTATTATTTTATTGTGTAACCAAGGAACTCTGCTCTGGGGTCCTCAGTTCAAAGAGGAGAACGAGCCCTTCGGCTCGCTGTTGGCATCCCAAGCAGCGACATTCCCGTTCGGCCAACGGCAGTGCCAAGCCTTGGCAGACCACAGGATCCTCTCCAGCAGAAGTGCAGCCTCCAAAGCATTTCGTAGCACAGACTCTCAGGGTTACATGACCATGAGGGACTCGCATTGTTTCAAAAGTTACTTCTCCCACAGTAGCGCAGGGTGTTTAAAGCAATTTTAGGAATTACAACAGCCCTTCAAGCCTTGCTGCTTTTCCATGGCCACCTTGGCTGAGCATCAGTAAGGGATTTTTTTCAACAGTTCATGAAGTGCTAAGATGTATCCTGAGCTTAACAAGCAAGAAATGTCACTCAGCCAGCTCAGCAAGCAAGCATTTCGTCAGATGGAACACTCCTTCAAAGTTCCTCTTCGCTTCTCCAAGGCTAGGGAGAGTCGTGAACACCAATGAATAGGGGCAGTACCCTTGTTAAAGAGAAGCCAAGGAGCTTGGATCTCATCCTTGCCAGTCTAAAGACAGATTTTACTCTTTATTCTCTCAGCAACCAGGGCCAGAAGGTTCTTGGAACCAGGTTCCTTGCTGCCTGAAGCTATGGCTCTTCAACCCTAGGTCCTGTATGTGCCTGGTTGGTGGGTGGATCCACTGATCTGGAGACCACGTGCTAGACTGCTCCCATCCTACACATATGGCAGTCCCAGCAATCCTGGAAAGGGACTAGGGGTCGGCACAAACCAGCAATAGGAGAGAGAGAGGTGGGTTACCAGGCATTATTTCTGCCTCCCCCAGAGCACGGTTCAAAATAGCCTTCCTGACCCACATGAACTCCACAGCTTCTCCAAATCCCTGAATCGTGAGATGGTTAGGAGGGAAAGTGATGCATTAAAAACTCGGCATTGCGGTAAACAAAAAGATATGTTACTGTTTTCATTATGAAAGGTTCTGCATAAAATATTGTTGATAAAACATGTGCAGATGTAATTTTCTGCCTGTCAGCAGGTACTCATACCAGCTGAAAGCTGCTCCTAACTCAGTTTGCACAAACACTTGCCTACTACAATGTGGCTTTGAAACAAAACAGGAGCTGTTCGTGAACAACCACCTGTCTCAACCCCCGAGTTAAGTACCGCACAGATACAGGACAAATCTGTGGGGTTACGTGGTAGATTTGTCTTCTAACAGACTGGCCTTCAATCTGGGTATCTCTCAAACACAGGGCTCGGGAGGCTTGTGTTTATTCCCTATAGTTTAACTGCTTATCTGAAAATAGCATAATGGATTTTCTGAAAACAACAGCAAATGCCCCTTGGGTGATTTCTTTACAGACTTCTTTAGTTGGTACAGCATTTGCAGTTAGTTGTTCTGCAGTTTCATAAAAAAAAAAAAAAGCAAAAGAAGACTCAGCTGCACTTACTCCCTCCAGCTGAAAATTTCCTTCACCTCAGAGAGACACAGCTACCAGAGATGATTGGAGAGCTTGGTACTGTGACAAATAAATTAGGTTCTTATTTACACGCAACAAAATACTACCATTTACTTTGAATGGCAGAAACCTCTTGACCACAATTAGCATTTTAAGGTGTTAACTTTTTACAAACCATAGATTTCTCCCGGATATGAAACCACTTGAGAACCAAGATCACATAGTCGAATTTGATCTAAAATTGAGTTCTCATCTTTCTTTCCTGAAACACATTGGAGCTTGCATTCCTACTGGTTCTGGCTGGTTTCAACTCATCTCCAGCACTGATGCAACTGGCATCTGCTCCTTCTAAATGTGGAATTCTTCTACAGGGAAGACCTGTATGATATGGTTGGTTATGTCAAGTTTCTTAGCCATAGCACAAACTGGCCACATGGTTACTTTTATCCCTTACACCTACATTTGGAAAGACAACGTATACCACAGATAATTTGCACTGTGAATTGGGTTTGCATGGCCTTGCTACTTTTTATCCGCTAATTTTACACGCTCTAGAAATGTCTATAAATTTTCCTGACAGTGCCATTTCCTCCCATTGCTGCAATTTAAGAATCTCCCACAGTAACACTAAACTTTTAGTAAGTGTCCCAAAATTTCTGGCAGTTATCTCTTCAGTTATAAAGGACTTGTTCAATGTGTTTTGCATTTTGTTTCCATGCTGGGATCATGGATCTGAGATACCTGGGTGCCCCCCACCAGCCTTGCTTTGTCTCCAGCTCCCTTGCTTTCTCCCAATGTCTGTGGTCTGCTGTTCTCAGAGGCAAAGAACCAACCACACCATCTGTAAATTGTGTTTTCTCCTCCTTACTTTTTCAGATGGAGATGATGTGAATTTTCCAGCACAACACAGGCATTCGCACTAGAGCTGGAAGACCATCAGGACTCTCCTCCTGTCCCGTATCAGAGCATGAATTAATTGCTAATTGCTCTACACGTTCCTCAGAAACGCTGATCTGGCATGACCGCAAGCAAATTTCTTCCTTGGTTTTGGTCTCATCTCCTGCACCAAAAGGATGATGACACACATTTCCCTTGTTGAAAAGATCAGTGATGACTGAGAAATGACCAGTGAATTCCTACTGTTGTTAAGGAAAAGATGTTGATAAAAACTCTTCATCTCTCCTCACCTTGTTGATGAACATGCAGCTTATCCATGACATGATACACAAGAAACCAACATAATTGTGCTGAAGACGGTGTGATTTCTCTTTTTCTAATAAAGAAGAAGAGTGACTAGCAAAATTATTCTTTGGCTTCAGATGTCTTTAATAAGACATTAAATATAATAAGACTTTCATAATGGATGTACAAGATGTAACTGAGCATCTTCCTCTGCAAGTATATGTGGTGAGAATGGCATTTTCTGAAATATGGTTGGATAAAGAAAATCCCTTAATCACTTTTGAAATCCAGTTCTGAAAGAAAAATTGTAGGATAATGACCTCTGATGAAACAATAATAACAACAATAATAATAATCAGTATATTTCCCTAATTCTACCAGTATTATTTTCATCATCCTTGCATTCAGTACTGTGCCTGTTGGCCTTAATTCCCACAACATTTCACTGTGTTGGAACACATGAGGTATAAACTAAAGTCCACAGCTATTTCTTGCTCATCGTGCTGGCTTGGGATGGGGTAGAGTTAATTTTGTCAGTAGTAGCTGATATGGGGCTATGGTTTGGATTTGTGCTGGAGACAGTGTTGGTAACACAGGGACATTTTCATTACTGCTGAACAGCACTTAGGCAGAGTCAAGGCCTCTTCTGCTCTTCACCCCACCAGTGAGCAGGCTGGGGGTGCACAAGGAGCTGGGAGGGGACACAGCCAGGAGAGCTGACCCCAGCTGACCACTGGAATGTTCCATAACTTATGGCATCATGCTCAGCATATAGAGCTGGGGGAAGATGGGAGCATTTAGAGTGATGGCGTTTGTCTCCCCAAGTCACCGTTACATGTGATGGAGGCCAGCTTTTCTGGAGATGGTTGAACGCTTGCCTGACCAGGGGAAATAAGTGATCTCCCAGATATTTCACAGAATATTCTGCGTTGGAAGGCACCTGCAAGGATCACTGAGTCCAGCTTTTAAGCCTGGACAGTGATCAAACATGAGACACTGGTGTTATTAGCACCACGCTCTAACCTACTCAGCTAATATCAGGTGCTGAATTAATTCCTTGTTTTGCTTTGCTTGTGCACAGCTTCTGCTTTCCCCATTAAACTGTCTTTATCTCAACCCGCAAGTTTTCTCACTTTTTCTTTTCTGATTCTCTACCTGATCCTGCTGGTGGGGAAGTGAGCAAGCAACTGTGTGGGGCTTAGCTGCCACCTGGGGTTAAGCCACAACACTTACTAAAAACCCAAGAAGCTTCTTTTAACAACCATATCAACAGGGAAAGCTTAAGCTTGCACAATTGACTGAAAACTGTATCCTTTTCATCATTTTTATTGTGGAATAAAACTGCTACATTTGACCCAGTGTATTGCACTGATATCAAGAACATTAAGTGCCAAATGTAGTGCTTAGCTTCTGAGGGATTTTCTCTCTCTGCCTTTCAACTTACACATTTACAAGTTTCCAGGTGCTAAGAGGAAATCTGTCCAAAATTAAGTACTTGAGCACGGTTACCCTGGTAAGACTCACACCTAGCTAGAGCCTAAAACTGATCCCTTATTAGAGCACCTCAGTGGACTGAATTTATTAGCAATCTGAGCCTAAGCGCAAGCCACACACTGGATGCAAGTCAGTCAGAAAACGGGCTTGGTGCTTGGTAGGGCTGGGGATTACCCAGCCTGCCTGGGACTCTGCTGCAGAAACCGAGCATCTCTACCCTGGGTGCTGGTGGTAATGTTTGCTGTGCGTTCATGCATCCCTGCCTTGCACCACAGTTACACAGGCAGACTTGTGAGTGCAGCGTCAGCCACCTGCACGATGAGGGGTTCCTGCTGGGGTCTGCTTAGAGTGGTCTGTCTGGCTCCTGCTGTTTTGTCACACAGGGTCAGAGGATTCCCCAGGACTTCACATCCATTCCTGTGACAAAGCAGAAGCACCACCCTGAAATATTTTCTGTCTTCTCTTATTTTGGGCATGTGCTCAATATAAACTACAAAAATCTCCTGTTCTTCTGTGCCAGGCCAGGTTTTATCTGTCATTAGTCAACTCCTGTATAACCTCAGCACTTCTCTCTCATACCTGGAGAACCTTAAGCAGGAATTAATGACACATGGCTAACAGGCATCATGGCTAATATGTCATCAAGATTATAACTCCCAAAGCAGCAGTCTCTGCTGAGCATCACTCCTTGCCTTCGTGACTCTGCCGCACTCTCCATGTAGTTTACTAATTCAGATTATGTGCAACATCTTTTGTTATTTAACACTAATAGGATTCAGTTGAACAATGCCTAATTACATCCAGGTCTCCTTCAATGGATGGCTTGTTCCCCCTGTCAATGATCTAATAAGCACTGAGACACACCATAAAGTGGAGAATGAGTAATGCACACGGAGGTGATTATGATGCTGTGGTGCTCATGATAACAGCTGGAACAGATCATCGGATTACTGAAGCTACATGGACTTTGGGATAGCCCCTGCAAAACATTTTCAAGAATCCAGAGTTTCTCAGTGCCCAGGTTAACATACCTGTCCAGGTTGCTTTATCCTTCTTTCCAAATGACTGTTTCCTTTACACCATTTACTGCGTCTTGAGGAAGGTCATGTAATCTCATCATGGATTTATCCTCATGAAAACCGGGGAAGACTGGAAGAAGTCTGCAGCTCACAGCCATGCTTAAGTAATAGTTAATGGTGAATCCAGGACACCAAATACTCTTTTATCAATACCTACTTAATTTGGTTAGCCATGACAGAAGTCATCAATAGGCATAAAAAGCATGATACCTCTTAGATTGGTGAGATGGATCAAGTGAAAATTTCCTAGTATGACAGAGGTGGCATTGGTCAAATGTGGGGGGCAGCCCCAAAAGCATGGCTTCAAGGCCCCTGCTGTTGAACCCAGGCATGGGAGGTGATCAGTCTGCTGCCCACCCTGTCACCACATTGTCCTGAGCAGAAGATGGTGGACTGTAAGTCACGATGCCAGAGGAATACGCTGTGCAAGTCTCTGAAGTGCTATGACCACCCCAAAAATGCTCTGGATAGAAAAGGAAATGGTGCACGCCACCCACCTGAACCCATGAGGTGTCAACAAGGGTTTAAGTTGCACAGAATTGGCCCATGGGCTACAGAACTCAGCATCACCCCTCTGCACGCACAGCCAAGGGCAGCTTCGCTTCATTAAAGCTCAGCAGTGAGCACACCCTAAACCCTACAAACCTTCCTCACAATTCAGTCCCCGATCCCCTCGGTGATTCCCTAGCTCCTCTAAGCCATCCAAAAGATTTTGGAGAGGAACACAGCAGGTCAACCAGACTCCTTCCATACTTCACCAGAAAAGGCAAAGCACTCATCCTGTTTACATTACATCCTGTTTTGGGAGCTGGGGTGCACAACACCTCGGCCAGAACGCTGCAGCTCATCGACGCTTTGCAGCCAGTTCCTGGACCATTCTGTGATGTGCCACATGAGCCCTCGATAATGGAAGTGAATGCAGTCAGCATCCACCCGAAAACACCAAGCAGGTGTTTTTTATGTATTGACCTGCTGAATAACAGTATAAAAAATTCTGCATCATACAGAAGCATGATCTGTCCAATGTGCTTTCTTACGTCCCTCCACGTCACATTCAACCTAACTCAGACAAAAAAAAAAAAAACAAACTAGGCAGAGCTGATGGACTCAGCTGCCTGAATAATCCAAGGGAAAACTTTCATCAGATTCAGTGGGCACCCTGCCTTTCTCTACAGTGACAGGACAAAGATTTAATTGCTTATCATGGATTTCTGTCAGGAAGATCTCACTTGCTCCTTCAGTTTGCTTATTTCTGCTGAAAACAGTCTAATTCCATGAGATTTGGTAAACATACTACAGTAATAAAAAATGGCCCGTGCCATAATTTCAGATGACAAACAGAATAAGTTAAATATCAGAAAACACGATAACTTCATGGTTGTTTTTCATCAAAAATATGTTTTCAGCAGATTCCATCTTCCTCGCCTTTAGAGCGTTTCAGGAAGAAACAGTGCCCCTCTGTTCTGGACAGGTCACACTCCTGTTTTGTCACAGCTGTGAGCACTGTTTCCACCCCTGGAATTTGTACAACCTGAACTGGTCTGTTTATGTTTGCTTACAAGGAGCTGAGTTAACTCCCACAAATGCTGATGTGGAAGCCCAGCGATACCACAGAAGCCTCAAACTTGCCCAACTCCTGCCAGAGACATGTTGAATTAGCTGTAATACCTTCCGTGATGCTGCTGCAGCAAGCAGTCTGTCAACAAGTCCTTTTTTCAGCATAGAACACTCCAGGCAAATACAGCCCTGATCTGTGTGGGACACTGAGTAGTTTTATAGCCACAGCCACAGCACTTGATGATAAACCTCTGCTGAACTGAGCAGAAGAAATGGGAGTGTTACATCCTCCATCCCCATCCTCCATCCCCCATCCCTGTGCCCTACTCTGCAAGTTTTAGAGAGGTTTCTATTCTCTAAAGCATAATTTGGATGCATCTAGAAACCATAATTTGAGCTCTACCACATATTCTCTTGGTGATTTTTTAAACTGTGCTCATTAAACTCACATTGTGTTCTGATACTCGAAGTGGAAAAAAAAAACTAACTGGAAATCTCTCAGTAAAATGTCCCTGTGTTAGTTTCAGACTAAGAAGTTTAAATGAGATAAAGACAATTGACACATAAAGACCCTCCTTGGCCCGTACCAAAAGACCTAGAGGTGTTAAGATGGGACAACTCAAACAAGTAAAAAAAAAAGCATTTATGAATTTGCTTGGAGAATAGTTCAACCTCATGTTTACTAGCTGGTTACAAACAGGCTAGAAGCCCCTGCCTGTTCCAAATAATTTTTGTGGAAGGCAATATAGATGAAAATATGCTTTTATATAACAGCTAACAGATGAACTAATTTATTTATTGCTCATAAAGACTCGAGGACTTAGTCATCCAGTAGGGAAGGCTCTCCTGGAATCATAGATGCTCCTAAAATGCTACTACTGTCTGTTATTTTTACTCTTTGAATCTCAAGCCTAGAAGCCAAGAGATGTGTGAATTCCTGCTGTCACATCCTTCCCTTGGCTCGCAGGTTATTACCCACTCTTTGCTCATCTCACCTGCTGAGACCACAAGATCTTGCACGATTCTTAGCATGAATTTTTTGTTGATGAATTTCAGATGCTATAAAATAAGCATCGTGAGTAGCAGCGACAGCCCATCATTTAGACACTGGAAAGGGAACAGTTGTTCACTGCAAGCATGAAACATTTTAGTCAGATCTCAGCTTTTCTGCAGATTTTAAGCACATAGCTCCTTTAAATGGAGGGGCAGTCTGCAATATATTTTTGAGCAGGGCACTGCTGATGAAACCACATCAGTGAAGAATGTGACACTTTTTTTTTTGGATATTAAACCCGGTGGAAGTTTTTACTAGAATGCTGTGTTTATGGAATAAGGCAGTTCCATTCGAAAGATTTAATATTTACAAATACTTTCAGATTTTTCTTTCAGGAAAGATAAAATAAGCTGTGGATAATGTTTAGATTCTGGATGAAGCATAATGAACAAGCATCAAAACATTCTGCAAAACTGAAAAATTGCACTACTCAACTGCAATGTGTTTATTTTGAGGTAACAAAAAGGAAACACTGGACAGTATTCCTAAACAAACCACTGTGATACCCCATGCATTTCTGGCTTGGGAGCCCAGCCTCCTAGTGAAAAACGAGACAAATTTATCTAATCTGTTTTTCCCATGAAATAAAGAAGCAAAATTTAAAATCACACCAGAATAAAGTAGAATAGCTCAGTCACTCAGGAATTCTGAAGCTGCTCTTCAGCTGAAGACTTCAAAATAAAGCTGTGTGAGCTTTTCCAAGATGATCCTTTCTCCAACTGTCCCTTGGTGGGGGAAGGTGGGTGGGAATCATATGGTGCCTTTATTAAGAGCAACAAAACAAAAACTTGAAATGCCAGTGTGTCTTGGGCTGACTTTATGATGTGTATCCCCTATCGCCTGCTCTATGCCCAGACATGATTCCTGTGCCTTTCTGTGTCTTTAAAATTGGGTGCGACAGAAAGGAAAAAAAAGCCAGACGAACTTTTCAAAAACAGTTTTGCTCCAAGGACATTCACTCCCCTGCGTTCCTGCTGCGGCAGAGCAGAGGAAAGCACCTTCCCTGCTTTTCCCGGCTCTTGGCTCCTTTTCTCAGAGGAGAGAGACAGAGAGTTCAATTCCTTTGTTTCCCTGGGACTTTGGATTTTTTTCTTCTTCTCTTCTGGACTGTTCAGAACACCAGAACATCAGAACCTCCCTGGGAGCCCTCACACCTCGGCCCGGAGGGGCCCGAGCCGACCCAGCTTCGAAGAGGAGAGAGAGCGAGCCCACACCCATGGAAAGGACTCTAAAATCTTCCCAGGTTTTCTCTCCACAGTGAGAGGTTTTATTATTTAGCATTATTCTTTTCCTGCGTGTTTGTTAAATAAATAGGCTTTTTCTCCTTTCACTTTCCTTCGAGGAATTTTTCCCCGACGCTGGTGAAGGAGGGGTGGCTGTAACCTGGCTTCTCTAGAGGAGACGTTCCTCCCAGAGCGTTCCTCAGAATTTTTGTCTCAAACCAGGACACAGCATTTTTTTCTGGGACAAAAGAGTCAAAAGTTTTTGACAAGCTCTAATAGTAGAGCAATACATCAGCACTGCACTAATTCCGAACAGAGGTATTTCCGTATAAAAACAAACTTATACACTTGGAATGTAACACCAAATTCAGCCCCGTGCAGTGCAGTCCCATTTGCAGTATGTAATCCCACATATGAAATCTAAGTGAAAGAAGCATTTAATGCTTTGAAACTTCCATATCACAAATACAAGGGCCACGAATCATGGTGAAAACAGACAGAAAAAATACCTTCTTTGCCCAGCCTTTCACCAAATTCCTGAATTCATTGCTAAAAGTGATTACCAACCAGTCAGCCTCACCTCCACACCTGGTAAGGTCACAGAACTGATCATCCTGGAAGTTATGGTGAAACACATGGAAGAGAGGGAGGTGATTAGAGACAACCAGCATGTCTTCACCAAGGGCAAATCGTGCCTGAGTCATCTAGTGGCCTTCTATGATGGAATGACTGCATCGGTGGTCCCTCACCAGAGGGAAGGGATGCCATCCAGAGGGACCTGGACAAAATCTGAGTGGACCTACGTGAACTTCATGAAGTTCAGTAAGATCAAGTGCAAGGTCCTGCATGTAGGACTGGGCAATCCCCCGTGTCAGTACAGACTGGGAGGTGAATGGATATGAGAGCAGCACTGCAGAGAAGGATTTGGGGATACCGGTGCATGAAAAATTGGGCATGAGCCAACATGAACCACACCCTGGGATGCATCAAAGAAACACGGCCAGCAGGTTGAGGGGGGTCACTCTCCCAACTACTCCTCTCTCGTGAAACCACATCTGGAATACTGCATCCAGCTCTGTATGTCCTTCCAGTTTCCACAGCACAAAAAGATATGGAGCAGGTCCAGAGGAGGGCTAAAAAAGTGGTCAGAGGACTGGAGCACCTCTCCTATGAAGACAGGCTGAGAGAGCTGGAGTTGTTCAGCCTGGAGAAAAGACTCCAGGGACACCTTATAGAAGCACTCCAGTACTTACAGAGGGCTTATAAGGATGGAGAGAGGTGTTTTAGCAGGGCCTGTAGTGACAGGACAAGGAAAAACAGTTTTAAACTGTCAGAGGGTAGATTTAGATTGGACACCAGGGAGAAATTTTTTATGATGAGGGTGGTGAGACACTGGGACAAGTTGCTCAGAGAAGCTGTAGATTTCTCATTATGGGACGTGTTAAAAGTCAGGTTGGATGGGGCTTTGAGCAACCTGATCTAGTGAAAGATGTCCCTGCCCAGGGCATTGGGGTTGGATTATATGACCTTTAATGTAGTTTCCAATACAAACCATTCTTAGATTTTGTGTTTCTGTGATTTTAGACATCCAAAAAGGAACCCAAGCACTGAGAGAGTGAGGATCCAGCAGGGTTTTCATTACTTGGATGTTTTGTGCCATCACTGCTGCAGATTTAGCTTTTGGGTGCAACTTCCTTCAAACCTTCAATTACTGTCCATTTAAAGCTTTCCTCATGTATTTGATTGGTCAGTCAAGAAGAATCTCTGATTTTCCCAGCTTTACAGGGATTTCCCAGATTTACAGGATTGCTTTAGTCAGGCTTTGGAAAAACAAGATCCAAGCATGTAATGAACAAAGGTGATGGTTACTGCACAGATGACAGGAGTAATGCACATCAACATCTGGGTGAGGCAGGTGGTATGTAAGAAGGAAGAACATGACAGTTTATTATTTTAACGTGAAAATTGTACTTTAAGAAAGTATTTTCAAAGTAGTAGCTAATCAGAGGTGAAGACCTCTGATTCTGTTTGCTTTCTTTGGAACATGTCATAAATATGTGTTTTGTTTACAGATAGACTGAGAGCATACAAGACCTGAGTTGCCTGATGGGTCTCTGATGAAGACATCAGCCTATACGCCTTTATTTGTGAAGCCCTGATGTCAAGAGAAGGGAAAATACAAATCTCCTAGGAGAAGCTGTGGTAAAGTAAAAGAATTTATCAGCAGTTGCCTCTGAAAAGCTTATGCATTTACAAGCACAATTTTCCCTTTTGTTACAGTACTCTCTACCACAGTTCACTGACCCCAAGTTCTGCTCGAATGGCTCGATTGTAAAAAATGTGTGGTGTTTATGAGAAGAACTTGGTAGAGGATTCACCATTTCAGTTGCATGTTATGAATAGAGGCTATTGAGGGCCCCAGTTTGTGGGCATGCGTGAATGTGGAGGTGTCTCCCCACAGGTATGGTGTGGCGAGGGCATCCACAGAGCAGTGGGCATGAGGGGCTCTCTGCTATGTAGGCAGCAGGACGAGCAGTTGGCATGGAATCTTCTCACCAACCACTTGCAGTTCCTGCTCTGGGGTCCTGAATTTAGACCAAAACAAATGGGGGAGAAAAAAAAAAGTAATCCACATTTTGGGATGGGGGATAAGGGAGATAAAATTTCCCGAGACATTTTTTCTTTTCATTGGCAGGCACTGGACACTGCTCACAGGTTTGGTATGTCAGGCATGGTCCCAGCAGAGACTGCCCAGCACAGAGGCTGCAGGTGAGGCAGCTGTTTCAGCCAGGGATGTTACCACTACAAACACGTTTCTCTTTTGCAATCTGGTACTTACTTGCCCTCATCTCACCAAACACAGACAATATATAAAACAAACAAACAAAATCATGCTATTAATATATTTTCCAAATCCAGTGATTTATTGTGACCAAAGACCTGTGGCAAGGATCCTACTTGGCCAGTCCTGTCTTTGTAGTTCCTTTAATTGCAGTATCACTAGAGGAAAGTACATCACACTTCCTATTTTCTTGACTTCTTACATAATAGAAGAAAACAAGCTCAGGCTCAAAATAACCCAAGAACCCCATACCAAGGGAAAAAAAAAAAAAACCCAACAGAAAAATTAACATTCCACATATTTCAAGAATGTAAACAACAATGTCATCACACAGACATGCAGAAAACTGGTGTTACTCAAACCAGGCGCTGCCAATTCTCCATCTAATGAGTTGTTGAATCCTGAGACAATCAGAAACCGCTCGTGAGAGCTCAGTGAACAACAGCATTTGTTTTCCCTTCTGATTTCTCCTTATTAAAAGCTCCAGGGGAATCACTGGGCTAGAAAGACTACCTCAATTACTCTTAATTGCTGTCCGTTCTGATTAGCCCAGGCCACGGTGATCCCGTAACAACCAGCACGGGATACAAAGCAGGTGCTCTGTCTCTTCCCGGCCCCTCCCTCAGCCTGCAGTGGAAATGCCATTGAGGGGAAGGGGTACGAGCCTGCCATTCACAGAGGCTGCTGATACCCATGACTGCATTTTGCGTTAAAAGAAAGGCTTGGCCTTCCTGTTTTGCTCAACTGTCCTTTTTTTTGTTGTGTGTCTGTGTTTTGGGCAGTGTTCCAAGTAATCTGATGAATGAAACCCCACCTCGCAGAGCAAGAGGGGTGCTACTGCTTGGACGAGAGGGTGAGCATGGCTGTGGCAGCTCATCCACGGAGCAGGGATGTGCATATGGCCCAGGGGGCCAGATACACAAAAGCAGCAAGAAACACTTTTCCAGAACCAAGATGAGGACAGAGGACTGCCTCAAGGGAGCTGAGTGAACATTGAAGCTTTTTTGAACAAAACAGAGGAAGTAAGATATTGCTTATTCCTGGTCCTTGCCATTTCTCCTTTGGCATATATCTGTGAGACAGCTGGGGCATAACAACAAGTAACTAACAGGGTTCCTTGACACATAAAAATAGTTGGAAAACAGAGGTGCAAGGTGGCAAACTCTGAGTTTTCAGTCTGCTTCTTACAAGGTTTTCCCCATTAAAAAATAAGAAAATGTCAGAAACACACATACTGAGATAATATGTATTATCCAATCTAGAGGAGATGGATATGGTTTCAGAACATAAATTATCATAAAATCAAGTTTAACTATTAGCTGTTTTATCACCCAGTCATCTAGGACCACATTCGACATCTCTATTATTCATTCAAAATTAATAATACAGCAATGAGAATGTTGGAATGTCCATCTCAAACCAGCTTGCAGTAAAGACCAACTTAAAAGTTAAGTAAAAGGAAACAGAGTCTCTTGATACTATCAGCCACTGAGGAGACCCAGAACTGAACAAGGCATTATTTTTATAAATCCCACACCAACTTGATGCAAAACTACATGGCAGGACTAACTTTACCACTGCAAAACTTTACAACCTTCACCGTGAGATGCAATAATTCTTTGATGCTATCCAGGTGTTAACAAACTCTTGCTTATGTTCCTCTGACAAGTGTTAAAGGACTGCATGGTGCATGCAACCACAGAAGAAACCAGTCTTGCTCACTGAGATCCTGGCTCTAATTCACTAAATACAATGAAAATAAACGACGGATCTTATTGTGATTTAAAGTAAGGTACTTATTTAGGCCTTTCAGCTGGCTGCACAAGTATTATTTAACTCTCTGCCTTCTAACAGGGGGATGACACAAACCACAAATCATTCCACACTTCAACACTGTCAGAGACAACACTGCTTTAATCAGTGGAGCTGTACCTATTTGCAACAGAATTGTCTGTGACCTAAGAATGTAACTCCTGAGAGATAGTCACAAAATTCTCCACTCTCCTCAGATTTCTAAAAGACATTTAAAATTGTTATTTTTAGAAAATTATGTTACAGATAGCTTCCATGAATTTCAAAAAGAGCCCGAAGCAAGAAATCTCAGAAAAAAACCCAAAATGTTTTGCCTACTGTACTACAGCTGAAATGCATAATCAGAATTTTAAGGCCTGGGAAATCAGAATGGATAATCCCAAATCCTCGTAACAAACCATAACCTGACGAGAATGATGGCCTGCTGTGGGTATCTCATCTGCACTAGGCAGAGCTGCAGACAAATTACAGATCATCCTCCTCCCAGCTCTGTCTTTCACCTAAGCTATCCCCATGCCACTGTTCAAATATTTCAAATAAGCCACTTTGACTTGAATGTCTAATTTACTGGCAATCTGCTGGCAGAATCCTAGGAGCTGGCTGAAAAACAAGCCAAGTAATCTGCAAAGCTTTAAAACCAGCACAGTTTCAAATGGGGATGTTTGCTGACTGCTTTTTCTCTCTCTTAGTAGTGGTCAGCTCTGGCAGCGAAATGCTTTAAAAAACATACAGCCCATGCTAGAAAAAGATCAAAAGCGGATCAGATGTCAGCGCCAGCTCATGTCAGTCTTGCAAGAAAGAGGGAAAAACAAAGTGAGAAGATGAGTTTTTCTTGCCATGCATCGCTCTGCGCCTCCCATCTGCACACAAGAGCTCCTGGGCACAGCACAGCATCTCTGCCAGGGGACCCGGACCCACAGCGCAACTGGGATCGTGTTGTCCACCACTACCCCACCCCTCTCCCCAAAAGAACTCATCAGCCTTTATTCTGGCAGCACCAGGCTTTTCCCACCAGTGCTCCTCCTCACTGGGCTGGCAGTCCTGGAGAAGGCAAAGAAGCCTGGGTGCTGGTTTGAGTTGACATTGAACAGCGGTAGGGTTCGGGGTGAGGGCAGCCCTGCTCACAGGCAGGCAGTGGATGCACACACAGGGAGGGCCTGGCTGTCTCTGGGAGTGGGAGGTGAAACACCCTGGATTTGGGAGCAGTGGAGGGTCATGGCACAGCTCTCCTTCTCTGCCCTCGCTATGCTATGTCCCAGTTTATCTGCTTGCATTTGCAGGACTACACAGACTGTGCTGGGCTAAAAACGTGCAGATAACGCTCTATTTTCTTTAAAAACACGAAGCCTTTTAAACATTTTGGAGGTCGACATGAAAGAAGAGTCCCCACCCAAGAGTCTTAAACGCCATACCCATTTCCTATGGGATTTGCCCAAAGGGCTGTGTTGGGACCCATATAAAAAGCAGTGAGTTGAGTTTATAGCCCTGTACATCCCTTCTAGACAGGCTCACAACGACAGCTACCGGGGAGCACCATCGCCTCTCTGCTCTGTTCCCCGATGATTGGGGGTGAAGGTGCTGAGCACCCACCGATTTCGGGGCAGGATTTCCCTGAAATTCAGCCAGCCCTCGGCCGGGATTTCGGAGGCTCCCTGTGCCTGACGTGAGGTGAGCGGCAGCAGCCCATGCCCTGCTGACTCAGCTGGCCGGGCTCGCTCAGGGTAGTTGGTGGGCGAGATTGGGTTACATGGCAGAAATCATAACAAAGGCAGGAAACAGATCAGCACTCCCCGGGTTTAACACCCTCTCTGGGGACCCTGCCGCTTTCCAGACTGCAGATGGTTTTAACCCTGTCCTGAAACATGTCTGTGTGGCATGCTCTGCTCTGGTGAAGTCAAGCCTGGTACATTAAAAAAAAAAAGCAAATCAAGGCAGCAGAGGAATGGCCCCCACATGCACTGGTCAGAGAGGTCCAAAGGGTTTTACATTGCTTTTTATGAGTGGGCACAGAAATACGAACCCCGCTGAGCGGCCGTCAAATAAGAGTAACCAGACTGCAAGGATGGAGTCCCTTGGCTGAGCCTTGGGATGACCCCGTCCCTGCTGTTCCCTGCCAGCTCTGTGAGGCTTTGCCTCCCCGCAGCCGCAGAGCGTGTCCCTCACCCTGAGCCTGGCTCTCCTGCTTTTGCTCTCAGCACTGCACTTCCAGCACGGGACAGGAGGAAAACCCCCTCTGACTTCATGCAGCTTTAGTAACTCCAGTGCCAAAAAACCAGTTGTGCCTTCCACTGCTTGGTTTTAGTGGCCGAGTTGATGCAATGTGTCCATTGGAAAGAGGATGTCTTTCATAAAACCACTCAACTCTGCAGGACTGTACTTTGCTTAAAAAAGCTCAAAGGAAATGATATCAACACATTACTGATTCTCTCAAGTACTGATTTGATTTTGGGTGGTGTTTTTCCACTTTGTGCCAGGATGTTTTAGGAACAAGTCCTACCTGTTATGTGTTGTTCACCGTGGGGGAGCAGGGGAACAAGATATGCAATCTCCAAACTGAAGGTCTTTAGGGAAAAAGGACACTTCTCATGAGATCATAATGAGCACAGCACTACCTTTGGTCCCCAGGGCCTGCCAAAAAGTTCTGGAAACAGCAATCTTGAAAGGTGAAGCATGGTCACCTGGAGGCTACGGATACTTTTCATATACGAATCTGATAGCAAAAGGACAGACAAGGGCCTGCCAAAAAACCCTTGCTGGGAGGGGTAATAGGTGAAAGTTGCAGGACTAAGGTGATATCATGGCTTCCTTCCAGCAGGACTGCAAAGGGGGTAATAGTCCCATAACACATCCTCCACAAGGGGGAATGATGGTGGTGGAATAAGGAAGAGTTTCTTAATACAGTTTCCCCTGTATTAAAAGCTTATGAAAACTATTAAAAAAAAAATAGACGTAGAAGTAGAGTGTTATAATAACCCAAACAAACCTCAAAACACACCCACCCTGGAAATGTCTCCCATTCACAGCTTCACCGAGTATTTTCTTTTAACTCACCACAAGTCTTCCCAGAAGAACAACTGAAAAGACATTAGACATTATTTATTTTTCTTTTTAAAATATTGTTTTAGAAACCTCCCAGAAGGGAGAAAAATAAAATAAATTATTCTAGTGCCACATCAGCACAATCACCCGGCTCAAAATGAAGAAGGCTACAGTGATCTGAGTACTCCTTTGACGTACGATGCTTTTTAATTTCACAGTCAGCTGTTCTGCTTCCTTTTACAAAGACACTTCCACTTAATCTCTCCTAAGTCACCTTGAACACCCACTGGACATATACATATTCTTGGTAGCTCTTTTGCTTATTTTGCAGGTTTGTTTTGGTAATCTGGTTTCATGCATGGGAAAGTTCATTCTCTGTAGTAAATGAAAGGCTTTCATAAGGGGGTCTTCTTTCCATTGGAGATACGACTGGAGGCCAATTTCTATTCAAACCAAGTGCAATAAAAAGGGCTTGTTGTGAAGAACACAGCTCTATTTCTTTTTATTAAAGCACAGAACTACTCACAGTAACCTTTTGCAAGACAACTGAGAATAAAAACAGCTTCACCATGCTGTATTTCACACAGCAGCTTGCCAAGAATACGAGTTTCTCAGGAGTCAGAGCTGCAGCGGAGGAGCAGATGTGGCTGTTGCTGCAGAGGTGGGCCCCAGCCAGCATCCTCCCGTCCTGTGGGTCAGCGCTCACAGTGGTAGCGTGCTGGGCAAAGGGGTTCAAACTCCTGCTGTGTCTTCATCTGCTCCTGGCCCAGAGTCAAGGCCTGCTGAAGCAAGAGGCGAGCTGTGAAGTTTACGGGGTTTATGGGGTGCCGATCACCTTCTGACAAGGGCAGGCATTTCCTGCAGCTACCAAATTTCCCTCCTGCATCCCCTCCGTGGGCACAGCACTGAGATGAGCTTTTTACCTTCTGCTGGACTACTTCAGGCCTAACCCACAAGGGGGAATGATGGGCAGACTTACAGCTGAACATGAAAAGGGCAGGAGCCACCTCTGCCTTGCTCCTATTACCTCTTAAAAAGCAAAAGCAGACCATGGCACCACAAACCAGCATCTCCACAGAGCCTGCAGTTTTCTGAACCTCGATGAACTGGAGCTGTGAACACCACACAAAGCACAGAGATCTTTCACAGATGTGGCTTCGTGTGCTGCTTTGGACCTTGCAGAAAGGATGGTTCTGATCTGAGACCAGCAGAGATGGAGCAAAGGAGGGTTGAATGACAGGTGTCTGAAAAATGATCTTTACTTTGGTTCTCTTTGATGAGGCAAGAGAAAGACAATGAAGACATGTTGACTCTTCTTCTTCCTCTTGCAGTATTTCAGCTGATTCAGACCCTCACACATACCAAACTCATTACTCTGAGCCCATAAAATTTTCCCCTAATTTTAGCTGACATTGATTAACTCTTTAAACAGATATCAGTATTAAAACTGTCAATATTCTGGAAAGTTTTTTCAGCTCCTTTGTAGTGAGCAGAAGAACGTGATGTTGGTTTGTTTGCCTCCCCTTAAAACCAAGCTATGCTGCTGCTTTCTGCAAGGCACTTGGAGTAAAGAAATTTTGTGTAACACTGAAAGCTTCATACGGTCATTTTCATAAATTTGCAAAAGAGGTTCAACATGTAGTATCATTAAACAAGAAGAAACCTGTTTTCTTAAGGAGACAAGTTATTTCGTTTGAGGCAGCCAGAAGACTTATGACTGGGGCCTAGGAATACAGTGAACACGAGAACCACCTCTCAGATTTTTGGCTTTCCAGACCTAGGAAACAATGTTTGGAGCACAAATTTCCAGATGGAACCTACTTGCAATGTAGTCCTACAGGTCTGTTTTTGAAGTTGTGCTGTTAGGTAGTCCTACACACTGAGCCAAATCCAGTTTGGATGTGTTCACACAAAGCACATAGGCTTAAACATAAACATCTGTGCATACAAGCAGGGACGTGTAGTAACTTCTGGGGACAAGTGAATTTAGCTGTGCACAGATGCTGTGCTGAAACCTGGACAGTGTGTGCTTGGATTAATCTAGCTTCGGACTGTGCAAAGTCTTAATTAAGGACAAGATCTCTCCCAGTCCAAACTTGGGACTTACAGGTCAGATTTAAAATGAAATCACCAGTTATGTGGGGCATTATACACCTGAAGATTTCCACCTGAAGCAATTGACTTCTAGAGACAAAGGAAGAAAAATATCCTTTGGCTCCATGTATTATTATATCTTGTAACCAGACTGTCCTCTATCATATGATAAAGCAGAAATATATGTAAGGAATCTTTCAGTCAACAGTTGTCACTACATACACAGATGGTCTGAAATCATACCTTAACCCACTAACAAAACATAAAAGGCAAGGGTTTTTTCTGCATTGAGCATTTCCAAATGTAGGGTATATGGACCATAACAAGCCTGGGAAGTAAAAGCTTCCATATCCATTCCTGGACTAATTCAAAATATAAAATTTGGTAAAATTTTCCCTCTTCCCTGACCAAGACCTTGAAAACAAGCACACAGACACATGTTACGTCATATAAATCCATAAGCATTTTCCAAATATTTAGAATTTCAGGTTTTGCAAAATATGCAGCAAAGCTCTGTTAAGCAGACCCTCATGCCCAGATATCCTTAAAGGAAAAAAACAATTCTGCCCTGCATCTTTGTGGCATTACGAAACAGCTGCCAGAGAAGACACAAAGTCCTGCTGTGAATGTCTGCACACAACTTTAAACACAAAATCCCCTTACAAACCTCAGCTGGGCTGAAGAGAAGTGGATCCCTGGGTCCCACACTCCATCTACTACAGAAACTTCAGCTGCCTCCATTAAGAGCCACAAGCTGAATCATGAAAACACGTTCACGTTTTATTTAGTTAAGGCATCAATCTCTCTCTCTGGCTGAGTGGGTGGATTTTCCAGATGCTTTCCTGACCGAGCTGAACAGTATCTGCAGGACACAAACCTCTCCACACACCCATTGCGCAACTCTCGTCCGCGCCGGCTCCGGGCGCTGAGCAAGGCTCCTTCCCTCTCGCGCCTCTCTCCCGACCTCTCTCCGCTTTCCAGAGTCTCAGCCCACTCACTTTACCCAGGCTGGAACAGGACAAATGGAAATTTCTTGGCTGCTTCACCGAAGGTTTACCCATATACAGAAGGCTAATTGAGACTGGGTAAAATTTTAATCCAAGCTTTATTTTGGCTAATCTTCTGTAGTGCGGCACGGTGGAGTTTGAATTGGTTTTGACTTGGCAAAGCAACCTACTGTTTCCTTGTTAGTGTTTGCAACAGGACAAATCAGCCTAAAATACTCACCCCATTCTTCATTTGTGCTATCCCTTATACCGTTCTCTCTCACAGGCTTCTTTAGGCTTTTATAGAGGACATAATACAGAGATCTGGAACTGACAATATTATCCATGTAGTAACTCAAAATAGTCAGGATGGTGATGCTTTTGCTCAGCATGGAAGCCCTTTCATGCAGCATTGGCCTCTCCTTGCTATTGCCATTTTAAGGACAGGTGTCTTTAAAGAGGCAGTTGCCTCAGATCCCTAAAAGTAGCTGATACGACTCTTACCCTAAGTCTTACATTCAGATTTCAGATGGAAGTCAATCTTCAGACAGAAAATCTCCTCTCTGAAAATTATCAAGAATTTTGTCAAGTACAACAACGTGATGTTGTTGCATTCAGACTGTTACTTTGCGAGGACACTGGCCAGGCTCAGGGCTGCTGAGTGTGATGGTGGAGGACAGCAGAGACATTTAGGTCTGGGTCTAGGTCCAGGTCCCACATTCAGGTCTGGGTGAAACTTACGTTTCACACCTTCCTTGCAGTGGCTCCCCCGGGAGCGTGGGAAACCAGGCACCAACCACACACAGAGCTACAGTATGGGTGGAGGAAATTCCTAAGAAATAAAAAGAATCCAGAATATCAAAGTAAGCAGCACATGACAGGTATGTGTTTCATTTGTGTGTGTTTTAAGGTTCATCCAACAAAATACTCAAGAGAATACAGCACCCCCTTTCTCATGGGAAGACCAGTGTCCCTGTGTCGCTTTCTGATGGGAAAGCATTATGAAGAAGGTACAGAAAAGCCAAAGACCAATTGGCCACATTTGAGCACTTGCAAGCATAGAGTTAACAGCACGCAGTAAAGAGCAAGAGTATAGCAGCAGCTGGCTACAAATGCAGACTTGTATTTGGAATAAAGCTTAAGAGGAGCTCAAGAGTAATGCTGGTGCATTCTACAATCCCACGGCAGTGCTGGGAGAGCCCACTAACGGCTATTTTCAACAATTTTTTCCTTCCAACTCGTGATGTCTTCCTATCTGAAGTTTTCATTTCTGCCACAGTTTTCCTGTGTTAGTCCTTTGCGTGGAAACATAACGATACCAAGTGCTGAAAGCACAGGGCTCAGTTTCCTTCCAAGACAGTAATTTCACAGGTGATTTTGCTATGAAGTTGAACAGCCCAGAATGCAGCCTAGGTGTTCTGGCAGCAAGCTGATGTTACCAAACATCATTATTTGTCCAGCTAGTTTACAGGGAAATAAAAACAAAATCCCCAGGTGTCGCTTACAGTGCAGCCAATGTTTTTCATTCCATTCGTAAATACAACGTGCTGTTCAGCCCACACACCTATTTTATAGCTCTAATGAAAAAGACAGAGCAAAATTCACACATCACGGTGACCACACTGCCTTTCCATTCACCCCTGTAAAAGACAGAGATTGATCAAACAGGTATTGCTCCAAGCATGCGAATGCAATACATGAAGAAGCATGTCAAGAATTTTAATTGTACTAAATAGGAAAAAAACCCATAACTAAGAGAAAATAGATTGCCTACATAACAACACACAGCTGGAATGACTTTAGTCCCCACGGCACTGCTAAGAGGCCTCTTTATGGGCTTGGATTAGAAGTGCCTTTAGCCAGGCACAGCAGGACAGGTTGGAGAGGGGCAGCCTCAAACCCACAGACCTGAACGTCTCGGCTCTTCCAGCTCCTGACTAAGTTAGCACAGGACACACAGACCTGATAACTCTTTGGATCTTGCTATTACTGCCTGACACTGATGCATTTCTCAGGGTCCACCAACTATTCTCCATCTTTACGAAGAGAGGCGGTTTCAAATTTGTTGTTTGGATATTCCATTTATCACACGTGCCATTGCATTGCAAAAGGCCGAAGGTACTGGCAGAGGAGGGACATGCTGATGGCACAGGGGCACCTTGACGGCTCCTGAGCACATTCCTCTGCAATGGCAATACTGCATACGTGTCAGCATTCTTTAATTATTTATTCAGTCTCCAGTTCCCTGCCAACTGCTCCAGTACTGGGAGTAGGTACTGGAAAAGAAAAGAAAGACAAAGAAACCGTACCTAGGTGGTCCCTCCCCGTGCAGCCCCTGATGCTGAGATTGAAGCCCCAGCACAAACCCAGGACCCCTGAGGCTGCTGGATTCTCTCAGCTGCTCAGGGCTCACCCCAGGAGAGGGCAGGCTCAGCCCCCTTCCACCGTTCTGGCCATGGCAATTAAAAAGGTCACTCCAAATGAAATTTCTTGCCCTAAAACGAACAGCCACACGGGCACCACCATTCAGGGGGGATTTCACACCCCAGGACGCACGCAGGCAAAATCCTCATCTGTCACATATGGCCAGATCAGTGAACTGGAAGCAGCGTGCCTGACTTTCCTCTGCCTTTGTGAGTATGAGTGACTCTGTGACTTTTTATTAAGCCATATGATTGCACACTGCAGGCATACATGTGAAAGAATGCCCAGGGAGGTATGTGGCTGTGGCACCTGAAATCCCTCACTGGTCGTTTACAAACCATAAAGAAAAGTTGACAAATTCCTAAAGCTTAGCTTTTTTTTTTTTCATAGGGGCTTAAGGTTTGTGTGGATATAGCATACCACCAGGCTGATGCCAGACATTTTTTTTGGTGCTCGTTATTAGAGATGTGAACAATGGCCTGGATTTATCCAGAGACAAGGACTAAAATTATTCCGTCTGTGCAGTGTTAATGAATAAATGCTATTCCTGAACTATCCCAAAATTCTGAGCCATGAATTTGATCATATTTGAACAGTTACTTATAGGCACAAACTCCCTGTATTTTTTAAAAAACCCTTTTCAGAAAAAGCTTTATATCTTAAAGTTTTCATTTTTGCTGTAACCCATTCACATGGCTTTTATCAGTTGTACACTGCTAGAACTCTCTACCTGTATTTTATCAAAGGTGAAGAAGTAATATACAGCTTCTTACTGTATAAAAGACTGTAAACAGTGCATGGTGAGAAAACAGTTAAATGGATCTAGTTCAGCTGCTCCCAAGCCACTCATCAGGGGGAAAAAAATCATTTACAAATACATTTTTAAACCAGTTTTTTCCCCCCTCACCTTTTTTTAGTAGAGCTGATTTCATTACTGCACAGCAGGATGATTCATCCATTCCTGGTCCAGAAATTCCTAGACTTGATTCTAACACCTGGAATCATGCTTAGGTGCTGGATTGCTGTTAACTGCATGGAAGACATGGGTTGTGGTTGTGACCCAGTCATATCTTACATACCCTACAAAAGACACCTAAAGAAGTACCTGCCTTCCTTGAGGGGGGTCCCTGGTAATTTTTATGCCTCTTTCCTTGCCTCTTTCTCTTGACCCAAGGGGTGTGGAGAAGGCTGGAGGACCAGTGCCTTGGTGTGCACTGGACCTCTCTGGGGACATGAGAGACTGTCCCCTACCACCAGCTCAGCAGGGAAGAGGGGAGGTGAAGGTGAGGAGTATCCTGACTCACTATGTAGAGCATGGAGGTGACCAGGATGGGTGTTTCTATGGAGAACAGGCTCACAGTCTGCAATTCTGGCTGTGTTTGCCAAGGGCAAAGGGTAATTATCTTACACAAGCTGTTTAGTCTTCCACTTATCTACAGCGTACTGGTCCTATCTTCTGATTCCTTGGGAAGGTTCTCTTCATCAGCAGGGCTTTCAGCTCACTTCTTTGAAGTCTGTTTTCGAAAATACCACAAGTGTGCTTCGCAACAGTTCAAAGACCATCTCCTCTGCTTTCAGCAATTCCATATTGTACTGTAACTTCGAATTTTGCAATCAGTAATTTCATGGTGAAATTCCTACTTAAAAGACTCTATTTATTAAGGTACAGATCTTAAGTTCTTAAACATTAACGTAAAGAAACAAAATGCACAATGAATTCTACAGCTATTACCTCAGAATGCCATGAGTTAAGGAGATCAGATCTTCTACCTTGGAGTCCATTTGATCCCTTCAATTCCCTTGCCTGTGGAGATACCTGGAGCCCGAATCTCAGAGAAAAGAGTCAAACCCTGCCAGAAAGAGATCTTATCCTTCTGTCTGCCATCTAGAAACCAGTCTGAGCTCTCATGCCTGAGATTTAGCATCCCCAAAGTGTATGATATTGGAAAGGAAGTTCTGTCCTTTCCCCATTCATTCTTTCCCAAAGCGAGTTGTGCGTGGGGTGGTGCAAACCAGCAACATTGATTGATGAAAGAGTTAACATTGATGGCAATCTGGTAGAGGAAAACCAGTGGAGAGGCTTAGCTTGCCATCTGGAGCAGATGACTTTAAAACAGCCTGAGAAATGGGGTTGAAGATGAAGTAACTGGGATAAGAAACACGCTTCCTCACTTTTTCAGTGCAGCAATCTGGAGGCATTGCAGCTGAGCAACTTCTGGCAGCATCCCTGCACATCTGTAGCATCCATTGAAAAGAAGTAAACAGCATCAGTGAGCTGGTAAAACTGTTTTCCTCATCCTCAGTGACCCCCTGCAGCAAATCTGTCCCAAGCTCAAAGGAGAAAAAATCTGACATGTATTTTCTTAGGAGTTGTCTGCATCTGCATTCCTAGTTCTTTAATGTGTTAGTGTGTTAGGCTTAATATGTTTGGCTTAATATGACCAGTTAATGTTCTCTTGACTAAAAAATACAGTAGCTCAACAAATTCTCAGGAATAAACTTATTTGCAAAGGAAGGACAGAATGATTCAGAAAAAGGGGAAGTGGTGCAAGACAGTGCGTATTCAGTCCTCTTTTCAAAAACTTCTTCCCCAAAATAAGAGTTGTTGGAGAATGCCTCCCTCCTTTCCTCCTTCTGCTGATCTCTTCCTTCCCTGAACCGAACTACAGGCTCCAGCAACAAGGCAGCTAATAATAAACTCCTCAGCTGAACTCTAGGAAAGCAGCTTGGTCAAGGTTTTGCCTGCCAAATGCTGACCAACACATGTTCCCAGCTGCCAGCAGTGACTGACTGCTAGCCACGTTTTTTAAAAAACAGTTATACTTTAGCCTTCTGCCCCTCAGAACACATTTTGCTCCAAACAAGACCTCCCAGTTCCAAATGATGGAGTCAAAGGTACTCGACTCATGGTCCTCCATGTCTCCTGTCCATGGAGCATACAGGGACTTCTCCAGTCACAATATATTAACACAACTGCTCTTGCACTATGATTCCTGAAACAAAAACCCCACTGCTGTTTTTATCCCTGCCTACACCAGCAGGCTGTACAGGAGCAGCAGTGGCATTTCTACAGTGCCAGCCAGCAGACAAACAGGACTTCTTTCAAAACGACCTTTTGTCAAGGTTTGTGTCATAAAACTTGGCTCTTGCCTTGGGATTCCCCCCTATTGCCTTCTTTTACCAGCAAGGACACGGGGCCAAGAGGGAACACCAACCGAGACAGCAGGCATAACATTTCCTACTGGTCAGGCAGGAGCTTGATCTACTCAGCTGCATTTTGGCCTCAAGAGCCAAGAGTGCTCCACTTGAAATGCTGACCCAGTTGTCCACTGAGTTTGGAGTCCTTAAAAGACGTGCAGGTCACCTTTCTGTCTGGAGGAGCCCAGTGCCAGGTGAGGAAGCAGCCAGCACTGCTGAAGGCATGAGGCTCCCGCTCCCTCCAGAGGCTGCTCAGAGGCTGCCTGGAAATGCAGCAGAGACTGTAGAGGTGGAAACACACTGAGTCAGGTTTTCTGAAGAAGGGGAAATAAACCCTTTAGGAGACACAAAAGCATGAGCACCTGCAGTCAAACAGCATGTGTGCTGGTGCAGGGATGTATGGAAACCAGGTCGGCCTAGATCCTCCCTGAGCTGCCCCTCGATGCTGGGAACGATGAGGAGGGTATGGGAGGAAGTTTGGGCTCCAAAATAGTATGGACAAAGAAGGCTCCTTGGATTGGGACACTACTGAATTACACAGCTCTCACCAGTGCCAGTGCAATGGCTTCATGATCCCATTCCCCCTTTAGTCAAGGCTCTTCTTCTGTACTGCAGATATTTGGGATACCTCCCTGACCACAGCAATGTTGTTTTCCTGAGGCATGAGGCAGTTATGGTTGGTTCCTAAGGGTGGAACTACCCTGACGCCTCCTCTTGTGGTGAGATCTCCTCCTAGCACTGCCAGGCTGCCAGTCCTCCCTTCCCTCCACGCTGCCCCACCAAGCACAACACCACAAGCATTTCTGGAAATGGTCTTGCATTTTTAGGGGGAGAAATAACTCACCTTGGTAGCATCACAATACCCAAGAGAAAGGAAGAAATGACGGCAAGTTAGTATGCAAAAATCCCATCGTGTCACAACAGCACACTCACTACTAGGACAGCAAGGATAATGGAGTACCCACTCCTCGCTAAAATCCTCTGCAGTTCACTGCAAGAGAGTGCTGACCAGGGATAGCCAGGCAGAGGATAACACCAAGGCAACCTGTTTTTATAGCTGTTAATGAATACTAATATTTTTTACTCGTTTGGAGGTGGCAGAAATGAACAGATAGCATTTCTTCCTATTTCTCAAGATTTGTTTTGCTTTTTTGCTATTCCAGGGCTTAATCCAGAACGACGACAACAGCAACAACAACAAACGTAGGAAAAAACCCTGTGTGCAGCCTTATGGAGGACTTTCCAAGCCACAGATGCTGGCTCTGTGGTTGGCTGATCTATCCAAAATAAAGCTCAACAGCAGGGAGCACTGGAGTAGTTCAGGGGGTAGAAAAGGTCATGCGAATGTGATCCCCACCTCCCAAACTCCACATCTCCTTACGCTGCCTCCCCCTGCTCCTTTTGGGATGGAAGGAATTTTTGACTTATTTTTCATTTTTATTTTCAGCCTGCCTTTCCTATCCACTTGCCAACTGGGGTCACTGAAAGTGACTCTTGTTGCAGCCACTTTCCCAGGACAGAAAAAATGAGGTGAACTATTATTGTGATGGCTTATAGGTGAAAAGGCACCAGCAGCTTTGATGATGAGTCCCTTTGGCTGCTCCAAGACAGAGCTGGCACTATGGGAGCCCAGAGGCCACCATGTCACCTTCCCCTTGCCACAGGGACAGGCATTCCCCCGCCCTAGGTGAAACTGTTGACTGCAGAGACTGAAATGTCTTCCCAACAGAAAGAGATCACAAGAGCCTTGAAAACAGGGGCCTCCAAGGCTGCTGACCCCTGTGCACAGATGCGTGGCACTGCCCTCCTCGCATGAGAAGGCCATTTTGGGTGAACAAACGTAAAAAAAAAAGAGGAAAGTGGAAAAAGGAAAGAAAGTGACCAACCTCATTTTAATAATTTTCGACATCAGAATGCATTCATACTGTCTACATTCCCTTTTCCTTTGAGAGGAGTGCACAGCCTATGTCCTGGCTCAGCTGATGGTACAGCTTCTGTGAGTCTACAGGAGATCCCACGAAACCACTCTGGGGAACACCTACAAACCTTGCTGCGCATCAGTTGGGGGGCTGAAGCAATGCCCAGCTGGGCAGAGGGCATGTAAGAAGCATGGCCCCTTTTTTTTTACAGCCTGCACATTCATTTCTCTTCAGGTGTGGGCTTCAATTTCCCAATGAAAGAACCATTTCGGAAGCCTTATGTTTGCCAAGAAAATAAACCAAGTTTAAACATCACACCTTCCTCTGGGAGGACATGGGATGTGGATGATGGGACTGTACCTGTATGTTTTGGTGCTGCCAGCAAGAAGGTTTTTCACAGCAAGTGTCTGACTTAGCCTAAGCACTATGCAAAAGCAAGCTGAAAGACTGCTGTCACTTACCAAACCTCTTGTAGCCGAAGGACTGCACCTCCTCCTCCTCCGCAAAGTCGTCTGCAGAAAGAAACACACAGCAGCAGATTATTACTACCTCCACTGGAAAAAGATGGCAAGATGTTTTACAGGTGCGTGTTCATGAATTAATGTAAGTTTAACTGATTTGTTAGGCAGGCTACTGCTCTTCCCCTGTGCTGCTCCTATCCCACCTCTGTCTCCAAATGCAGAAGGCAGTTCAGAGCCTTTTCCCCAGACAGAATCCCCAGCAGAACTCCAGATTACAAACTGTGCAGATTTATCACCTGGCAGCCATCCTGAGGCCTGCTTGGCCAGCTGAGTACAGACTTGGTCAGACATGTCCCCATCACAATGACAGCCACAACTGTCACCCGTGTGCCACTCGGTCAGGCTTGTCCGGACCACAGGAGTCAGAGGGGACAGCTGTCCATCCATCCACCCATCACCTCCCATGCACACTAGCTCGGCCTGAAAATGTCAGATCTGATAAAAAAATGGGAAACAGAATGGATAAACTCAAACAGATGAGAAAAATAAAAAGATGGTGAAGATCGTGAAGGCTCTAGAAGGGAATCCATAGGAGGAGTGGCTGAGGTCACTTGGTTCGTTCAGCCTGGAGGAGACTGAGGGGAGACCTCATGACAGTCTACAACTTCCTCGTGAGAGGAAGTGGAGGGGCAAACATGGATCTCTTCTCTCTGGTGAGCAGGGATAGGACCTGAGGGAATGGAAGTCGTGTAAGGGGAGGTTTAGGTGGGCTGTTAGGAAAATCAGGCTCCCCAGGGAAGTGGTCACAGCACCAACCCCGCCTGAGTTCAAGAAGCTTTTGGACAATGCTCTCAGATACATGGTGTGATTCTTGGGGCTGGCCTGTGCAGGGACAGGAGTTGGACTTGATGATCCTTGAGTGTCCCTTCCAACTCAGCATATTCTATCACTTGATGATTCCCTCGTGCCTTTTATTCTCATCTTTACAGTTAGCAAGCAGTAATACACTAATAATCACAAGTTTAGTTTGTCAGAAGCTGAATTTCTCTCCACTTCCTTCTGGCAGCAAAGGAAAAGGCTGGCATCAGCAAAAGATATACACCCATGACTTTTTTTTAAAAAAAGGATATGTTTGTGTTCATGTGTTCAGCCTCCTTCCACCAAGATAACCCCTTGTTCTGCTGAGTCAGGAGAGGCAAAAGCCCTGCCTCGTCACCAGCACCAGCCTCTGCATCAACTGCTGGGAGGGCAGCACAGCCCAGGCTGTTCTTCTCCCAGTTCTGTATTTCCCAGAGAGAACATTTAATGACTGGTGGGGAAAAGCAGGCTCAAAGCAGATAAACACGTGTGATGGAGCGAGAAGTCTGTGTTTAGTCAGACCTTTTTTTGCCCACAGACTTAGTGCACAAGATTGGGCTGCTCTGCACCACAACACTGGGCTAACTGGTGCCACAGCTAGCATGGGCCAGCACAGAGCCTTGGGGGATGAATTCAAAGGTAAAGACACAGTCTGCACCCAGGCTCAACAAAGCCCAAACGATTTGAGTGCATGTCTCCAGCAGGAAATCTGACTTGCTCCTCCTCGTGACCTGCAAGGTGCCACGCACGGAAGTCTGAAGGAGACTTTGCCTGAAGCAGCAGCAGAGTCCATGAAATGCATCGTTTTGCAGAATATCACCCTTTACTCAGGCAGCACTGTTGATTAAACAGCTAAAAACATATTCTTCACCAGGTAAGACATTTTGCTTACTGCCAGCAGCACTTCTGTCCATATCTTTAGCTAGACCTCCAATTCACATGTGCATTTAAGAAGTGGAAGAGCCAGTGGATGCTCCTTAGGCAAAACAAACACATCCTGGTTTTGAAAGCAGAAAGAAACCTTTAAAAAAACCAAGCCAAACAAACCCTCACAATTGTCCTGAATGTTATCTGAAGACAAGGCCCCCCAACTAAACAAGACAAATACCAATAAACCATAAACAGTCAACAACCAACTTCTCATCCCAGCAGTGAGCTACTCAGGAAAAATCCTCCCCTCTTGCACAAAAGATAAAATGCTGCACAAAATAAGATAACAGCTCCAGAGCCCGTAGCTTCCTGCCCTCTCCTGCTATCAGGCTGCAACACAATCGCCTTCTTTGTTTCTCAGGAGTGCAACCTGGCTTATCCCATCCGTATCTGGTGTATACAGCCAGGCCACCTTCAAATCCTGCAGCTTCGTCCCACACCACCCCTCCAAGACCTTCCTCCCAGGCTGACAGCCCCTTCCCTAGATGTCTTGTTTTTCACACTTCAACCAACAGCATTGGCTTTTACAACTTTAATCACATTTTTGTTTCTTTGGCCTTTTCTGTATTTGCAACGTACATTTATATACATACATTTTATGTATTTCGATACAAACATATACTTTTAAATATACATATATGCTTTTCAGTATTTGCAATGCTGCATGTTATTCATGCCAGGGATGGCTTTTTTCCTTAAGCTTTGAATACTTTATTCATTAATCATTCAATATAATTAGACATAATAACTATTCTTCATTCAATAATTATTCATCCACCTCCTAATTTTGAAGAGCACTTGTAGTATTTGAAACAAAGAAGTGGAGATGGGCAAGGACAGTTATATCAAGTGGTGACCCGTCTCCCTGCTCACTGAAATCTCAAACATCACATAAAATGTTTTTCAGTCTCTGTGAGTTTATCTTGCAAGGGGCAGTCAATGTGATTTTAAGGGAAGTCTTTGAAAATCATTCAACGGACAAAGCTCAATGTTCTTTCAGTCACAACTGCAACTTTGCCGAAATCATGTGCAAATATAATATTTTACAGTATTAACTGTAATGTAACCAGTTTAAGGAAAATAAAGATGGAAGAAATTAATAAAGCAAGCTTAGACTAAACACTCAGAAATTACAGCACTTTGGAAAAAGAGACTGAGGTGGGTTCAAAGTCCTACCTCAAAAGAAGTCTGTGTTTGAAATATTAAAAATGAAGTTGACACACAAGCCTATAAATTTAAGTCCTAAGGCAAAGCCCTGCACCCAGCCTGCTCCTCCCACATCTGTTGGGCAGCGTTGTCCTCCATGGAGGCAGCAGAAACCTGAACCTCAGCTCCCTGTTCCAGTGCTGGAAATATTAAAATTTTGTCACAAAACCTACAAAAATCTCAAAGCTCCCTGGTAGCTTCAAACCACAAAAATACAGGAGAACCTAAATTTTAATTGAAAAGGTAACAGCTTTTCCAGTGAAAACTATGAAAATGTGATCTGTTATGAATTACAGAGGTTAAGAAAATATACACCAAGTAGGAAAGCAAATGCTAAGAACACCTTCAGTAGGTTTTAATGAGTTATGCTTTTAAAGGCAGTATCAGAAATCGGTGTGACAGAAATTCATGAGCTTTGAGCACCAGGGGCTGATCTTAGAAACGGAAATTCTGCATTTTCACATCACTGGTGCCCATACTTGAGTGGGGCTGCAACTACTGTAGGAGGGGGGTTTTTTGACATTGTGAAAGCCTTAAATTAGAAATATTTTTCTTTAGTTTAAATCCAGTCCTTCTCAGTTGAAAAGAGGACTGGAATGAATGCAGTATTTCTGTTACATATATATACATTAATATGTAGGCAAGGCTTATTTTCATGGGTGAAAAATATGAAGGGCAGACTCCTCCTTGAAGCAGACAATCAAGCAGAATTTGTTGTTGTGTCCTGGTCACAAGAATTAACTCTTTAGTACTGGGAAGACCAGCCCTGACTTAGTTATAAGATGCTCAACTGAGCTGTCAGCTGTGAACCAAAAGATAGGGAATCCAGAATAAGCAAGATGAAGAAACATAAAAAGCTGGTCTCTTATTCCACTGACTCGTACAGAACTCTGGCAGCAGGAAGGTCCATAAAAAAGGTGAACCTTGGGCAGAACAGAAACATATGTGAGCAACCTATTGTATTTAACCATGTAGGGGAAGGGCCACCAGAGATCTCCTGTTTTATTGGGTTTACAAGAGTCTCCTTGGATGCTAGAACAGATTGTCATGGGGAGCTTACAGCAAATGGCTACAAATCACTGTCTGACTGTGGCTGAGCAGCAATAAATCACATGTTTTAGGGAGTCAGTGCAAAGCAAGAGTTCTGGTCAAAAAAAAAAAAAAAGAAAAAAAAGCTTTGAGATATTTTGGCAATATCCATGCCCCATTGAGTACCAATGCCAAATTCCACTTGCCCTCCGGTTATAAGCTATTACTGCAACACCTCTAGTAAATACAGTTGTAGATTTAAATAAGTTACAGTGCAATGCTTCAAGGGAGTGGGAATTATAAAAAGGCAGTTCAGCTGGGGATTAATGCAGCAAACAGAGGGAATTCATTTAATCTAAAACAAATTAGACTCTCATTTGATTAATTTGCTAGAGGCAAAGCAAATCTGTGGAGTAGAACTGTTTAATTTCTTGTTCTTGTTCTTAAATCCTAAATAAATTAATCATGGATCACTTATGAGTCACTCTGAGGTCAAGTAAGAAAGAGCTGGCCTGGAGCCAAAATGGATGCTAAATCTGCCCCTGAGACAATGCAGGGCATAAACCCACGGCACCAGATCTGAGGAGCCTTTGGTGCAAGGTGATTTTAGGGAAGTTGTTTCCACTTTAGCCCCTTCCTTTCGTGGGTGTCATTGTTGGCATATGGAAGGTGTTACAGAAAGCTGCTAATGTACGTGTCCAGCTGTCTCCTTTTAACAGCACACCCTGCTCAGCCATTTAAACCCAATTAACTAACGAAGCAAACAAGACCTCAGAACCATTAGAGATGCTGGGTCATATGGTGGCTGCAGACACGTGGTATCCAATAATTTCTCAAACACTCGTGTGCTGCAAACATGAATATGAAATCCTTGTTGAAAGACTTTGTCCGAAGCCTTAAATAAAGAAAATACACCAATATTCTACATTGCATTTCAAAATCTGGGAAAATCTACTCCAGGAGAGAATGAGGCATCTGGGCTGAAAATTGTCATGCCAAGTTTCAGCTCAGATTTTAGAAGTTCCCTTATAACCCCTTGAAAACTCGAATTACAGTACATTAGAACTCACCCCTAAGTACCAGGCTGGGAACTCAGACTGTAAGATTAATTTGTAGTAAAAATGACATTCAGTGTAAGAGTTTCCTTTAAAATAAACCTCTCAAAGGGCTTTAATGGTTAGAGCCCTGCCTTTCCTACTGACTTAATGGGAACTATAGAGCTGTATCCCAGTGCACCTCTATAAAAATCATTCTAATATTATCAAGGAGAGATTCTTTCTTGTACCACTTGGAAAGAAGCTGTGCCCATTCGTTGAAAATCGCAATATTCCTCCCTCTAACCCATGAATCAGCATGGATGACGAACTCTGCTCAGAACTGTGTAACAAGTGCATCTCCTTCATGGGAGACTGCTTGCAGTGTCAAAAAGCTGCTTCTGCCCGCTCTCTCCATCTCAGCACTTTCACTCAAAGGCAAAACTCGTCCACTTGTGAGGTTTCTGTAATATTAACAACTGTTCAGGCAGACGAGAACAGCGACACCAATATCTTTCTCATATCACATTTCAAAAGCTTTTTGAGCTGCCACCAGATTTATATGCATTTCTGCTCACTATTAACTGGGTCTACATTCAAACTGCTGACCTAGAGGTGAAATGGAGCCAGCAGAAGCACAGCGAGCAGCTGTGGCCTTCAGATGTTGATGACTTCATCAGTCTAATTGGTTTCCACTGGTTTTCATAGCTTTTATTCTGGACAGTCTCCTGCTTGTGCTAATGGGCTGCTCATTCCCCTCTCTCTTCACAGATGCTTTATTTCACTTGTCCTCTTATTCTGCCTTTCTCCACTACTTTTTCCTTACAGGCCCTTTTCACAGTCAAGTCTTGTTCTCTGCCTCTATTTTGATAAGCCCTCCCTCATAAAATCCTACCCCACACTTAGAGCAGTTCCTGATCGACAGGATCCCCTGATTGACATGTCACTATTGTTTGCTGAGTGTGTTGTGCCCATATTATCCACCCCTTCCCTTGTCTGGCTTGTCACGCAGCAAACTCCTTCGGACAGGGATCACACGGATTCTGCACTTGCAGAGTACCTGGCCTTTAAGGAAACCACGGCAGAGGTTCAGCTGAGGCAGTCCTGGAAGAGAGCACACCTCCCTGCACCCCAAAGCATCCTCTGGGATGCCGTTTGAGCTTGGATTCTGGCGACAAAACTGAGGCTTTTCCTCAGCTCTCTCTCCTTCAGATTTGGGAAATGTATCTGCTTATCTTAGTGACTGAAAGAGGCAATGTCCTAGATCAGAGATCCTCCCTTGGTACTATCCTATGACTTGGCTGGTGTCTCTCATCACCTAACACATGCATAAAACAAACAAAACCAACAATCATGACAAATGGGTGCATTTTAGTATCTTGGTCTCAATCTGTTCCCCCACTGCTATGCCCAAAAAATGTGGGCGCTTACATTAAGAACACACAAAAAAAAAGACAGAAGATTGTGAAATTCAGAGGTATAACAACAGTCACTCTAGTTTTGCTTTTTAGGCACAGGATGAAGACAGTAAATAGGGGGTTTAGAATGCAACTTGTTAGCCCATAAGTGCCACACAGCATCATTACCGGGGTCAGGAGCAGCTGCATGGTGCGGAGGATCAACCTTAGAAGTTAAAAGTTTAAATCCTATCGTATTTCAGAATAATGATTTAAGAGCAAACAGATCTGTTCTCATTAGTGCACTGAAAAATCGTGCCTCCCTGTCTGTATGTCAGAGGAGGCAATCAACAGCAGTATTAAAATGGCATACACATTCCTAACAACACGCCTCTATCACCTCCCATAACTCATTCACTTTGTTCCCCAGCGATGTCCCAGTCTGCACCTCAAATTTATGCACCAAAAGGGATTGCAGTTTTAGGTGGAAGTGGTCAAACTCCAAAGACAATTCATCTTAGGTTGCTCCCTCACTCGCACAGACCACACTCACATTATGAGGAGGATCAGGTTCACTTTCCATGCCTTGTAAAAAGCGTCTTTATTTTGCTTTCCAAGGGGGAGGGCTGGAAGGAGAGATTCTCTGTTCTGACACACAGAACCTCAGGATAAGGAACGTTTTGTGACGCCGAAGATAACTGGGCATGCATCCTTTGCACTACTGAGCTGCTTTCATCCTTGACATTTCTCCCAGCTCTCTTTATTTTACTCCATTTTATCTCTGCAAGGCCTGATCAGCTCTATCTCTCTGCAAGATCACCTTTCCCTCCTTATCCTAGCAGGCAGAAGTGTCTGAACCTCTGGGCACAACGGTCTTTCAGTGTGGATCTAAGTAAACTGTTTAGTGGTTGTGACAAAAAAAGGGCTCTGTTCAGCCCTCAGCTGTAGCAAAATCAGTCTGAAATGAATCTACGTTATCCAAAGTAGGAGAAGAAGGAGCCACAGGAGATTTTAAACAACTCCCTTCTTCACAGAGATAGGCTTGCCCGTGCTATTCTTAGTCCTGTGTGGCTGGGAAAAGTAGAATTGAGGCAATGATGAACAATTACAAGTTCTTACTGAAAATGCTCCTGTCATAAATAGCTTATATGCTAATTCTGCTCAATATCCTCTGCAGTTGTATAGTAATCTTTCAATTTGTGCAGATTTCTCTTGTCATTTCATAGCTCTGTTTTCCTCTGTACTGTTAATAAGAATATCCTTTGACACGTGCTTGCATCCTTCTCATCCGTATGTTTGAAATCCTCTGTGCTACCAACCAATTCAGGACACACACTGACTGTAAAGTAGCGTTGCTCAGGATTTGTTCTGCGTTTTATCACACATTTATTATAACTGCTCGTGCCTTTGAACTTCTGCTGTAGGGTCCTGTGACATGTCCAACACACACCACTCAGACCTCCCGCATATGTTTCATGTTTATGTCACTATATTCATACAAGCTATGTTATAACTGGACTAAGGAAAGGTTACTGGATCACTCCACTTCTAATCCCTGGTTTTCAGATGCTTTCTGGCTTCTGCAAAATGCCCTGGACTGGATTTTTTGGAAATTCTTGGTTTGAAGTTTCTATCTAGGAAAGACCTATTTGCAGATGACTGTTCATTTGATTTGTGCATACAAAGGAGAGAGAGACTTTTCTCCAGCGTTAAAAAATTATAACTTTTATTCCTTTATTCTTTAAAATTAGCAGTGGCATCAAAACAGAGAGAAAGACAAAACCTGTCAAGAAGGTAAACATCATAAAAATAGATTATTTAAGACTTCTCAAGGCAGTCAAGAAAGAACTGAACTTGCATGCACAGTCAGCTTTTGCTAATGTAGGCGTTACTTGCAAATTACATCCAGGCTCTAAGTCCCACAGAAGAGACAATTTTAGCAATACAGGCTGATATGTTAATTAATTGTCTGATAAAGTGTTCAGTGTGTAAGGCAAACTTGGGGTGAACTGAGCTGGCATATCCTGTGAGAGCTGGGTGTACTCTTATCTGCTGCGAACGGTGCATGGAGCACGCCGAGCTGCCTTTGAGGTAAGGAGTCAATGCTAGGAAAGGCAGGAGTTCAGGCCAGGCTGCTCCCGAGGCACTGCGGGCTTCACTGGTTCCAGTGGGACACGACCAAGGGCAAACCTGGTTTCCCTTGTGCATCTTTTTTTATCAAACGAGAGGATCGGCACGAGACAGAATATTTGGTCACATTCCAGCTCTTGAGCACGTCCCAGTACTCAAGCACAGGATCCCAGATGATTTGTCCTCCAGCACCATGGCTGTACAAGTGGTACGTAGCAAGGTGCTTGTGATGGCAGAGAGGGAGGAGGAGGAAGAGGAGGAGGTGGGGGAGGCAGAGGAGTGGTGGAAAGAAGCAGCTAAACTACTTTGAGCATCATAATTAAGAGCTTCTCTGTCATCCTGGAGCAACAGTTCCAAAATGACCACCTTGACTTTGTCATTGCCTGATTTTGGGCATTAGTATTAACTGGTTATCCAACCAGTATCCGTATTTCAGAGGAAAATACTTATGACCAGCACTGCCATGGCAGTAGTGATTACAGATAGAGTTTAAAGTAGTAATTACAAAATATATTGCAGATATATGGGAAGAAGTTCTCAGTTTTAACGATGCTTGTCCCTGTCTTAAATTAGGGCCAATGTTTTTGAACATGTGGTGGTGTTTGACTATGAGGAAGCTGTTTTCATTTGTTTCCCAGGCAACGAGTTCTCCTTCATCCCCCAGTAAATAACTACAACTTCAGAAGTATCATTTGATAAAGATAAATCTGACCCTAAAGCAGTCAAATCCCTATGTAAATCACATGAATTATTACTAAAATATATATATTTAAAAAAAAGTTTGTGAGCTCAGTGTTTTTTGGTAGAAATAAAACTGCCAGCATACTGAACATAAACTTCAATTTGTTTTACTGATTTAAAACATAACACATTACAAATACCAGCAATGTGAAATATAATTTATTCCTTACAGATATTTAGTGATGTAATTATTTAGATATTCCTCCATTCTCTAGAGAGGGTAGATGCAGAGACAGCTGCAATCAACAGATCTTTTTGTTTTTATTGAGAAAAATGTGTAACTATACCAAGTTCTACAGTCCTACAATTATCACTACCATCAAGTTTAAAGAGAAAATATGAAAAGCCAAGTCTGTACCCAGAAAAGGAAATCACCGAGTCAAAATTTGGTTTGGCTCTCTGACTTCCCTAACACTGGAAAAGGAACTTGATGTGATGATTTGTTTGAAGATTTCTTTTGCTATTAGCACAGTCATTCAAGTGGTCTTGTTTGCATGTTTTATTACTGATTTCTGTAACTCTCTGGGGGAAAGAAATAAGATGGCTGTGATCACTCTTAGGGAAACCAAATGGTAAGGACTAGCACTCCCTCTTGATGGAGTGTGGGGCATCAGCAAGTGCTCCCAGGAGCAGGAATTACATCTTCCCTTTGAATGCCACTTCTCTGCTTTACAAAGAGCAGTAGAGGCAGAATGGAAGGAGACATAGGTCGCGTTATGTGTTATTCCCATCCTTGGTCCTTTGCATCCCACCTCTCCCCAAAACCCCAAAGAATGGAGTGTAAGGCTTTCAGTGATAACAGGCACAGGTTTGTACTACCAGATCTCCATTGTTTTGGTTTGTTCCTGCTGTTATACTTATGCTGATAACGACAAGCTGATGACAAAATTTTTGGCATGAGCAGCCTATAAATAAAGAACATTGTAAATACATTATTTTTAATATGTTGCACGGCCCTGGAGAGACACCGTGCCACAGTGTGAGAAGGAACTTAAATAGTGTGTGGGGGCTTGCAAAATAAATGCCCCCCAAAAGTTTTTCCTCCCTTCAGGCAGCTACTCTGGCAAGTGAATAAATAATCACATCATTTGGTGTCCTAGAGTCTGGAAACTCAGTGTAACTATCATGATGTTTACTGGCCTCCTGGCATCTGGAATAAAACTCTGCAATCCAAGAACAGGCACACTGGTGCCCAAAAGCAATTTTCATATATGTATGTCTTTTCCTTAAGCTTATTTTTGCCCCTGAAGAAAAACTAGATTCAACTCTCAAAAAGTCCCAGCTAACTCCTAAACTTTCGATAATGTCCTTTGATGTTTTCATTGTAAGTATTCCCCAGTGTGCAAAGGCTCTGCCTTTTGCTGTAAGGCTATCAATTTTCATAAACAGAAGGCTTTCTTGCACCCCCCCCATACATCTTTACTAGGTTACAGTGTAGCAATTTGGCAATCTGCTTCTTTATTTCGTTTTAAAGTATGTAATACCTCTCAGTCACAGCTATGTAGGATGGGGTCAAATGTTTCCCCCATTAAAAAAAAAAAAAAGAGGAGGAAGGGAGGAAAAAAGAGAAAAAGGAAAAGTTTGAACAGATGCAAAGACACGACTAAAAATTTTCCAGTCGGTGGATGTAGAGTAGAAATACGCCAAATACATTTCACAAGCCAGTTAAGCCTCTACTGGCACCTAATCACTGCCAGATGTTTAGAAGCAACACCAAGAACATCGCAAAACGCTGGCAAAAAAATAAACAAATAAACCAGGGCGAAACGCAAGTCTTCTTCTCGGGGCACCGGTGCGGGAGAAGATAAAAGTTGGGTGCCGAGAGAAACCGTGCTGGGGAGAGCACACATGCCGGACACACTCACACACGGACAGCCCGCTCCCGGACCGGGACTGACCGACACACGCCGAGCCGCGGCGGCGGCACAGACCCCACAGACCGGGGTCGCGGTGAGACCCCCGCTCTGCCCCTCCCGGCACCGGCTGCCCGTGCCCTGCCCGCGGCCGGCGTGCCCTGCCCGCCACCTGCCCGCACGGTGTCCTGCCAGCACCTTGCTGGGCACGGCTCACCC